>CM046859.1:48463480-48820310 GCA_025617745.1 Heliocidaris erythrogramma | reverse complement strand
TTTGTTAAGATTATCATTATGAAGATCGAAATAAAGATTTCAAAGAAATAATGAAAATAAGCAAGATAGTAATTACCATGAAACCACATGCACTCAAATGCTCTGAAAGGTGATTTTAACTCAGGGAAGTTTGAAAGTCCCAACCGTGGGAGGGCATACTTCATTCCCACGTCCATGGCCATAAACAGGGGCAACACTGTAAGAACGTAGATGCCAAAAAATTGTACGTTACTAAAATCACGTATTATGAAAATATTGCTACGAGGAATTGATATCCCAACTCAAAATTAACAAAAAAATAAAGAAAAAAATCTCGAGGCAATTCTAAGCCCGTACCGGATCAACTACCCCCCCTACAACTAATCTCCAGGAGCACTACCCCCTAAACAATCCCACTTGAGAATTGGAACTTGAGATAAAGGCTAAGGATTAGGTCTCCACAAGAGTAGAGAAACGGGAGAATCTGGATCTGCGTGTGTGTGGGTGTGTGTGTGTGTGTGTGGGGGGGGGGGGGGGGTCTTCTCCTCCCACGTAGATATATGGACTAGACATCGTTTTTTAATTATAAAGGCATTGCAAAGCGGCTTTCAAAGTGTTGGGAGCATTGATAAATATAGTTCAATTTAAAAAAAAATATTCTTAAATGCAGTACCGTGGGTTGTCCTCCATCCATTTCCCTTTCTTATTTAATTTTAAATGACGACCCTCTTCTTTGATTATGAATAGCGACCCTCTTCTTCGATTATGAGTAGCGACACCTATGATTAACGACCCCGGTTTGGTATTATGAATAGCGACCCTCTCTATCTGTAATATGTATAGCGACCCTTATGACTTATTATGAGTAGCGGTCCTTATAAGTAATGACCATTTTCTTCATTATGAATAGCAACCCTCTTCTCCGATTATGAATAGCAATCCTTATGAATAATAGTCCTTATGATTTTATGAATAGTGACCCCCTTTTCGCTTTATGAATAGCGACCCTACAGTATAGGAAATTACACGTTATGAATAGCGGTCCTTATGAGCCACTGGTCCTTATGACTAGCGGTCCTTATGACTAGCGAGGTTATTCCGCCTAAGAAAGTGCTAAAACGTCAGAGCTTTCGCGGAGGAAGTGAGAATCCCCCCCCCCCCCCCACCTCCCTCACCCACCCTTGTTACATAAGTGAAATGTTGCTTCCAAATAATTGAAAAGCAGTCCGGGCGTCGAAATATAACTCTCAATCAAACAAAATTTTTTTGCTCCTAGCCGTTTATCCTTCTCTTAAATTTGCTAAAACGTCAGTGAACTCCCCTCCCTGCACCCACCCCTGTTTCATACAGTGCAGTATTGCGTCGTAAATAACAAAACCCCTAGCTTAGCCACTATCTTCTTCGCTCCTACGCCGTCATCACCCCCCCCCCCCCCCCCAAACATGAACACGGATCGACACCCTGGTTCTTTCCAATTTTTATTATTATACATGTCAATCACTTTGCGCTACAATCTTTCCGGAGTTGAGAGAAATTTATTGTTTTCTTTCTTTTTCTTTCTTTTTTTTGAGGGGGGGGGGGGGGGGGGAATGCAATTATGAGCTCGTAATATTATGTTGGTTTTCTTGATTTTTATTGTGTAAGATTAATTATGAGTTATTAAGCTCTAGGTCAACATGGACTCAGCTAGCAATATTTTAATCAATTTAGAGCATTCAATCTATCGAATCTTTTAAATGCACAATTATGAGAATAAATGTTTTAAAAATGCGGTGCTTGAATGTAAAGATACGTCTGTATGTATAAATAATTTGCACATTAGAAATATTTAGGTATTTTACCTAAACTTAAATTTTGCCACTTACGCACGCGATTTAAGTCTTAATAACGCAAACTTTCAATTTGATAGTATATGTTAAGTAAAAATTTTAAGTAAAATTAAATACAAAAGAAAATTTAAGCAATTTCCACTTGTATTAATTTCGTATTGTTACATCAAAGTAAGAAATTATATACGTATTACTCAAACAACTCATGCTTGTTTGTTTGTTTGTTTGTATATATTTCCGTATTAAGAAAACCACATACATTTCATAACTAACAACGTATATATGAGCTTAAAAAACGGAGGATGACCCAAATTCAGCAGTATTTACAAAAATGCTGCTGTTCTTCCTTGGGGTCCCACAAGGTCCCATGGTGATTGTACTTATTTCCTTAAGTAAAGACTGATGTAGTGCGTAGTATAAGTATTAACATAATTCATGAATATTCATTAAGACCAAATTAAACTATTTTTTAAAATAGAATTAATCTCTTTTTGCGGTTGAATAAGAATACAAGTTTTAAAATAATTCATAATTGATTTGAGCAAAGTTAAGAAGATAAGACAATTTGTAATTGTCACTCGATTCAAAGCCAATCAAATATGATATTTCAGGAAAATTGTCAACCGTGTTTCTTTTCACGATGCTACTTCGTAGCCCTTTCAGCAGTTATCAAACTAAAACTGATGTAATAGTGTTTGTTGGCGATGGTGGTTAAGAATTGATTAAATGCTTAATTGTGTGTCAATGAATGACCGGAGAATATAGCTTTACAATTCACCTATTGGTGACTAGTGAAATAAAATTTTGCCACTTACGAGTCATTTTTATTTTTCTCACGCTCGCTTTGCTCGCTCGCAAAATCTGGAACCCTACACAGTGGTAGTATATGTCCGGGCTTCATATTTGACCCACACCTGTCAAATAATCTGACAGTATATATATATATATATATATATATACGCTAGTGCCCATACCCTTTGAGGGCCACGCCCCCTGACCCCGCCACCCGCCACCCCTAATCGGTCGCTTCGCTCAGAAAGGTCCATTTTTTCCAATGCTGCCCCCCCCCCCCCCCACAAAAATCCTAGTTACGGGCCTGTAGTGTGCCAGTGACATCACATATGTACTCATAATCAAGTTGCCAATTTGTCTAGTGATTTTCGATCTCAAGCATTCATGGTTTGGTGCAACTATGGGAGTATGCAATAAGAGAAGATAAATCGATAACGTGGGACAAATGTTCCAGTTCGAATTCACTTCCCCAATTGACCCCCCCCTCTCTCTCTCTCTCTCTCTTTCTCTCTCCCACTCTGGCTCTCCCTCTCCGTCTTGTGTCTTCTTCTGCTTCTCGTTTTCCTTCAGCCTTTTCTTCAACTTTTTGTATTTCTTCAATCATAATATACTAAAACTATAAGACATTATCCTTTCATTTCTTTTTTGTTTTGTTTTGTTTTCTTATTGCATTTCCTCCCTATCACTTTAATATGTCAAGTGATGCTTTTTGTCACTTCAATTTTTCCCTTGTATTTTTGTAATCGTTTGTAATCGAATAAGAAAATGACCAATGTAGTGTGTGTGTCTCTCTCTTTCTACCACCTCTCTTTCTTTGTCTCTCTCGCGTCTGTAATGTATACATATTTATGCACATAATATTCTTTGAGCACCTGGTGACGAGCTATTCCATTAACCTGCTTTTTATTAATGAGCCTCAATGCTTGGAATCCAGTTTGCACACATTATTTCTTGCTATGTGCGGCAATCCTCCGGCAAGCTTTCAGGGGGCGGTTTAAGTGCCCTCGCTAACTCAGATCTTGTTTAAATTTCTTTTAATTTCACAGGAATGATCTTTGATAGATAACTCATCGAATTAGGGGTGCACATTGATGCACAGAAAATGATAAAGGGGTCTATGGAGCCCCCAAACTGATAAAAATATTCTCCGATATGCCACTTTTGAGGAGGCGGAATTTCCCAATTATTCGACATGGGGGCGGTTTAAGTGCCCCCGCTAACTCAGATCTTCTTTAAATTTCTTTTAATTTCATAGGAATGGTCTTTGATAGATAACTCATCGAATTAGGGGTGCACATTGATGCACAGAAAATGATAAAGGGGTCTATGGAGCCCCCAAACTGATAAAAATATTCTCCGATATGCCACTTTTGAGGAGGCGGAATTTCCCAATTATTCGACATGGGGGCGGTTTAAGTGCCCCCGCTAACTCAGATCTTCTTTAAATTTCTTTTAATTTCACAGGAATGGTCTTTGATAGATAACTCATCGAATTAGGGGTGCACATTGATGCACAGAAAATGATAAAGGGGTCTATGGAGCCCCCAAACTGATAAAAATATTCTCCGATATGCCACTTTTGAGGAGGCGGAATTTCCCAATTATTCGACATGGGGGCGGTTTAAGTGCCCCCGCTAACTCAGATCTTCTTTAAATTTCTTTTAATTTCACAGGAATGGTCTTTGATAGATAACTCATCCAATTAGGGGTGCACATTGATGCACAGAAAGTGATAAAGGGGTCTATGGAGCCCCCAATCTAATAAAAACATTCTCCGATTTGTCACTTTTGAGGAGGCGGAATTTCCCAATTATTCGACATGGGGGCGGTTTAAGTGCCCCGCTAATTCAGATCTTCTTTAAATTTCTTTTAATTTCACAGGAATGGTCTTTGATAGATACCTGATCGAATTAGGGGTGCACATTGATGCACAGAAAATGATAAAGGGGTCTATGGAGCCCCCAAACTGATAAAAATATTCTCCGATATGCCACTTTTGAGGAGGCGGGATTTCCCAATTATTCGACATGGGGCGGTTTAAGTGCCCCCGCTAACTCAGATCTTCTTTAAATTTCTTTTAATTTCACAAGAATGGTCTTTGATAGATAACTCATCGAATTAGGGGTGCACATTGATGCACAGAAAATGATAAAGGGGTCTATGGAGCCCCCAAACTAATGAAAACATTCTCCGATTTGTCACTTTTGAGGAGGCGGAATTTCCCAATTATTCGACATGGGGGCGGTTTAAGTGCCCCGCTAACTCAGATCTTCTTTAAATTTCTTTTAATTTCACAGGAATGGTCTTTGATATATAACTGATCGAATTAGGGGTGCACATTGATGCACAGAAAATGATAAAGGGGTCTATGGAGCCCCAAACTGATAAAAACATTCTCCGATTTGTCACTTTTGAGGAGGCGGAATTTCCCAATTATTCGACATGGGGGCGGTTTAAGTGCCCCCGCTAACTCAGATCTTCTTTAAATTTCTTTTAATTTCACAGGAATGGTATTTGATGGATAACTGATCGAATTGTGGGTGCACATTGATGCACAGAAAATGATAAAGGGGTCTATGGAGCCCCAAACTGAAAAAAATATTCTCCGATATGCCACTTTTGAGGAGGCGGAATTTCCCAATTATTCGACATGGGGGCGGTTTAAGTGCCCCCGCTAACTCAGATCTTCTTTAAATTTCTTTTAATTTCACAGGAATGGTCTTTGATAGATAACTCATCGAATTAGGGGTGCACATTGATGCACAGAAAGTGATAAAGGGGTCTATGGAGCCCCCAATCTAATAAAAACATTCTCCGATTTGTCACTTTTGAGGAGGCGGAATTTCCCAATTATTCGACATGGGGGCGGTTTAAGTGCCCCGCTAACTCAGATCTTCTTTAAATTTCTTTTAATTTCACAAGAATGGTTTTTGATAGATAACTCATCGAATTAGGGGTGTACATTGATGCACAGAAAGTGATAAAGGGGTCTATGGAGCCCCCAAACTGATAAAAATATTCTCCGATATGCCACTTTTGAGGAGGCGGAATTTCCCAATTATTCGACATGGGGGCGGGTTAAGTGCCCCCGCTAACTCAGATCTTCTTTAAATTTCTTTTAACTTCACAGGAATGGTCTTTGATAGATAACTCATCGAATTAGGGGTGCACATTGATGCACAGAAAGTGATAAAGGGGTCTATGGAGCCCCCAAACTGATAAAAATATTCTCCGATATGCCACTTTTGAGGAGGCGGAATTTCCCAATTATTCGACATGGGGGCGGTTTAAGTGCCCCAGCTAACTCAGATCTTCTTTAAATTTCTTTTAATTTCACAGGAATGGTCTTTGATAGATAACTGATCGAATTAGGGGTGCACATTGATGCACAGAAAATGATAAAGGGGTCTATATTTCTACATTAAACGGTAGCAATTTTTATTGAAATTAGGGGCTACGAATACTAGACTATCAATCTTTTTCAACGCCGCCGACCCGCACTGACACAGGCGTGTTTATATTGGCTAAAAAGGGGGATATTATGCGATCGCGATATCTCACTGTGCGCTGGGGCTGTGCGCTCACTTCAGGTTGGTCTCCCCTAAAAGTAATTGATTAGACATGTCAGAGAGCGTGGCGTGGTGAGGAAAAAAATGTTAGCAATTTGTATTCAGTGTTCAGTCATGTAAGTGTTAGTAAATGTATTCATGTTCTATCTTTAAATTACATTGCAATTGGGGTTGTTTTTTTTCATCGGGCTTGGATAAAATAAATATGACGACAAAATAAGTTGGATCTCGACTTCAAAATGACATGCATGCGAGGCACAGAGCTTACTCACTCAGCTCAGTCACCACCCATCAACAAAGTCAAAGTGGATACTGGCGTGCATGTATTCGGCGAACCTCGATCAGCCACCAAATTTTGCAAATCCACACAAATTAAACAAAAATACAGTTTTTGTATATATTTTACAACTACGAAATCCACTCAAACAGACATAAATGAGTTATAAACTAACTCAAATCTCAAATGACAGGACCGTTATAACCCAAAGAAAAAAGTTCAATCCTACTACAGTCAGCCAGGCACAGGCACTGTACTCCCTGGGGTTATGTACTCCCTAGCCCGACCAGATCGCCGTCACTTCGCGACAGCGCTGTGTATAGTTATGTACGTACAGCTAGCTACACAGCCCACTCACTCAGATCAACACACGCGAACGCTCGCGAGTGCGATAGACTCACTCACGTCGAACAAACTCACCAGATTTTCACCGAAAACAATTAAAATCACGTACTACACGTCCACCAGGATAAAATAAATCACAAAAACTTCCACAACAAAGTGGAAAGAACCGGGGAAAATAAACAGAAATGCACAGAAGATAAGAAATAGTTAGGGTAGCCTGAATCTAAATGAATTTGTAGATAAAAAAAGGTATCGCGCGCGATAGCTAGCTAGCTATAAGCTATAGAGCTGCCTACCGTACATAGCCGCTTTCGCAGTAGTAGTTCAAGCGCGCGAAAAATCCCTTGTTGCTGGGATACGTTGGCTTTGAATATTCATTGCAGGCTCGTACGGATTTGAAGTGAAATGGCAAATAATGGGTCTAAAAGTCTTCTAAAATTCATAAACCTGAAATAGACTTTTGGTGAGACGAAGTAATGAGTGTTTTGATTGGCCAAAATATTTCTGCATCTGCAGGCGAAGTTTGGGGTCATCAATCTTTCTAGTTTCTTTCCTGTCACTATCTGAACTGAAGTTCCTATACTTTACTACAGGGTCAAAACTTCAAGGTCACACAGAATGTGCAGGGGTCAACCAATCATCACCAAAATCTAATCGATTCTTTCCTGTCACTTTCTGAACATTCCCTGAAAATTTGGTGCAAATCCGTTCACCCGTTCTCTTGTTATCTTGTACACAAACAAACAAACAAACAAACAAACAAAAAAACAAACATACGGAGCCCTTTACATAACCCTGCCGATTTCATCGGCGTGGGTAATAAAAGCTCTTCTCAGCATCTGGAATATCCGAGGATTCGCCAGAAATATAGCGATGTTTTGATGTCGTCACACTCGGGATCGATCCTGCTTAAGCAGACGACGTCCTATAATGAATGAACGTAATTGCAATGCAATTATTTATCAAATTATAAAGAGTTTGGTGTATTTAAACATGACCTTATTTCACACCATTATAAAGGGAAAGTGAAACTGATTCTGATAGCTAAAACCGTTTGATTGTAAATACACAGGAGAAGGGTCCATGATCAATGAAATAAACCCCACTTTCAAATTGAAAAGCCCTCCGAATAATAGCAGGATGTGGTATTCGTTCCCTCTTGAAACGCCGAACATGCCCCGGTGCAAACAGCTGAAAATACAATGGCGTCTTATTTTGTTTACAAGTGACTGATTCCTTTATTTTTTTAACGCTGCATTTTTCATCAAAATAATACCATACACGAAGTTAAGAGTGAGGCAACATTAACTAACATTAAGACTGACGCTAGTGAAGGAAGAGAAATAAGTGAAGAGGAGATGACAAAATAGGCTCTGAAAAATGTGTAAGATGTTATGGGTCATCGTCTGCTTAGACAGGACTGGTCCATGGTGTGTCGTCACATATCTCAGCAGCGTTCGAGGAGCTCTTCAGCTGCTATATCGGGGGCTGTATTTTACCGTTTTATAATTGATATAATCATTACTTCAAATGTTTCCAAGCGTTGAATTTGGATAACCTTGTTTAATTTATGCCATCTATGCAATAATAAGTATTAAGCCAATATTTAAAATCATTAAAGTTCTACTTTAAAGATCACATTGCAAGAAAATTCCATCAAAATAAATATTGGCTTAATACTTATTATTGCATAGATGGCATAAATTATACAAGGTTATCCAAATTCAACGCTTGGAAACATTTGAATTAATGATTATTATCAATTATAAAACGGTAAAATACAGCCCCCGATATAGCAGCTGAAGAGCTCCTTGAACGCTGCTGAGATGTGTGACGACACACGAAGGACCAGTCCTGTCTAAGCAGACGATGTCCCATAACATCTTACACATTTTTCAGTGCCTGTTTTGTCATCTCCTCTTCACTTATTTCTCTTACTTGACTAGCGTCAGTCTTAATGTTAGTCTGTTGCCTCACTCTTAACTTCGTGCATGGTATAAGCCAGTTCGGGGTTAGCGCATGGTACAAAATTAATGACCCCAAATATCCACAGATATTTTAGACATGGATGGTCCCTTTATGTGCACTTCAGAAAAATAACTCTGGGAGTGATAGAGGTGCCTCATGAATAGCTTTTATTTCCCCCTTTAAAAAGAATACTTCCACCTGGATATCATGGAATGCACCATTAGTGCATAATTGAATAATGATTACATGACATTCATGAGCACATATCGAATATTAGTGTCAGTGGGTTTTAGAATTTTGTACAGATGACCTTTATCTGCTCATGCTGAGATTGCATCTCCGAAGTGGCTTATTATTTTGATGAAAAATGCAGCGTTAAAAAAATAAAGGAATCAGTCACTTGTAAACAAAATAAGACGCCATTGTATTTTTAGCTGCTTGCACCGGGGCATGTTCGGCGTTTCAAGAGGGAACGAATACAATCTGTGATATTATTCCGAGGGCTTTTCAATTTGAAAGTGGGGTTTATTTCATTGATCATTGACCCTTCTCCTGTGTATTTACTATCAAACGGTTTTAGTTATCAGAATCAGTTCACTTTCCCTTTTAGAATGGTGTGAAATAAGGTCATGCTTAAATGTACCAAACTCTTTATAATTTGATAAATAATTGCATTGCAGTTACGTTTATTCATTATAGGACGTCGTCTGCTTAAGCAGGATTGGTCCCTAGTGTGACGATATCAAAACTTCGCTATATTTCTGGCGAATCCTCGGATATTCCAGATGCTGAGAAGAGCTTTTATTTGTGTTGTTTTTATAATCATCATATACGCAGTTGACATAAAACTTATACGATTGCCATCTGTAAGCTTCCCAGTTTCTAGTGATACATTAATTGCCATATTTGTGATTTTCTTTGGATAGCTACTTTAAGAACGCTCTCCCGGTAAATATAAATAATAATAATAATAATACATGACATTTATATAGCGCTAATTGCAAAAGCCTCTTATGCTTAGGTCAGACGGACAGATACGCGCGATACGCATGTCTGCGGATGTGCATCCGTAAAAATCCGTAGAAATCCGCAGCAATCCGTATCATGCGTATCATCCGTAAGTGCATCCGTAAAAATCCGTGGGAGTGCGCAGGAATCGAGGTCTTCCGCGAAAAAGTTTTGAAAATCTCAAAATTATTTTAAATTTCCCGCGCAAGGTCTTTTGCGCAGAATTTAGGTAGAATTTGCGTATTGTTCCGTATCATGCGTATTGATCCGTATCTTTGCGTATTTTTGCGTAAAACGTCCGTATCCATCCGTAACCTAATCCGCAGGATCCGCAGACATACGCAGATCCGCAGCGTGAATTTTGAAAATCTGTAGTAGTAGTAGTAGTAGTGTTCTCTCCAAAGATCGAATCGCAACTGAAGTGATGCTCCACAAGCCGCGGTATATATGCGGATGTTGCGGACGAGGAGAAAGCCGACATCCGTGTGCGTATGCGTATCGTGCGCAGGACTTCCGTATCTTCCGCAGAACATCCGTATCTAGTCCGCATCTTGCGCAGAATTTAAGTGACACTAGCGTGGCACATCCGCCAAAGGGGTGTCTTCCGCAGAACATCCGCAGGATTTGCGTATTTCATGCGTATTGCATCCGTATCTCATGCGTATCTACCGTGGTTTTTTGGCTTTTTGCGCAGATTTTCAACAATTTCTGCGGGTGAAATTATTTTTTTTTACGGATGCATCCGCAGACATCCGTACATGTCCGTCTGACCTAAGCATAAGCGCTTATAGAGTGATAGTAAGAGAGAGATACCAGAACAATTACACATACTGAGAAACTACAAAGAACAAAATATAACAAGATACATGTACACATTATGAATAAACAGATTTGAACAGATGGGTTTTGAACATTGTTCTAAAAATGTTCACATTGTCGGCTTTACGAATTTGGTGCGGTAAGTTGTTCCAGAGTGATGAGGCAGCAAATGAGAAAGATCTTTGACCGTAGGCTTTAGAAGAAATCTTTGGAATTTGAAGGAGAGACTGATTGGAAGAACGGAGAGTACGTGCCGGAACATAATGATGTAGGAGACCAGATAGGTAAGTAGGGGAGAGTCCATTATAAGATTTATAGGTGAGGAGGTTGATTTTGTATGCGATGCGTGCGGTTATAGGTAGCCAGTGCAGTTTCTGAAGAATTGGTGAAATATGTTGACAAGGGGGGACACGGAATATGAGACGGGCAGCTATATTTTGAACACGTTGAAGTTTGGCAAGGTCTTTAGCAAGGAGTCCATAAAGAAGAGAGTTGCAGGAGTCGAGCCTTGAAGTGACGAAGGCATGAACTAACCGGGTGGTAGTAGCATAATCAAGGTAGCGACGAATTTTACTTATTTTCCTGATGGCCATTAGAAAAGTTTTACAGACATGGTCAACATGTTTTCTCATATTGAGAGAAGAATCCATGAAGACTCCAAGATTTTTGGAAACTGCATATGAATATGTCATGTTCACTTAACGCGAACCGGTCGTGATCCCCGATCTTTCGACAGAAATTTGGCGAAAACACGTCCTTTTCGGCACATTTTAAATCATAATAATCTCGAGAACCGCGCAAGATTTTTCATGGGGGCAAACGGTTTATAAAACTTTGATTAATTCTACATCTCATGATATCAGTTATTTTTTAATTGAATGAAAAAAACCGCCGTCTATTTTCGACTGAAAATGCATGGTTTCATGCTTTTTGTGTGAGGAGAAGCACTTTTTTTCACTCATTGCTCTCGTATTAATCCTCCTATAGCTTCTGACTTACGTGTCAAAATGTATGGGGGCAAAGACTAGCAAATAGCCAAGATGTTACTCTTTCTTGTGCTATCAGGTTCGTCCTGATTGGTCGAAAAAACCGCCGTCTATTTTGCACAATTAAAAAGAAACATAGCAAACTAGAAAGGCCGTCAAAGGCGGCAGACCCACGCCTTAACCCAATAGGTTTTGTTTTGTTGCGATTATTTTTGTAAGCAGTAGCCATTCAAAGGGGATAACAAGAGGCACATCTCCCCCCCCCCCCCCCAATAAATTTTGCCATATCCAGGTCATAGCTTTGTGTGTCCCCACCCTTGAAAAAATTCTTCTGAAAAAGATATTTTATTATTGAAACATCCCTCCCCTAAAAGTAATTGATTAGACATGTCAGAGAGCGTGGCGTGGTGAGAAAAAAAATGTTAGCAATTTGTATTCAGTGTTCAGTCCAAGGCCGTACGCAGAAATTTTTTTCCTTGGGGGCAAGATGATCGCTTTCAAAGGAACCCATAACTTGAAGTCTAAAACCCGATTAAAAAAAAGTATGATTTTGAAATTTCTGGGGGGGGGGGGCAACTGCCCCCCCCCCCCCCCCTCCCTGCTGCGTACGGCCTTGGTTCAGTCATGTCAGTGTTAGTAAATGTATTCATGTTCTATCTTTACATTGCAATTCGGGTTGTTGTTTTTTTTTTCATCGGGCTTGGATAAAATAAATATGACGACAAAAGAAGTTGGATCTCGACTTGAAAATGACGTGCATGCGAGGCACAGAGCTTACTCACTCAGTACTACAGTCAGCCGGCCCCAGGCACTTCGCGACAGTGCTGTGTATAGTTATGTACGTACACTACAGCTACTCAGCCACTCACTCAGATCAACACACGCGAACACTCGCGAGTGCGATAGACTCACTCACGTCGAACAAACGCACCAGATTTTCACCGAAAACAATTAAAATCACGTACTACACGTCCACCAGGATAAAATAAATCACAAAAACTTCCACAACAAAGTGGAAAGAACCGGGGAAAATAAACAGAAATGCACAGAAGATAAGAAATAGGAGAAATTAGACGTGCTAGGCTATACGTATACCGTATACCTAGCCGCTTTCGATTTCGCAACGAGAGTACAGTTCAAGCGCGAAAAATCCCTTGTTGCTGGGATACGTTGGCTTTGAATATTCATTGCAGGCTCGTGCGGATTTGAAGTGAAATAGCAAATAATGGGTCTAAAAGTCTTCTAAAATTCATAAACCTGAAATAGATTTTTGGGGAGACGAAGTAATGAGTGTTTTGATTGACCAAAATATTTCTGCATCGACAGGCGAAGTTTGGGGTCATCAAACTTTCTAGTTTCTATCCTGTCACTCTCTGAACTGAAGTTCCTATACTTTACTACAGGGTCAAAAGTTCAAGGTCACACAGAATTTGCAGGGGTCAACCAATCATCACCAAAATCTAATCGATTCTTTCCTGTCACTTTCTGAACATTCCCTGAAAATTTGGTGCAAATCCGTTCACCCGTTCTCTTGTTATCTTGTACACAAACAAACAAACAAAAAAAAAACATACGGAGCCCTTTACATAACCCTGCCGATTTCATCGGCGTGTGGGTAAAAAAGATGTCATGTATATAAAGCACGTACAGTATGTAATGCTGCGTATATAGGCTCGATTTGGACTGTGCCATTCTAAAACGGGGTGCATCAATCCAATTTGTGTGTTGAACGACCGTGAATGCGAATTGAGCAGTCGTTACAGCTGTGGAGTGATATGTTGCATACCGTGGATGAAATGGATGAATCATGTCGAATGAGAAAGTGTAAAATTCTTCCTTCCCGCGTACGCACTGTTGTGTACTCGGAGTGAGATTCGTAAATAGCAGCTCTTCTGTCCCTCCCTTCTCCGTTGCCCCCCCCCCCCCCCCCATTGCTATAATAGAACAGCCGCGAACAAAACACCGATTTATACAGAGCAATGACCTGGACCACCCAGCTGATCGAGCGCGTGGTACTCGAGTCGCGTTTGTATGTGCGCACAGCTGACTACAGCAGAATTAAACCTTCAAATTATGTGAACAAATCAGGGGTGAGAAATTCATATGCAATCCAATGTGTGTGTTGAACGACCGTGAATGCGAATTGAGCAGTCGTTACAGCTGTGGAGTGATATGTTGCATACCGTGAATGAAATGGATGAATCATGTCGAATGAGAAAGTGTAAAATTCTTCCTTCCCGCGTACGCACTGTTGTGTACTCGGAGTGAGATTCGTAAATAGCAGCTCTTCTGTCCCTCCCTTCTCCGTTGCCCCCCATTGCTATAATAGAACAGCCGCGAACAAAACACCGATTTATACAGAGCAATGACCTGGACCACCCAGCTGATCGAGCGCGTACTCGAGTCGCGTTTGTATGTGCGCACAGCTGACTAAAGCAGAATTAAACCTTCAAATTATGTGAACAAATCAGGGGTGAGAAATTCATATGAGAAGGCGTGATCATACTTTGTCCAATTTGGAAGTTGGGAAGTGGTAGAGAAGTGGGAAATAGAGAACCAAAGAAGATTATATCAGTTTTAGAGTCGTTTAAAACAAGCTTATTATGTACTGCCCATGATTTGATATCCTTTATACAAGCTTCTATTTTGGAGACAGCAGATGATCGGTCAGCAGGGTCAAAGGTAATGTAGAGTTGCGTGTCATCAGCGTATGCTACAGAAGAAACACCATGGGCTGATATGAGATCTTGCAAAGGAGCGCTGAACATGATGAATTCTAATGGCCCAGCAACAGAGCCCTGGGGAACGCCGCACCAGACGTGATGACAATCTGACTTAACATTGTCAATAAGGACGGATTGCTTGCGATTGTTCAGGTAAGAAGAGAACCATTTAAGAGCTGTGCCCTTTATGCCATAGCGAGAGGAAAGGCGATGACGGAGATGTATATGATCAATTGTATCGAAGGCGGCTGAGAAATCTAAAAGTACCAGCACAGCTTCTTTTCGCTGGTCCAGGGCAAGTAAGATGTCATTTTGTACCCGAAGAAGGGCAGTTTCGGTACTATGGTATGGGCGGTAGGCAGACTGCATTTCGGCATGGAGGCTGTTCTCACAGAGGTACGTTTGAAGTTGTGACATAGCAGCTCTTTCAATAAGCTTGGACGTAAACCTCAAGTTTGAAATTGGGCGGTAATTTGTCAAGTCATCTGGATCTAAACTTGGCTTTTTTTACAAAGGAAGAACACAAGCTTCTTTGAGATGATCAGGGAAAGATCCAGTCGAAAGAGACAGGTTGACAATCTTGGTTAAAATTGGAAGGAGCTCAGGTAGATTGTCCTTGAAGAGAGAGGATGGCAGGGGATCTAACTTGCAGGAAGTGACAGGGGCCTGCTTTATCAATTTCAGTACTTCGTCGGGTGTGACATCACAAAACTCAGTAAACGATGTTGAACAGTTTTCATGAATCTCAACAGAAATGGGAGAGTGATCTGACATGCTGATCCTATCGTGTAATTTGACAATTTTTTCATCAAAAAAGGCCGCAAACTTGTCTGCAAGATTTTTAGGATCTTCCGCATGAGGGAGCATAATATTAGATTGTTTTGCGTGACAAAGATTGTCAATAGTGCGAAACAGATTGCGCTGATCACACTGGGCTATTTGACAGCAATGATAGTTTGACTTAGCAGAGTTGAGAAGGTTTCTGTAAGTAGCACATTGCTGCCTATATAGATCTTTGTGCACGGTAAGGCCTGATTTTTGCCATTTCCTTTCGAGTCGCCGCTTTTCTTGTTTGTTAAATAGATTTAAAGTAGATTTAAAGTAGATAATACAGGGAACTTTGTGGTTTTAGATGTAACGTTGTACGAATATGATATTACTATTGCGTCGTTGTATGGCCCGAATACAGACAACCCAACATTTTTTGCTGACCTTCAACGAATTACAGTAGATTTTGAGAATCCACATAATATTGTTTTGTGGGGACTGGAATTTGGTGCAAGATTCAACCCTCGACACATATAACTATTTGCATGTTAATAACCCGCGTGCGAAACAACAGGTAAATAATATGAAGACTGAATTAGATTTATGTGATCCTTGGAGAATTATATTTTCAGATAAACGATATTATACTTGGCGGCAACCTACCCCTTTTAAACAGAGTATATTAGATTTTTAGGGGTTTTTTATATCCGCAGAAATTCTTTCATTAGTTCACAATAATATTATTCTCTCGGGTTATCGAACGGATCACTCCTTAATTCGTTTAAGCCTCAATTTGAATCATATAAAACGAGGCCCTGGCTTTTGGAAATTTAATAATTCCTTGTTAAAAAATTAATAAAACGATAAAAGATACTATTCTGTTTTATGTAAAAGACGGAGTAAAGTTCGATCAAAATGATTGCACAGCGAGTGATTGTGAATTTATCGTAAATGATCAGTTATATGTTTCGAAATTTTAATGATGATAATACAGGGAGAAGCAATATCATATGCCTCCTTTGCCAAAAGACAAAGAGTGAATATGGAAAAGGATTTAGAAAAGAAAATTGAAGAGTTAAAAGGAGAACTGATAATATTTGATGATAAGACTTCTATATTAAAGGAAATTGATAAATCAAAATCAGAATTGGAAGCTTTTCGTTTAAAAACAAATGAAGGAATTGCGATTGGATGGAGTTTGGAGAAAAACCTAAATTCTGTTTAAATTTGGAAAAACAAAATAATATCAACAGGGACCTCGGAACCGGGGGCTGGGGGGCTGCAGCCCCCACTTTTTTCAGTAAACACGTGCAAACATATGGCAGTGCAGAAATGTGGTTATACATGCAGCCCCCCATTAAGCCCCTCCACTTTCCAAGACGTTCCGCGGCCCCTGATCAATAAAGAAATACGACAGTTGTCGACTGAAAATGGTGATATTTTAGATAGACAAAGTGACATATTCAGGGAAGTTTTACTGTAGAATGCTATCGTTATTTTGGGAAGATATTAAATACTTTCTAGTAAGCTCATTGAATAATGCGTATTTCTCAGGACAATTGTCAAACTCACAAAAAATGGGAATAATAACTTTGATACCGAAAGGAAACAAACCAAGACATCTATTTAAAAATTGGCACCGATCTCCTATACTAAATGTAGTTTACAAATTATTAGCATCTGGTTGCATAGCAAATTGTTCAGGGAACAAAACTCGGACCCATTCTCTTTCTAATAATGATTAATGATGCTTGTCAAAATTATAAACTTCCTGTGTATAAATATGTTGATGATTTAACCATTGTTGAATCTCGATATTTTGCCCAACCTTCAATTCTACAAACTGAACTCTCTTCTTTAAATACATGGTCTTTAACAAATAACATGAAACTCAACCCAATTAAGTGTGTGTTTATGACAGTATCTTTTATGAAACAACCAATTCAACAATCTTATTTTGTTGATAATGTTTCATTAAAAGAAGAAAGTGTAGTAAAAATTCTAGGCATATATTTACAATGCAATTTAAAATGGGACACCCATGTAAAAGAATTAGTTAAGAAATGTAATAGAAAACTATATATGTTACGAATATTAACACATTTCAATCTACCTGTATGTGATCTTTTAAAAGTCTATGTTGGGTATATTCGACCAATTTTAGAATATTGTGCAATAGTGTTCCACCCTAATCTTACAATCAAACAAAGTGATGACATAGAACAAATTCAAAAAAGAGCTTTTAAAATTATTCTTGGAATCAATTACAATTCGTATGATGAAGCTTTAAAAACTTGCAATATGTTAACTTTGAAATCCCGTAGAGAAAATCTTTGCTTAGACTTTGCATTAAAGTTAGAAAAAAATGAAGCCCTTTCTTCTTGGCTTCCAGATAAAAGGACTATTAATTTCAATTTAAGGAATCAACAAAAATATCAACAATTTAAGTGTAAAACCAGTAGATATCAAAACAGTGCAATACCATATTTTGTAAGCATTTTAAATCAACATTATTCGCAACCTCTCACTTAAATTTTATCAAATTATCAAATGATTCCATGAAAAGGATTCATTGATATCCATATTGGATTTCAGAGTAAATTTTTAATAATTAAATCTTAAACCTTATTGTTTTCTTTTTTGTTTAATATAAATCTGTGTTAAAGGGGTACTCCGGCCTGAAATTAATATGGATTGAGTGAGTGGAGTGGAGTTGGGCGGGCGGGTCGCTGGGGGTTTCATCGGGTCGGATGAGGGATAGTGGAGTTGTGGAGTTTTGGGTTTTGCATTGTTTTGGTAAAGCGGTTATGTGCACGTCATCATGAATATGCGGTGGGTGGGCTGATGATGTCATGTCCCCACTTTTTCTTTTGTATTTTATTGTGTGAAATTGCAATTATTCAAATTTTCTGCTCCAAGCCTATAGCTAAAAGGACTGACTCCTTATTTAATGTGTAAGATCATCATTGCTGTAACTTATTTTGTAACAAGGGAGATATTTTTTATAGACATGTGTGAGGGAGTGAGATGATGAAGATTTCATATGGTATAGTTGGGAAGGGAAGGTGGGGACGTGGCGTCGTCGGCTCACTCATTGCGTGTTCGTGGTGGCGTGCATGGAGCTGTTTCCCGAAATGATGCAGAACTTAGGAATTCAATAGCTTCGTTGATTTTTATCGGATTTCGATGAGGTTTTCAGTGTTTTGCTTGTTTGATTTTGCTCTATTCATTCGATTAATCTTGTTTTCGGGCCGGAGTACTCCTTTAAATACCATTTATGCACAATGTGCTGTCGTACTGATTGTAATTCTAGCCACCCTCATATAACTTGCTAATTAAACCTTTTTATTTTATTCTGTGTGATATAAATGTGATACCGGAATTTAAAAAAAAATTATATATATTGTGTAGTGTTTGTATAATCATGTAAACTCTCTTTAATTTGGCTTCGGCCACGATTTGAGATTTGAGATTTAATAAAACCTTTTATCAATCAATCAATCAATCAAATAGAATCAAAGGCGTTTTGTCTATTTTAATACATGAAAATCAAACAGGATTTTTGAGTGGTCGCTTTATTGGCGAAAACATACGTTTATTATATGACATGCTACTTTATACTGAATTAAATGATATAGCTGGCATGCTTCTCGTTGTTGATTTTGAAAAAGCTTTCGATTCTGTATTGCATAATTATTTTCTTTTTAAGGTCCTGGATTTCTTTCACTTCGGGCCATCTGTAAAGAAATGGATCAAGTTATTTCATGCAAATGCATCCTCTTGTGTATTAGTTAACGGACACTGTAGGTCCTACAGATAGATTTGAAATAGGACGAGGGTGTCGCCAGGGAGATCCTTTGTCCCCATACCCCTTTTTGTTAGTCAGTGAGATACTTGGTATCCACGTATGTTTGCACCGCTCACTTCGTGGGATGGGCCATTTTGAAATGTCAATGAGGGAATCACTGAACCGGTTCAGTGAGCACCGCCGGACAGACTTACATCTATAATTACCACCTTCCATGCGATAATGAGCCAATACACCCCTCGAAATATGATTCAGCCAATTAATGCCCCGACAAATGTCATAGATGTATGAATATTTATAAAAATGTATGAATCAAGCTCTTTCATTGAAGCTAACTTATATCACATAAATATATCAAAAATAACTTTAATTTTGGAATGTATAAATGTTTTAAAACTTTATGAATAATCATGAATTGTGTGCCCATTTTCATCGGCTAATATTTTTATTTTTGCAATTTTTAAAAACTAAACTGACCTATTTCTGTGATCGATGGATATGTAATCTAGATATTTTCACCATTTTTAGCCGAGGGGCAAGTACGACATCGACGTAGCCAGCACGGGAAAACAAGTTAATTTTTCAGAAAAGTTCAAGTGTGCTGACCATGTATCCGTTCGTTACATATATCTATACCGTATTTTACCTGCTGTATGAGCAACAATGGGATACAAATGTTGTTTATTAAAAAATATATATGTTTTTATTTCGATATCGACTCAAACCCGGTACAATCTCCGCCCTCGACCATCAACCACACAAGGGACTTCACGCCGCCAGCCACCCGCTACCAATCCCTCCGACATCCGCACTCACGCCCACTCAACTCTCGGACATAATAGCGCCACCACCGACAGCAACCCCGCCCACACCACCGGCCGCCGATTCCTCCGACGTCCGCATACACACCATAAAACCCCGCCGCTCGTCTAGCACTGGGCGGGGTCTAGCACTTAACTGGCACTTAACGTCTAGCACTTAACTGGGCGTTGTGGCGTGCGCCTGTAATCCAGCTACCAGTGGAAGTTATAAACTGATTCAGCGGACCCAGGTTCGAGACTGAGTCACGTCTTTCGGATGGTGACATTAAAGGTCGGTCCCAGACGTAAATAATCATATCTGATTGATACACGTCTGTAAAAACCCAATTACACACACAATTACACACACACACGCACACTTCACTCCTGATGACGGACAGTCAACCTGTCCGAAACGTCGAGTAACCTCCTACTCAAGCCTCTCTACTCAAACCTTCGCTACTCAATCCATCGCTACTCATCCATCGATCATCAACCAAGTCTTCTCCTCTCATCTCATCTGGTTTACAGATCATCCATCACCCTTCACCTATCCATAAACCTGGTGAACCAGTAAACCTTTCTGGTTTACAGTCCTTTTCAGGACTTCACCCATTGTCACGAAAGAATATTTCCTCTTTTCTCTCTTGTCATCCTTTCTCGTCTATCCATTTCTAATTTCCTTGTTTCCCTTTCCTCCTACCAACACACATGGTGAACCGTCAACCTTCTCCACGTTATAAGCTCCACCATGCAAACCTTCAAAGATCATCAAAATAATTGTAGGCTATAACGTGACTTATGCCAATGCCCTTGCCATAACTAAACTCACTACTCTATCTGATAGAAGAGATTCCCTTTTGCTAAGCTTTGGACAAAAAATCAAAAACTCTGATCACCAAAAACACCTTATTCCCGTCCCTAGATGTAATTCAAATTTAAGACAGCTTCGTAACATGATTGGCTACCCTACAATTAAATGCAATACAGAACGATATCCAAAATCCATCATCCCTCACCTTGCCAGAATCTTGAAATAAACTCCCCCCCCCCCCCCCACGCTTTGCATCCCAAACATTTTCACTTCTCAGATTCCATACCTAGATGTAATGACTCATTTTACATGGTTATGGCTTTCTAACTTGGTTATATTTATGTATTGCTCCCAAATCTTCTCCTTTCTATCTATCTCCTTCCTTCTTTCTCTTCCCTTTTCTTTCCTATTCTTTACTTTTTCTTTCTTTCTCTCACTTTTCACACTTGTCATCTTATTATTTGTGTAGCGTAAATCTTAGTATTTTCGTTTTGCTTCCAATTATGTATCTTTTTATATATTTGATGCGATTCTATTGTATATATGCACATATATATATATGATTGTAAATTGACCCCTTCAGCCCCTGTGCTGCTGGTCAATCATTATATACCATAACTAGAAAGGCCGTCAAAGGCGGCAGACCCACGCCTTAACCCAATATAGGTTTTGTTTTGTTGCGATTATTTTTGTAAGCAGTAGCCATTCAAAGGGGATAACAAGAGGCACATCTCCCCCCCCCCCCCCATAAATATTGCCATATCCAGGTCATAGCTTTGTGTATCCCCACCCTTGAAAAAATTCTTCTGAAAAAGATATTTTATTATTGAAACATCCCTCCCCTAAAAGTAATTGATTAGACATGTCAGAGAGCGTGGCGTGGTGAGAAAAAAAAATGTTAGCAATTTGTATTCAGTGTTCAGTCATGTAAGTGTTAGTAAATGTATTCATGTTCTATCTTTAAATTACATTGCAATTGGGGTTGTTGTTTTTTTTTCATCGGGCTTGGATAAAATATATATGACGACAAATAAAGTTGGATCTAGACTTCAAAATGACATGCATGCGAGGCACAGAGCTTACTCACTCAGCTCAGTCACTACCCATCAACAAAGTCAAAGTGGATACTGGCGTGCATGCCCGTATTCGGCAAACCTCGATCAGCCACCAAATTTTGCAAATCCACACAAATTAAAAAAAAAATACAGTTTTTGTATATATTTTACAACTACGAAATCCACTCAAACAGACATAAATGAGGTATAAACTAGTTATATGACAGGACCGTTATAACCCAAAGAAAAAAGTTCAATCCTACTACAGTGAGCCAGGCACAGGCTGACTCCCTGGGGTTATGTACTCCCTAGCCCGACCAGATCCCCGTCACTTCGCGACAGCGCTGTGTATAGTTATGTACGTACAGCTAGCTACACAGCCCACTAGCACTCACTCAGATCAACACACGCGAACGCTCGCGAGTGCGATAAACTCACTCACTCACGTCGAACAAACTCACCAGATTTTCACCGAAAACAATTAAAATCACGTACTACACGTCCACCAGGATAAAATAAATCACAAAAACTTCCACAACAAAGTGGAAAGAACCGGGGAAAATAAACAGAAATGCACAGAAGATAAGAAATAGAGGAGAAGCCGTAGGGCTAGGGTAGCCTGAATCTAAATGAATTTGTGGATAAAAAAGGTATCGCGCGCGATAGCTATAGAGCCTAGCCGCCTATTAGTATACCGTACATAGCCGCTTTCGCAGTAGTAGTTCAAGCCCGCGAAAAATCCCTTGTTGCTGGGATACGTTGGCTTTGAATATTCATTGCAGGCTCGTACGGATTTGAAGTGAAATGGCAAATAATGGGTCTAAAAGTCTTCTAAAATTCATAAACCTGAAATCGACTTTTGGTGAGACGAAGTAATGAGTGTTTTGATTGGCCAAAATATTTCTGCATCTGCAGGCGAAGTTTGGGGTCATCAATCTTTCTAGTTTCTTTCCTGTCACTATCTGAACTGAAGTTCCTATACTTTACTACAGGGTCAAAACTTCAAGGTCACACAGAATGTGCAGGGGTCAACCAATCATCACCAAAATCTAATCGATTCTTTCCTGTCACTTTCTGAACATTCCCTGAAAATTTGGTGCAAATCCGTTCACCCGTTCTCTTGTTATCTTGTACACAAACAAACAAACAAACAAAAAAAACAACAAACAAACAAACATACGGAGCCCTTTACATAACCCTGCCGATTTCATCGGCGTGATAATAAATAAATAAATAAATTACAGTGAGAGAGAGAAAATAGATCGTACAACTACAACAAGACTTGCCAGATCACCCACCACAGACATATTTAATTGTACAGTCGATTTGATGGACGAGATAGATTCCCTACAACTTAGTATTACTTAAATCAGTATTATATGATTGCTTCCAATCTATTCTAACTCCAGCTATGTACAATATTTAGATCTTGTGACCAAAAAGGCATTAGGCCTACTAGTATTATCCACTACTCAGACACTAGATAGACCCTCATGGAAACCCCAAATCTGAAGTCCAAAAGTTTGCTGATAAGGAGAAGAAAAAACTTTTATTGACTAGAGCATGGACCTACTAGTACTAGGTCCATGCTAAGTTAGTAAGAGTAATTGAGTTGATAAATCAAGTCAAGAAAAAAATATATGCCACATGATTTGGGGCTTTGGGCAAGGGGAATGCCGTCAAGGGGGGGGGGTGGCTTATCTCCATCTCTGATGAGGGTTGGCTCATCTTCATCTGTGATGAGGGTGGTTTATCTCCATCTCTGATGAGGGTTGGCCCATCTTCATCTCTGATGAGGGTTGGCTCACCTCCATCTCTGATGAGGGTTGACACATCTTCACCTCGGATGGGGGATGGCTCATCTTCCTCTATTTGGAGAGGTGGCTCATTTTCAACGCTGAAGGGGGTGGCTCATTTCTCTGATGAGGGATGGCTCATCTTCATCTGTGATGAGCGGTGGTTCATCTCTGATGAGGGTTGGCTCATTTTCCACTCTGAAGGGGGGTGGCTCATCTTCTCTGACGAGGGATGGCTCATCTTCATCTCTTATTGGCGATGCATTTGGCATTACAATTACGTGCACTCATGATACATAAAAAGGGTTTAATTCAAAAGACGTGCGCCGAATGAAAAATGTCTGTTCTGACCAAAGGAATCCTATACCTCTAGCACAATCCCCCCCCCCCCCCCAGAATGGTGAATATCCCTAGAAATCAAATATATTGCCCCTTTGTGAAAAAAAAACTTGCTTTCATGAAATATGGAGTATTAATGTTTAATACTATAACAATGGAGATGTTGATGACCCTCCCTCACGAGTGATGATCGGGAAATGAGCTTAAAATAATGTGCGATATGGATGATTTAAGTTTGAGTTTATTTGAATTTATTTATTTGTCTTTCTTCCAACAATAAGTAACAAGAACAATAACATTAACACTTTCTTTCAAACAATGATATAAATAACAACACAAATAATAACAAAGATAACAATATTTTGAGAAAGGCAAACGAGGAGACCTTAATGAAGCATAGCTTGTAAGACAAGGTCCCTCATGAATAAAAAGTAATATATATATATATATATATATATATATATATTGAAAGAAAATATATATATATATTGAAGAAAACAGAAAATGGTAGCAAGGAATACACAATACGAAAAAAAAGGATAAACAAGGGTGACTATATACAATGGGGGCAAGGGAGATTTTTTTACATCACAAGACGAGGATAGGAATGAAAGGGAGGGAAGGGAAGATAAAGATATAACAAAGGGTTACATTAGACGAAAAGACATACACAAACACAAGACAGGAAAAAAAAAAGAAGAAAAAAAAGTGACAACAAGACAGCTGGCTTTCAAGAATAAAATACATTAATACATTTTCTTAAAATGAAGATATATGCATTTGTAATGTATCATACGGGGCTTACTACGAGTTACTAACATCAACAATCAACACAATTTAAAGACATCACGAATCAACACAATAATTCGTCAAGCGATGTAACTTAAAGACCTCAGCCTGACCGAATTTTGAAATATACCCTTTATTCATCCACGGGGAGCTATATATTTTCTGAACAAATTGAAACCAACTTCATGAGATTCCGTTTCCTGTGGAATGAGTAACAGCGTCCCGAATGTTGAGCCCCGGTGGTTTTTCTGACGAGGGCCCCGTCTCTGAGGAACGCTACTTTGCGGGGGGTGAACATTTGATGACGACATATCGTGTAGACGCACTCGGAGCTGTATACATGACATGTCGTCACACGTCTAGCGACCCCCTGCAGTTTCCTCTGTTGTTACGCCATAGGGAGGGGGCGGACCAAAAAAAAATTATCTTTTTTATTTTTATGGATAAACGGAGACGAAAATTTATGAATACCCAGGGTAATTATATTCTTTGTTTACTAAGCTTTACGTCAATATATGGTTGTTTTGGGTCAGGCTGAGGTCTTTAAGACCTCGTTTAAAAGCTGATTTACTCAAAGCATGTTTAATGCTTGGATCAAGCGAGTTCCAATACCTGGGTCCAGTATATACGAGCGTATTAAGAGTAAATTGTGTCCTTGCACGGGGTAGGTGCAATCCTGAAGCCTGTCTCGTGGCATATCTATGAATTTCACTATTTTTCTTAAAACGTTTGGCTAGTGCTAGTGGGAGGTCACCTGCATTAAAATCATACATTAGAGACCCTAACTGCATAAAATAGATATCTTCCACTTTTAGAATTTTATGTTGATGAAAGAGAGCATCAGTGTGAGCACGAAAATGTGCATTACAAATTATTCTTATAACTCTCTTTTGGATCAAAAATAGTTTTTCATTTTGCGATTTTGAAGCTAACATACCATAATTAATATATGGAAGAATTAAAGTCGAATACAGGATAAACAATATTTCTTTTGGAATAACTGCTTTCAGTTTGCATATAACACCAGTATTTCGTGATAAGAGCTTAGAAAGGTTATCCACATGAATTTTCCAATTCAGTTTGTCATCAATATAAAGACCAAGAAATTTTGTAGAATTTACTCTATTTATTGAAACTCCCCCAAACAAAACATTTCCAGGTAACATTTTAGCAGAATTACTAAAAAGCATATAATTGGTCTTCTGAAAATTTAATGATAGTTTGTTTGCATGAATCCAAGTTATAATATTACTTAGCTCAATATTAACTGTTTGTAATAGGACCCGAGGATTCTTGTGTGATAAAAAAAATATTTGAGTCATCTGCAAATAAAACTAGAAAGGCCGTCAAAGGCGGCAGACCCACGCCTTAACCCAATATAGGTTTTGTTTTGTTGCGATTATTTTTGTAAGCAGTAGCCATTCAAAGGGGATAACAAGAGGCACATCTCCCCCCCCCCCCCCATAAATATTGCCATATCCAGGTCATAGCTTTGTGTATCCCCACCCTTGAAAAAATTCTTCTGAAAAAGATATTTTATTATTGAAACATCCCTCCCCTAAAAGTAATTGATTAGACATGTCAGAGAGCGTGGCGTGGTGAGAAAAAAAAATGTTAGCAATTTGTATTCAGTGTTCAGTCATTTAAGTGTTAGTAAATGTATTCATGTTCTATCTTTAAATTACATTGCAATTGGGGTTGTTGTTTTTTTTTCATCGGGCTTGGATAAAATATATATGACGACAAATAAAGTTGGATCTAGACTTCAAAATGACATGCATGCGAGGCACAGAGCTTACTCACTCAGCTCAGTCACTACCCATCAACAAAGTCAAAGTGGATACTGGCGTGCATGCCCGTATTCGGCAAACCTCGATCAGCCACCAAATTTTGCAAATCCACACAAATTAAAAAAAAAATACAGTTTTTGTATATATTTTACAACTACGAAATCCACTCAAACAGACATAAATGAGGTATAAACTAGTTATATGACAGGACCGTTATAACCCAAAGAAAAAAGTTCAATCCTACTACAGTGAGCCAGGCACAGGCTGACTCCCTGGGGTTATGTACTCCCTAGCCCGACCAGATCCCCGTCACTTCGCGACAGCGCTGTGTATAGTTATGTACGTACAGCTAGCTACACAGCCCACTAGCACTCACTCAGATCAACACACGCGAACGCTCGCGAGTGCGATAAACTCACTCACTCACGTCGAACAAACTCACCAGATTTTCACCGAAAACAATTAAAATCACGTACTACACGTCCACCAGGATAAAATAAATCACAAAAACTTCCACAACAAAGTGGAAAGAACCGGGGAAAATAAACAGAAATGCACAGAAGATAAGAAATAGAGGAGAAGCCGTAGGGCTAGGGTAGCCTGAATCTAAATGAATTTGTGGATAAAAAAGGTATCGCGCGCGATAGCTATAGAGCCTAGCCGCCTATTAGTATACCGTACATAGCCGCTTTCGCAGTAGTAGTTCAAGCCCGCGAAAAATCCCTTGTTGCTGGGATACGTTGGCTTTGAATATTCATTGCAGGCTCGTACGGATTTGAAGTGAAATGGCAAATAATGGGTCTAAAAGTCTTCTAAAATTCATAAACCTGAAATAGACTTTTGGTGAGACGAAGTAATGAGTGTTTTGATTGGCCAAAATATTTCTGCATCTGCAGGCGAAGTTTGGGGTCATCAATCTTTCTAGTTTCTTTCCTGTCACTATCTGAACTGAAGTTCCTATACTTTACTACAGGGTCAAAACTTCAAGGTCACACAGAATGTGCAGGGGTCAACCAATCATCACCAAAATCTAATCGATTCTTTCCTGTCACTTTCTGAACATTCCCTGAAAATTTGGTGCAAATCCGTTCACCCGTTCTCTTGTTATCTTGTACACAAACAAACAAACAAACAAACAAACAAACAAAAAAAACAACAAACAAACAAACATACGGAGCCCTTTACATAACCCTGCCGATTTCATCGGCGTGGGTAAAAATTCATCGGCGTGGGTAATAAATGAAAATACATCAGAGCAATATTGAAAATCATTAATATAAATAAGAAATAAAAGTGGACAAAGAAGTGATCCTTGTGGAACACCACACGTGACATTTTGTAATCCTGACTTTGTATCATTCAGCGAGACAAACTGCCTCCTGTTAGCTAAGTAGCTTGTGAACCAGTCCAAGGCTTTTCCTCTGACTCCGTAATGAAATAACTTCTGTAATAATATGTTATAATCAACAGTGTCGAAAGCCTTGGAGTAATCCAGAAAAATACCAATTGTGTCCATGCGGTTATCCAATGCGTTGGAAATTTTATCAATAAAGTGTAATATAGCATGAGTTTTTGTGTGCTTCTCACGAAAACCAAATTGGAATTTAGAAAAAATCTGACTCGCATTAAAAAATTTCACCGTCCTGACATATATAAGTGTTTCAAGAATTTTGGAAAATGTTGACAAAAGAGAAATTGGGCGATAATTAGTCAATAATTGGGGGTCACCCTTCTTAAATATAGGTATCACCTTTGCTATTTTCATATTCACGGGCAGTGGCGGATCCAGGGGGGGGGGGGGGCACAGCCGGCCCGTGCCCCCCCCCCCTTTTGGAAGAGAAGTATGAATTTTTACCATAGACGATCCGCCATTTTCTCAATTGTGCCCCCCCCCCCCCTTTTAGTATGAAGACCATTTTTTTTTTTTTTTTTTGGTTGTCAGGGAATTATGGAGGGAAACTGGACCCCACAACCCCTTACTGAGCGATATAAGAAGGTTTGGCGGAAATATTTTTTTGTCCCTACCCCCCCCCCCCCCCCCCCCCCTGGTATAGCACTATTTCCTGAGGGGCGCAGCCCCGAAGAAAATAGTAACTATGCCAGTCACCGAAGAATCCATAATTCAACTGGTGCCTCGAAAAGCGTGCATGGTATATTTGATTTATATCCTACCAGAGTAAGCTTAGATAGATAAACAATAATAAAACACAAGAATCTAGACCTAGGCTAGTCCTAGACCTAGTCTAGACTCTATATGAAATGTATACAACTCACCATATTTGCCCAAAGTCACAAAAGAGGCCTGGCCATTGTTTGTAAGTATTGTCTATAGTCTACTGTAGATCTAGATCTACATGGCACAAATCCAACGATGAAACCATTTAAACAATGTAAACTTGAAACCTGAACTTTTCCCCAAGTCAAAAGAGAGGCTAATAGACCCCTTCTCGTAAGGTGTACATGACACTCAAAATCCAACGCTAGCGCTGGTACATGGTCGACTCGACTAGCGGAGATCAACGTGCATGTAGGGTCATCTGCACTTCACTGCACTACGCGCATACGAACACATACGTACATTGAACATGAGCTAGCGGCTCTCTCAGCCATCTCTCAACTCACGCGCGCAGAAACATTATCGCGATATATTGTCGCGATAACGATAGCTTCGAAATATCCAGAAAAACAAAAAAGTGACGTCATAATATTTTTATATCGAAAAATATACGGAGGTCTGACGTCACGCGATATCCATTTTTTCTTCATGGTGAAAGTATTTTGTGTCACGTGAGACATTCCTGGCCAGTCTTTGCATGACAATTTTATGATGTAGGATATAACATATCATACCCCTATCATTCTACTTTAACCCTACTCCTATTATAGTCCTACATCCTATACCTATATATCCTGAAAACCTTTACTTTATTATATAGGGACTGTATTGCAGTGCTTGCTAAAAGTGGTTAAAGATTTTAATTTAATTTTCTAATGTAGATTTTTAGATCTTAAACCTAATTACATGTTTGAATATGCACAACATAATAATTAGTATACATACATTTTTCATCACATTTCAAAGTGCAATCATTGCATAAAAACTTAAAAATCAAGTGTCATTTATATATATAAATTCTGGTTGTTTACGGTTGCTCATGGGTATTCAGGATACATCATGAATATTCGGGGTCATCCTTATAGCTAGAAGGTCCGATAGTTAGCGGGTCCGATAGACCGACACCCAATAGATAGAAGGTTCTATAGACCGAATGTACGAGAGGGTCCAATAGACAGACGGTTCTATAGACCGAATCGGCAGGAGGGTCCGATAGTCCGAAGGTTCTATAGATCGAATGACCAACGGGTCCGATAGTCAGAAGGTCCGATAGATAGAAGGTTCGATAGACCGAATGTACGAGAGGGTCCAATAGACAGAAGGTTCTATAGACCGAATTGGCTAAAGGGTCCGATAGTCCGAAGGTTCAGTAGGGGTCCGATAGTTAGAAGGTCCGATAGACCGACAATAAATACGTAAAAAGGGTAAAATAGTGGATAAAATGATAAGTGGGTAAAAACATAAATGGTTAGAATAAGTGGGGGCGTTCCAACCAAAGAAAAAGCAAAAAAGGAAGAGGTTGAAAAGGAAAGAAGAAAAGAAAAGAAATGAAAAGAAGAGAAAAAGAAAAGAAGAAATCAGAAAGGAAAGAGAAGAAAACAAAAATTCAAAAACTTCGCTCACTAGCATTATTAGGGTTATTTACCAATGCCCATTATATTTTCATTATTGATATTAATTAGTTATTAATATAATCGCCATATTTATGTATATAAACCAATGACAATTATATTAATAAGTCATATTCTTATGGAAGTTATTTGGTTTGCATCTTGAATCTCTAGCTAATGTTATGCTATTTTTCTAATCAAAGAATGTTAGCAACATAACTGAAAAGAATCGAGCGGCAAGTTGACCTAAAGGGGCTAAAGAGATGAATTTTCAGAAATAATGGCCTGTGACCAATAGTCTCTTCCCAATATGAGAACGGAAGATGCCGATAACATGTTACACAGATTATGAGAACGGAATAACAATACGCAAGAATCTATTCTCAGGATACAAAATTCTTTTTTTTCTCTCTCTCTATCTCTCGTTCGCTCGCTTTGCTCGCTCATACAATCAAGAAACTAGGCCTAGATTGTTTCTTGCAGCAAGCACCTCTTACATCCTACAGCAACAAGAAGCCGAATATCATAATATTCGGGCAGTGAGGTATCCGACTATTCTCGAATTCCCCCACCCCCCAAAAAAAAAAAATGGTATAATTTACCCGACAGAGTCCACAGACTAAAATTTGCCACAAGGTAGTAGTATGGGTGTAGTCGGTGAACATTCAAAAAGTATAAAAGCTGACATCATAGCTGGTAGGAAAATATCACCTGACAACACTAAAAAAAGAAAATGGAAACGCCCCCCTCCCAAGAAGGTGGTAGGGCCTTATTTTCATTTTTACCGGGCAGAATCTTTTGTTGTTAGAATCTTATCTTTTGTTACATTTAATGAAAATTCAACTATAAAGTGTGCCCCCATAATATTTCTTTGTTTAAAAAATAACACTTGTGTTTGAAGGGGACGCCCTTTCCTCAGGTTGCTCCATTAGAAAAAAATGCTTCTGGCACGATGGGCCTCGGGGCTTTAGTGTGCACCATAAATTAGATTTCCATGTTTCAAACAATGGTCAGCGTTCCCCATTACCAATACATCAGTTTAGTGGCAAAATTAACCGGGGGAGCTGGGCTGCATGGGTGGACCACCCCCGCCCCACGGTGATGATGATGGTCTGATAAAAATACTTTTAACATGTTGAAAATGCATAAAACAAAACTTTAAAATAAGTTCCCCATTTTCTTTGGCGGGGGTGGGAGGGGGGGGGGGGGGTTACAGACCTAGTGCATCGGTTTATTACAATACACATAGAAAAAGATAAGGCATTACCCTTTTCCTTTTATGAGATAAAACTATTAAAAACCTATTGTATTCACTTATTTTACCTTTTTTACGTTATTGTCGGTCTATTGGACCTTCTAACTATCGGACCCCTACTGAACCTTCGGACTATCGGACCCTTTTGCCGATTCGGTCTATAGAACCTTCTGTCTATCGGACCTTCTGACTATCGGACCCCGTTGGACATTCGATCTATAGAACCTTCGGACTATCGGACCCTCCGCCGATTCGGTCTATAGAACCGTCTGTCTATTGGACCCTCTCGTACATTCGGTCTATCGAACCTTCTATCTATTGGGTGTCGGTCTATCGGACCCGCTAACTATCGGACCTTCTAGCTATAGGGCTGTAACCGAATATTCATGACAATGGCCAGAAGTCGGACCAATACTTTGCTGATGAATAAGCAATATTTCAAATGGTTAGTGATTAACCAGTGAAATTGGAACATTGTGACCAACATATTTTTGGAAATAACCCATATGGTGTTGACCAATCGCATTGGTACATTTTTTGACCGGTCCTTTTTTAGAGTGCATTAAAATGACCAGTTTTTGCAAGGTCAAAATGACCACGCAAAAACTGGCCATTTTAATGCAGAGAGAAGGCCTCCATCAAGTTCATGAAGTCATTACATTGATTATTCACATCACATTGTAATAAATCTATCTTATAATCACCCATCAAGAATAGATCTTTATTATTAAGTAAATGAATTGCAAGATACCTTGCAATTCATTCATGACTAGATTCAAATTGCCTTGGGGTGGTCTATAAATAACTCCTAAAACAATATTTCTTCTTCCTGGTAATAATATTTCAACAAACAACGTTTCTAACAAATTACTCATAGTGTTAAGTCCATGAAGAACTTGATAATCAAACTGAGATGGGACATACATGGCAACACCTCCTCCTCGTTTATCATGTCTGCTATTTGAGACTAAGTTATACCCTGGGATAGGATACAAGCTGGCATCACTCTCATTACAAAACCAAGTTTCTGAGATACCCATTGCAGTACATGTATAGTCTGAATGTATATTCGCCATAAATGATAGTAGTTTATCAAAATTTTTAGACATACTGCGAATGTTAAAATGTAAAAGGGTGAGCTTGGAGAAATGTATGTTATCAAAGAAAGTATTTTCTGTGATATAATTACAGTTTATTGAGGCATGCATATTGTTTTCATTATCATCAAAATCTAAAGAATTTGTGTTGGATTCCAAAAAATTACAAACATCTACATCAGTCTGAGCCATATGTACATGGTGGGGTGCTTTACTGAGTAAACCTGCAGTATATGAAATATCAACAAAAAGTCAGCTGACACATTTATACATAATATAAACATAGTTATATACAGAGCACCAATGTGCAGATGGTCACTCATAGTGGGGGGAGGGGGGTATAGCCTATACAGAAATATAAAAAATGGCAAGAGTCAAAACAAAAACAAAAACAAAAAAATTGAAGGATGTGACACAGAAAGTGTAATGTTCTACAAAACTCTACAGTACAGTATAACCAAACAGCTGCTGACATCTGCCATTACCAGCCAACAGACCAAATTTACAGTCTAGCATCCAATGAATAACATTAAATTTAGAACAAACTGTATGTACTTGCGGGGCCAGAGATGTAGGTTAGGTAAACTTGGGGGGGGGGGGGGGTAAACCCAAAAAATAAAAAAGATATAGTTATCCTGCAAATATTTAACTTTTATTTGTTTTTCAGCAATCAATTTGAACAAGAGTAGTCTGTCGGCTGAAGGACTACAGACTGTCAGCAAGCATGAACATGGGATTCCCATTTTAAAAAGTACTGAGGCATTCATGTTTAGATCTCAAATTTCATTCAGATGAAAATCTGGAATACTATCAGGAGTCCTTACAATCAAAGTTTGTTTAGTTCTTTCACAGACCAAATTCTCTTTTTTGTTGTTTTACCGTTTTCAGTTTTCACCGACACAAAGATTTTTCTGTCGACAGACCAGGCTGCATTCAGTTTTCCAATATGGCCAACTTTCTGCTTTGCTTCCTTCAGAAGTGCTCGGTTATCGGATGTTAATTCCTCCTCAATTCCAACGGTTCCCTTCAGTCTTCGCCGGCTCTTCAGAATTTGCTCCCTGGTGCGATAGGTGGCGAATTTTACCATGATTAAAATTAAAATTTATTATATTGAAGGTTTGGGCACAGAAACACACGCATCCTGAACTATAACATGCTTAACCCATTTCAACTACTTAATTTGGAATTTTAAACCATTTTTTGAAGCATTGGAAAGTAAAAATACAAAACATGTTGTTTGCGCCCTCATGTGACCTTATTAAGCAGAATCGGCAAATAATCAGCGGCCTCTCGCGCCATGCAGCGCCCGCGCATTCTGTCAAAATGTCGGCGCCCACGAAGCGCCTACAGCTGGTCGTGTATTCAACGAACATACGTGTATCCTAATGCGACACTCAGATTCTTTAAATGATTATGAACGGGAAAAGCTTAAAGTAGAACTTTAATGATTTTAAATATTATCTTAATACTTATTATAGCATAGATGGCATAAATTAAACAAGGTTATCCAAATTCAACGCTTGGAAACATTTGAAGTAATGATTATTATCAATTATAAAACGGTAATACAGCCCCCGATATAGCAGCTGAAGAGCTCCTCGAACGCTGCTGAGATATGTGACGACACACCATGGACCAGTCCTGTCTAAGCAGACGATGACCCATAACATCTTACACATTTTTCAGAGCCTATTTTATCATCTCCTCTTCACTTATTTCTCTTCCTTCACTAGCGTCAGTCTTAATGTTAGTCTGTTGCCTCACTCTTAACTTCGTGTATGGTATTATTTTGATGAAAAATGCAGCGTTAAAAAAATAAAGGAATCAGTCACTTGTAAACAAAATAAGACGCCATTGTATTTTCAGCTGCTTGCACCGGGGCATGTTCGGCGTTTCAAGAGGGAACGAATACCATCCTGCTATTATTCGGAGGGCTTTTCAATTTGAAAGTGGGGTTTATTTCATTGATCATTGACCCTTCTCCTGTGTATTTACAATCAAACGGTTTTAGCTATCAGAATCAGTTTCACTTTCCCTTTATAATGGTGTGAAATAAGGTCATGTTTAAATACACCAAACTCTTTATAATTTGATAAATAATTGCATTGCAATTACGTTCATTCATTATAGGACGTCGTCTGCTTAAGCAGGATCGATCCGAGTGTGACGACATCAAAACATCGCTATATTTCTGGCGAATCCTCGGATATTCTAGATGCTGAGAAGAGCTTTTATTTGTGTTGTTTTTATAATCATCAGATACGCAGTTGACATAAAACTTATACGATTGCCATCTGTAAGCTTCCCAGTTTCTAGTGATACATTAATTGCCATATTTGTGATTTTCTTTGAATATCTACTTTAAACTGTTGCAATATGCAGATGATACCATTTTAACACTCAACGGTTTGACACAGGATTTACAATGTGCCCTTACAATACTTAATGAATTTCCAAATATGTCTAACCTTAAAATTAACATAACTAAAACTCAAGTGATATGGTTTGGGAAGAACAGAACTTTCAAAAAAGAGATTTTACACGAGTACAAACTAAACTGGATAACTGAAGGATACTTTAGGTACCTGGGTATAGATTTTTCCGTTAAATTGTTAGAAATGGTTAATCACAATTATCAAGAAAAATTTTAAAGAGATACAACGTCAGATGGCGATATGCATGGCTAAAAAGAATATTGACTCCCTTAGGGAGAGTAACTATAGTAAAATCCTTATTTGTACCCAAATTCAATTACTTGCTTTTATCTTTTCCAGAACCAAAATTAGAAATGGTGAATGATGTTAACCGATGTTTGTACGAATTCATATGGCATGGTAAACTTGATAAAATAAGTATATAGGAAACAAATGTGCCAATTATACCGTGACGGTGGGGTAAACATTTTTATGCATTCTAAATCACTCAAAATATCGTGGATCAGAAGATTTATATGTAGTCCATGTAAAGAAAATATTACTTTGCATATGTTCCAATCATTCTTGCCTCCATCTTATATCTCTTCAGTTATTCATGAGGGCTGAACATTACAGAAAATTAGCCATTTCAATGCGCAACCCTTTTTGGAAAGAGGTATTAGTAGCCTTTTCAGATCTTACTCAATCCATTGTACATGATATTGCATGTCAACCCCTTTGGAAAAATCCTAGAATACAAGTCAATAATAATGTACTTTTATTTTAAGTCTTGGTGCGCTAAGGGGTACGAATTGTTAACGATGTTTTAGATTCAGATGGATCATTTCTCTCATATTTTGATTTTCAACGTAAATACAATGTACAAGTAAATTTTCTTCAATATTAATGCTTGTGTAACGCTATTCGATTTGATTTAAAAAAAATGTTCATACCTAAGATCATAGAACCTACATGTATTATCCCTGATGCATTGTTTTTAATACTGAAATTGAAAAAAGGTTGTTCACATATTTATCATTCGTTCTTGAAACATAATATAAAGGAATGTAAAAATCTTACAAAATGGAAACGGGAGTTTGACCTAGACAATATCATATGGAGTTCTTATTACCAAATTCCCTACCATTCAACTGTCAATATAAACATGAGGTAGTTTCAAATCAAGATACAGAATAGAATTACATGAAAGATGCTTTGTTAAGATTTAAATTAGTAACCTATTTACATTTTGTAATAACAGCAAACAATTATGCACATATTTTGTTCCTGTATTTATTCAAACGAAATATGGTCAAAACTTAAGCTTTGGCTGTCCCGTAATACTGTACACATTAAGCTTACAAATCAAAATAAATTGTTAAGATTTCATTATTGTCCCTGTATTAAAGAGTTGCGACATGGACGTCTGACTTTTCTGGAAACTAAATAGCGTTCGAATTCTTTCTATTGAGAACACCCAGGTGCTCATCGGAATTGAATAGAAATGTTACGTAATAGTGGAAACAAAATGGCGTTCAAATCCCCAGTTGTCGCAACTCTTTAATACAGGGACACTAGGTTTCATTAGTGTCCCTGTATTAAAGAGTTGCGACATGGACGTCTGACTTTTCTGGAAACAAAATGGCGTTCGAATTCTTTCTATTGAGAACACCCAGGTGCTCATCGGAATTGAATAGAAATGTTACGTAATAGTGGAAACAAAATGGCGTTCAAATCCCCAGTTGTTGCAACTCTTTAATACAGGGACACTAGGTTTCATGTAATAATAGTGCCCTCAACTGTATTTTGATTGTAGTAAGGAAAGAAATCTTTGCAGCCAAATGCAAAAACATTTTGCCAGTTTTAATTTGGAACACATCATGTCAGCGATAAAATGTTATTATGATATGGAATGTAAAACAAATCTGAAAGAAAAGAAATTTATGAAAAAGTGGTTTCAGTTCACTATATGTTTCTGATTATGTTTTCTTGTTATTTTTTATTGTTTGCTAAGTAAAGCTGTAACACTTTGAAAAGAAAATTGCTATACATATAATTGAATTTTGCCAATGTATATTCGTATTGTATTTAGATTGGCCAAGAATATCATTTAGGAATTCTGCATGTATATATACCTTTTCTTGTATATTTTTATGTATATTTTTTAATAAAGGAACCCTGTGGAAGGGCTAAAAAGAAAAAAAATATTAAAACAATATGCATACATGTAGTTAATTTTACCAGGTATATGTAGATGTTGAATTTTTGTGAAACTTCACTGTTAAAATCAAATGCTTCATTCCTGATACACTATGCTCAGAAATCTCTTGTAAATCTCTTGTAATAACATCTTGTAATAATCTCTTGTAATAACATTTTACAGTGCTGATACATGCCTTAGACTTGACTTGATTCTCATTATCAGATCTTGACCAGCCTCAATGTGAAAAGGAACCATGCTATGCCTGAGGGTTTTCAGGATGAAATTGTCCTCTTCTGTGGTCTTCGAGAGCTTGAACTTGGGGGATGCAGCCTGGATGAAGATCACAAAGTATGGTCTCACATCGGTGGCATGCCATGGTAAAGATCTGTGAGACTGCATGTCCACAAGACTGATAGCCCATATCACCTAATCCAATAAAATCCAATGTGGGACTTTGTAGAGTACCAATATCTAGTTACCTTAATAAAGATGCTGCTGAGACTGAAGGATACTGTATCTTTAGTAAATGATTCATTAAAGAAAATATAAAGGAATGCGTACTAGACCTAAAATTGTGGTCTTGTGAAGTTCTAGTTGACTTTCAGTCAGAAGGCCTATGAGACTGAACCTTTGGTCATGGGCTATCTGTCTCTCACAGCTTGGGTCTTTTCACTCTTTTGATTCTGTGTTCACCTATCTCGTAATTAAACTTAATACACTATGCTCAGAAATCTCTTGTAATAACATTTTACAGTGCTGATACATGCCTTAGATATTTGAACTTAAGTGCTATTGCGTGAAAAGTTGTGATGCAATTTGTTTCTGTGTGTCTAGGTTGCCCTTTATGCAAAATCTGAAAATATTACTGGAAATTAATTAATCAATGTTGTAACATGATTGTGTGGTAAAATATCTTAATTTCACCTCTTTTTATCAGCCTCCAAAGACTTGGGTTGAGTAAAACTGGTCCGAGTGATAGAGTCATGCAGAAATTAACCATACCCCTCAGACTTATGGGCAGAGGACCAAAAGAACTCAAGATCCTGGATTTGTCAGGTAGGTAGATTATATTATGTGCACATTATGTGGGATGTTTCATGGACATGGACCATTTTTTATAAGAGACTATGTAGTCATAAACATAAGAATTGTAAATTTGCTAAACGAACAGCACTAAACTGAAACACTAGAATGTTTACAGTGATGATAACTTCTGCACAATTGCCTCATACATTAAAAATCAAGGATTCAAATGGTGCCAGAGATGTTTTGTAAATACATGTATAAAAAACAACTTATGTACTTAAATAGTTTGTGTTTTTCTTTCTTAAAATTCATGTTGGCATTTTGCTTTTATGGATGATCACTTTCTTTTCTTCCAGATGGTTCCACCGGGTCCATAGAATTCATTAAAAAAGTAGTATTGAATTAAAAACTTTTAGTTTTTATTTGCAGGGAATGCAAAACTAACAGAACGGAGCATTCGATTCCTGAAGGTATTTCATCATCTACATGCACTAGACATCACCCAGTTGCTGCTTTTCAGTAAGTTTATCATCAACCATATATTGCGCAGTGGAATTTCACAAATGGATGCATTACATTTATATCCTTCAATATGGAAATTTTGTTATGGAAATGTTTAATAGATATTCAAATGGCTTTGTGAACGGTGGCAAAAAGTTCATTACAATAGAGAGGGGTGATGAAGAGACGAAAACAGAAGATGCTCAGAAACCAAAATTCTCCAAGAAAATAAAGTCATGTCCAGTTTCTATTTGAAAATGAAAATGTCCAGGAAGCACTGTTTTAAACTAAATATCTAGGGATTTTGGTGCCCTGGGCAAATATGAAATTGCACCCTACCCTCAACCCCCCCCCCCCCCACCCCCATGCCCCAACCTATCTACGTTATTGTACAAGCGAGGGAGCAAAGTGACTAAGTGGAAATTTTTTGCATTTTTAACCCTAAAAAACACAATTTCTTGCTCGTTTTACCAAATTTTGCAACTGACCACTGCAATTGAGCGGTAGAGAAGTTCAAATTTTGTACATTGATAAACGGTTTTCTATTCTCTCCCTTCTAAAATTGGGAGCAAATTTAACAAAAACCCTTGAGAAATTGTTGACTGAAAGTTGAGATTTTTTTTAAATGATGAAGCTCTGCAAATGCTGTTTTATGCACTCTATCCTATATTGGGGGCGCAATATTGAGCAAGAGGCAGATAAAACTTACATAATAGTGAGCTAAGCAACGACAATTACATCCCTTTATTTTTCAAATTTTGAATCATTAAAAAAAGCTTTTTAAGAACTATATATAGGCTACTGGGGCGCGAAATTACGAGATGCTGAAAAAAAATGCGAGGGAGCAAAGCGATCAAGCTTTAGAAAATTTTCGCTTTTTAAAATCCTCAAAAACTGTATTTCTAATGCATTTACCATGCCGATTGGGGGGGGGGGGGCATAATCCTTAAGGATTATGATTTTTTTTCTTCATTTTCCTCCTTTTTTTTTCTTTCTCTCTTTTGCATTTTTTGCGCCCCCTCCAAGTCTACATCTACTCTGGTACTCAGCAACGTCCACTTCTGGATATAACGCTAAGGAAAACAACTTGTGTGTGTGAAGCTGACGAGTGGCTGTGCAGACTATATACATGATAGTGCAAGTAAAAACTGTCTCCTGTATGGAGCTAGCAGGGGGAGGTGCGTGCCCTGAAGACGCCCAGTGAAGGAGCGGTGATGACGTCTGCAGGGAGTGCATTCCAGAGCCTAACTGCTGTTGGCATGAAGGAGTATTTGTACACATCCTTGGTTGAGTAAGATGTGAGAGACTGGTATTTTGCAGGATGGTAATTTCTCAGTCTGGTATTAGTCATTGGTTTGAAGTATCTGTCTTTGTCAATGGCGATGAGATTGTGAGTGATCTTGTACATGTACATCATTATCTTGATTGCGGCTTCCCGTCTGGATTGGAGTGATGCCCAGTGCATTCTCTGAAGCATAGCTGTTACACTCTCAGTACGATGGTAGGCATTCTGCACAAACCTTGCAGCTCTCCTTTGTATTGCTTCAACCTGGTTAATTGTTGTCACATGGTGGGGATTCCAGATAGTGGAGCAGTACTCCAGATGTGGTCTGACAAGGGAGATGTATGCTCTTTCCTTCAGCTTTGGGTTGCAGTGTTTCAGGTTTCTTTTGATGAGTCCTAACATCCGGTTGGCTTTGAGGGTCGCCTTGTTTACATGCATCTTCCAAGAGAGTTTGGGTGTGATAGTAAGGCCAAGGTAAGGGTATTCTGCCCGGGGCCCTGTCCCCCCTCCTAGATACGCCACTGACTCAGACTGATTCCCACCTGTCCAAATCACAATGCTGTCTTTATAGCCTCTATAACAAGTTACTTAACTTAGACATCGAACTAGACATCGAACTGCTATCAACGACCCCTAAGGTCAATATTACCCAGAAGTGTGTCCCACTACATTGAGAGTTGCCTCATTTCATTTTATTTGTTCTTGAAGTTTTATTTACAAGTTGTAGATGAAAATTTGTGAAAATGTTTAATAGATATACATTCAAGTGGCTTTGTGAACGTTGTTGCTATTATTTCACGTTTCGGGTTTCTTTTTATCAACTTTTGATTATCGCAAATATGCCAAAGTTTTTATTTTGTTTTGTTTTGTGTTGTGTTGTTTGTTTTGGGTTTGTTTGTTGTTGTTGTTGTTGTTTTTTTTTTTTTGGGGGGGGGGGTGTTTGAATTATATCTTATAATATAATACACTAAGGATTTCGGGCTCTTTTTTTGGTTCAAATAGGCTCCTCCCCTGGCCCTTTCGGTCCCCGCCTTTTGGTACCCACTGGTGGGGAAGGGTTCTTAGGGTGGTGGGAGGCACTTCTTGAGGGCTGACGTCCCGTCCATATTTCATAAATTCATTTTTAAACATTGAATTTCCGCAGGGAGTAGGCCTAATAATTCCATCAACCCATGAAGCGGGTTTGTAGCTTCAGGCCCAGCCAACCCATATACCTTTCCCTGTGAAGGGGAGCTATGCCAAAGAACAGCATGGCCATATATCCGCATGGCTTCAGTGTACAGTACAGTATTATACACACGTGTTAGATCGTTCGCACGTACGTGTACAGGTCATCATACAAGTATAGAGTTACATCATTTGAAGCTTCATGGTCACACACACAGTTTAGTGTGTATGTTTCACGACGTTCGCTACCGGTAATTTGACACTTTATCAGAAAATCTGATAAGAAGAAAATTCCTTCGAAAATATTTCCATAATGATTATGAATACGTATAATGATATTAATCCCTTCTCCCCTCGCCCTGGGGGTGATGGGATGACAATGGAATGGGGGAGCTGGAGGGGGGGGGGGGGGGGTAGTAGGGGTGAAGTCAATCCGTCGGTCCTCCCAAGACCCATATAAGGGAGCCATAATCCCCCTGAAAATAAAATGACAAATTCATTTTTTCTCATTATTGCATCCTTTACAGGGGACGTACCGCTAATTATGGATGTTACTCTGAGTATTAATAAACCACAGAAACATGGCAAGATCAAATTGCTCCCTCTAGGTCTATGCATGGATATTCTACTCGAACATTATTATATCCATATCATCAATTTTCATCAAGATTAAAAGAAATTTTCTTCAGAACTACTGCCAGCTTTGGATAAATAAGACATATTCACAGAATTTAGTATAAGGCGGGGAAAACAAGTGCAGGTTTGTCAACTTTTGGAAAAGCCAGACCTGGGGGGGGGGGGGGGGGGGTGGCGAGAATTTTTTTTTTCGTCAGACCTAGAAAATTCGCTCAGGATGGGGTGGTTATGGGGGTCCCTCCATAATTCTCTGACAAGCAAAAAAAAAGAAGGTTTCATTCTAAAAGGGGGCGGAGGCACAATCAACAAAGGGCGGATCGTCTATGGTCAAAATGCATACTTTCCTGCCATTGAACGGGGGGGGGGGGGAAGCACCCCCCCCCCCCCAGGTCCGCCAATGGACATGTTGTAAATACTTCTTGGTAAAAATAACTTTACCCGACTTTTTTATTTATTCACTTGATTATTGTAACAAATATACGATACGGTGATTAATCATAAACACAGCTAGCGCCTGTGGATGTCCACGGGCTGCTTCTGCCAGTACATGTATATTGATACTATTTTTCAGTTTTTATTGTAAATAGTACTTGGTATATGGATTATTCATTTATGTGTAGTCTGCATCTACCATATTCATGATTTTAATGATTTCATAAATAAATGAGTCGATTGCTAAATAAATGAGTCGATTTTCTTGTTTCTTCTTCATTTTAGACACATGGACTGAAGCAGCTGCAGAACGAAATGTGTCTTAGACGACTCGAAGAAGACGAGATAGACGACAAAGGATTGGATGTTTTCTGTAGATCAGTAGATAACATCGGCTGGGCTTCCAAGGTGGTAGAGGAATGGATCAGTGAATGCAGGGTCACTACTGATAAGATTCTTCCCCCAGGATGTCCAAAGGCCAGAAAGTTCTGTAAGTCCTCTTATTTGATTTTGGGATAAATATGCTAGAATGCCAGACCGGTGTCATGTCAGCCTGTGCCTTGGCTGTTGGTTGATATAGCATTGTTGCTTTGTTGATGCAGTATTTTACAGGCACTACATTTTTAATCTGTATCTATTACATGTTATTTCCATTCAAAAACATACAATAATGTGCTATATGGGATCAATGGTAAATTATTACAATTTGTTATTATTTCACTGTATACATGGCTCTGCTCCAGAGTACGTTGGTTTGATCAAGCATTGCATTCCCTCTAGACTGCTACATTCTCAGCGAACCTTCGCTCATGCTGGGCCGTCGATATGGAATACTCTCCCTCAAGGGATTAGAAATCGCAGTTCTGTTTAAAGTGTTCTAAAATAATCTTAAAATGTATCTGTTTAATTTGACCTATAATTGATTACCATTACCTTTCATGTCCATACCTCTCCCATCGCAGTTTTGCTTTTTTGTGATGTATTTCATCTTTTGCACAAGTTGCGCCTTGAGCATTTGATCCTCAAGTGGATTTGGCACCTTATAAATCTTATATATTATTATTATTATACATCTGTAGCCAAAGTCAGTCATTAGTCTAGACGTCCAATGCAATACTAATTTAAAGTATTTGTACTTCATGTGTTGATAAACATTACTTTCATTATTGTTTTAGTGAGACGTTAAATCTTTCTGGGCTTTATCATTGTGTTTTTGAGATATTCATTCTTCTGGTTGCTTTTTATTTTCCTCATCTGACATTTTCTTCATATCCATGTTTGTCAGATTCTTCCAGTAGCAGTCGACTTGGATTCCTGGACGTCAGTGTCAAAACTCCCTCACAAGTCTCAAACTCATCTCAGCTGTTTATTAGACTGGTGAGAGATCCCAAGGAAAGATGTGATACACCTACAAGTGAAGTGAATCAAGCACATCACATTAGTGAAAGGAAACTGAAAGGGATGAAAGAAGAGGAACAAGTTACAGTCCTGTCAGCAAAGAAGTTTACTCAGGAACTGCAAAGCATACAAGAAGGAGAAAATACCGTTGATAAAGGTGGAAAATCAGGACACTGTGTGCTACAGGATTCAAATCAAGGACCACAAAAACATACCTCAGTCATTGTAGATGAGGCTACCTGTCCTACAAGCTCAAAAATTGGGTTAAAGTTGAAAGTTAGGAGGAAGAGAAAGAGGCGCCCAAGTGATGATGAATTGAGAACGGATAGGGTGCATTCTGCATTTGAAGATGATGATAGAGATTTGATGAATAGCTACCTCAAGATAAGAACAGATGCTGATGTGGATCTGGATAAGAAAGGTGATAGATCAAAGCTTATGAAAGCAATGGATTCTTCAAATTGGTAGTCAAATTGTAGCTAAATGAAGATGGCTATTTCAGTTTAATGATTTCCAAGTGTGTGATATATTTTACACCTATTAACCTTGGACTTTGATCTGTGTAACACTACAGCAAATGTATTGTACAGGATATTTGGTGCTGAAACTTTGTGTGTGCTAGTTATCTCTACACATAAGCCATTTTAGAATCCGCATGCGTTACTGTGGAAAGATTTTGCGTACAGCAGAGAGTCTATGCCATAAGATGGTTTACTGAGACTGAGTTCAGTGAGTAAATGACTGCAATGCACGTAATCTTCAGTGATTAAAGGGTTAATATTTCAGAAACAGAATAACATGTACATTGATGCATTACTTCTAGATGTGAACTCTGCAAACTGGTAGTAATATTAACAATTTGTATTCCTTTAGTTTGTGATTCACATAGGTTATTAACCAGGAACATTGCAGACTCGGTACTAAATTATTTTCGCCACCATATATAGGGATATGACTCAGCTCTGAGATGATAGATTTTGATAAATTGATCTATCTATAGGCCAGTTTCACAGGTCTTGTAATGCATTATTCATGAGGGGTACAACTAACTATCCAAATTTCAGACTTGTTTTCCACCAGGCCTATTTTCCACCACATGTTCTAAACCACACTTTATTTTTTGATGAAAATTTGTTGCAAATTTGAAGGACAAAATGGCTAATATGAAAGTATCCCTTTAGTTGTTTTTTTTTTAATTGGGCATGTCCATCATTAACCCTTTCTAATTTCTTGGGTTAGAAAATACTTTCAGAAAAATTTTGAAATGTATAATACAGTCAAACCTGCTTTAGCGACCACCTGTCTATAAAGACCATAATTTTTGTTTCCCTTGAAAAGTGTTTCTCATTGAAACGTGTAGTAAAGGAACCCGTCCATAGAGACCACCTGCTCCTAAAGACCGCTTTTCTTGTCTCCCTTGAGTGGTCTTTATAGACAGGTTTCACTGTACATGTATTGACAAATATAATTTTTCATATGATGCAATATTTACATAGGATCAAGTATAAAGCAAAGAACAAGAATGAAAGTAGTCTTTTTGCTAATTTTTTTCCTTGAAGTACAGTGTGGAAGTAATGTGTAATTGTTTAAATTCATCATGGTCAGAGCCTCAGAAGGACCTATGTATTAAAAAAGCTTTAGGTCTGATGAGTTTAAATATATAAAGGTCGGATAAGGTCCTTCTTAAAACCTGAAATTTGAACTTTCAATGAATTCTGTGAGTGGTCCAGATTTGCAGAAGTTTGTAGCTGAAAATTGATTATGTTCTTTATTTGCAAACCAGGTGGTGTATTTTGAGATTCATTATATCTCAGAGAAAATCTGAGATTTTAAGTTCGACGGAAGATAAAATAACCTTACAATTTTTTTAAATCGGTATTCTAAAAACAAGTTTAGCAAGATTTTATCTCATCTAAGACATGCCCATTGATGATACCATAACCAATCAGAAATGTTAATGTTAGAATTAACTTTCATCATGCTCAACCAATAGAATTGCTCTCTGCCAGTCTCTGGGGAAAGAGAGCGCGAATATGTTATTTTTACATTTTTCAATATGCGTTGCACTTTAGCTAGGATTTCCTTGAAAATGACTGAGGTACATGTACATTAAGAGGTTTAGAACACCATCATAATTACTGCAAGTGTGATATTAGTAGGCAAAATCTTGAAGTAGAATTTGATAATCATATGAGAATGATGCTTGATTTTTCTGCTTTTATTAAAACCAATTGCATTCCTTCTTTTCATTAAAAACCATTTTGGGATGCTCTAAAATACCAATTTTACACATTTTTTTTGGAAAATGTCTCTGCTGTGGGAGGGGGATATCTCATGTGGCGTATCGGGGGGGGGGCACATACTTGGAGGGGTGCAAAAAATACAAAGGAGAGAAAGAAATATTTATTTATTTTTGATATTTATACAAGGTGACTCATTATCACCAATATTGGTGGTCTTCCATGAGGCCCTGATAGCAATTAACAATAATAGCCAACAAAATCATGAAAATAAACTCATAACAAAAAATAAATAAGACTACACTGTAAAAACTAAAGTGCTACTTTTTCGAGGCATGTATAGTGACTGCACCTGAAATGCTGTTTTAGCACTTGTAGTGTGCTAATTTACCAGCAAAAAAAAATGTGACCGTGGCGAGCCTCGAACCAGGTTCCGCTGATTGAGAGGCACTGATGTTACCGATAGACTAACGAATGCTTCTTGCAATCCAGTTTAGTCATGGGAGTCAAGTAGATAACATGAACTATGTGGTGTCGTAAATTCACTATGTAACAATATGATCTGCCCTAAATCGTACGATGTGAGTTAGTCTATCGGTAATGCCAGCAATTCTTGATCAGTGGACCCTGGTTCGACGCTCGCCAAAATCACAATTTTTTATGAATGTTTAGCAGTTTAAGGAGCCGGTCCAGCTCCCGTGAAAGTGCTGAAATTCAATAGCACTCTGAGTGCAGTCCCTATGCATGCCCTCAAAAAGTGCTAAATACAGCACTTAAGTTTTTAGAGTGTACATAAATATATATATATATATATATATATATATATATATATATGTATATAGTATACAAAGAATATGGTATCCTCGTAATCAACATTGGTTTTTAGGAAAATGTTGAAATTGTTGCACATTCCTATCTTAATTCATAATGTATAGATGGTGATACTTTCTAAAATCTCTTGAAAAATAACCATTTATATACGAGTTATTTTGAAATGGCATTGTATAGTTTTGAAAGTACATACAAGAAGTATAAAGACTACTTTAGCTCAGTATAGAAACAAAATTGTTATATACATATTTACAAAACATATTATAGGGTAGTATACTTATTCAAAGATTACACAATGATTGCATGTAATATAGTATAGCAATCGAATGTACAGTGTCTCTTATGAAACAATAAAATACAAATTATCTATTATTGATTATGATATGAAATCATTCATACACTTTGAAAAGCATTATGTCATCGTACATTTTTGGGCAAAGAAACCAACCATCAAACATAGTTTGCAAATCAGGGCAACAAAAGATGACATATTTCTGATGAAGACAAATATAAAATAGCATCAAGTGAAATTTTCTAGCAATAAGAATGAATATGACTCATTTACCATGCTGTTATGTAAACAAATCAAACCAATCATTTGTTTTCACAAGAGAATGCGTAGAAAGGCGATAAGGAATGAGAGTAAAACTTCAGCTAAGAAACTGAATAAAATTTATCTTGTCATTCTTATGGCGAACAGATATTGCAAGATCTTTTGAACATATAAAGGTCCCACAAAATGCTGACATTTGTGGAAAATATCTATGATTTATCAACAAAATAGAATCAAAACAACTTTCTGCACAATCTTAAATCATGTTTTTCTGTTAGCTAGGACCTTCAGCTCTCATATTCTTCCTATTTTACATAAAGTTGGTAGTAGGCATGACCACTAGGGTTGTTACCATGGTAACACACCAAGGAATTAAATTTTAGAAAATACTATATATCTGTAATTCAACATCACAAAAACAAATTGTAACCATCTAACTATATGTACTTTGGGTGCTCGTTTGATTGCAAGTAGAATCAGAGTCATTGGAAGTCACCGTCATGTCAAAACATGGCTGTTGCTGTAGAAACGGGATAACCTCGCTAGGCATAAGGACCAGTGGGTCATAAGGACCGCTAATCATAATGTGTAATTTCCTATACCTGTAGGGTCGCTATTCATAAAGCGAAAAGGGGGTCACTATTCATAAACTCATAAGGAGCATTATTCATGAGGATTGCTATTCATAATAGGAGAAGAGGGTTGCTATTCATAATCGAAGAAAAGGGTCATTACTCATAAGGGCCGATATTCATAATAAGTCATAAGGGTCGCTATACATAATACAGATACAGGGTCGCTATTCATAATACCAAATCGGGGTCGTTAATCATAAGGGTCGCTACTCATAATCGAAGAAGAGGGTCGCTATTCATAATAGGAAAAGAGGGTCGTTATTCATAAAGGTCAATATTCATAAGGGTCGCTATTCATAATCGGAGAAGAGGGTCGCTATTCATAATCGGAGAAGAGGGTCGCTATTCATTATGAAAAAAGAAGGTCGCTATTCATAATCAAAGAAGAGGGTCGCTATTCATGATCAGAGAAGAGGGTCGCTATTCATAATCAAAGAAGACTGTCGCTATTCATAATCAGAGGAGAGGGTTGCTATTCATAATCGGAGAAGAAGGTCGCTTTTCATAATGGAAGAAGAGGGTCGCTATTCATAATCGGAGAAGAGGGTCGCTATTCCTAATCGAAGAAGAGGGTCGCTATTCATAATCAGAGAAGAGGGTCGCTATTCATAATCAAAGAAGAGGGTCGCTATTCATAATCGGAGTAGAGGGTCGCTATTCATAATCGAAGAAGAGGGTCGCTATTCATAATCAAAGAAGAGGGTCGCTATTCATAATCAGAGAAGAGGGTCGCTATTCATAATCGGAGTAGAGGGTCGCTATTCATAATCAAAGAAGAGGGTCGCTATTCATAATCGGAGTAGAGGGTCGCTATTCATAATCAAAGAAGAGGGTCGCTATTCATTATCTGAGAAAAGGGTCGCTATTCATAATCCAACAAAAGGGTCGCTATTCATAATCGAAGAAGAGGTCAGGTTAGGTTAGGAAGCAGAGGAAGAGAAACATAAAAGCCTAAAAAGGCGCTACGAAATTTGATAAAAGTTTTCGCGCTTCCCGCGGTAAGGGGGAAGTAGCTCCCCATCCATGCATCCACTTTTGATATATATGGTGCAGCATTGCGTCCAATAATTGAAAGCAGTCCGGGTGTCGAAATAACTTTTCGCGTAGGAAGGTGACAATTTGTAAAGCAGTCTGGGCGTCGAACTATACCTATAACTTTTTCGCCTCAAAAGAATTGTTTGTTATGAGCCTTTATCTTTCTTTATCTTTCTCTCAAATTTGCTACAAATTGTCAGAGCTTTGCGCGGGAAGGGACTCCCCCCCCCCCCCCCCCCCCCCCCCCCCCCCCCCCACTGTTACATACAGAGCAGTATTGCGACGAGCCATTATCTTTATCTCAGATTTGCTATAAAATGTCAGAGCTTTCGTACTTCGCGCTCACAAACGCCCCATATTGAAAAATCCTGGCTGCGCTTGTGTCCCCCCCCCCCCCCAGCAGTCCGACCACGTTGCGCCATTCAACCCATCTTGCCTCGGTACAAGCACAGAGTACTGACAATTTTCGTCAAAGTAATTCATAAATGGCATAGCCTGTGTGCGGGTGGCGGGGGGGGGGGGGGTGCTGTATAGTAGGTGTTGCCACTATTATGTCCATAATCCTCAGAGAAAGGTGAGATAGCTCAGTGGTCAAACAGTGACCTCGTAACTGAAGGATGCGGGTTTGAAACCAGGACGCACTCGTGTCCTTTGGTAAGACATTAACCCCAAGTCCCGGAGAGGATTTCAGATTCAGATTTCAGATTTTTTCAGATTTTAGATTTTATTTCATTACATTTTCATTTTTCAAAGTACATGTATATAACAATATGTATTATGCAATCCACAATATACAATATAATTGATAACACAACTTAGTGCAGAAACGTTTTTGATCATTACAAGCAAAATAAAGTGCATTAAGTAAGAAAAAAAGTAACAATAGTGAATACTACATTAGATTAATTTTATGAAAATGAGAATGAAAACAGAGACCAGCATAAAAGCATTGCTTGTAGAAGCGTTGGTCCCTGGCAAAAGATAATCATGAATATAGTACATAAAAAAACTAGACCGTGGGGCAACCATGCATAAAATGCAAATGAAATAAAAGGGGAAGACAGATACCTGGCCATGGAAAGCAACAACTCATAGGCATAACACACTTTCCATCGAAGACAAAAGCATTGAAAAATAATGTGAACATAAAAAGCTGGGAATAGTAACAATTGAAAGGAGTAAGCTTTACAAAAGACAGAACAAGAAAGGACAAAGTGACAGGGGGTGAGGAAAGGGAGGAGGGGCAGAATCTGGAAGGTTTAATTTAGTCTATAGATTTTACTACACAGGTAAACAAGAATCATCAACGTTCATAAAATGCAATAAGTGATTTTCTCAATTTACGTTTGAGTGTACTCAAACTTACACTTTCTCGAATATTTAAAGGGAGGGAATTCCAAAATGTAGGAGCTGTAAATGAAAAAGTATTCTGGGTTAATGCTGTACGAGTTCTAGGCAAGTGATATAGATTGATTTGTCTGGTGGGGTAATGATGGATCTCATTATTTGCTGTGAATATATTATTGAATACAGTGGGCAATTCATGATTATGATACTCAGTGGCGGATCTACGGGGGAGGGGGTTAGGGGGTTTAACCCCCCCCCCCCCCCTGGGCTGCCACGTAAAAAATTAATGTGCATAGAAAAACGCCATCATAATATGTCCAGACTCAAAATAGCCCCCCAAAAATCGACTCGCCGCTAAACGACATCGAAACATAAGTACAGCAAGATTGAGGCGGTAAATATCATAAATTTTTAGTACATTATTAGAGTGAAAAAGACCATCAGTGTGGTAGCGATAATTAACATTACTTATAATTCGCATAGCCCTTTTCTGTAATTAAAAAAAACTCTGTCTAATAGGCATGCCGCACTGTTTCCCCAGGCTAATATTCCATAATTTAGATATGGTAAAACTAGTGTGGAGTATAGTGATAGAAGTATGTTTGGCAGAAAAGACCATTTGAGTTTGCTAATCATACCTATGTTTCTGGATATCAATTTACATACATTATCAATCTGATGCTTCCATGACAGCTTATTATCTATTATAGTGCCTAGAAATTTTGTTTCAATTACCTTCTGTATTTGTATATTATCTATGAGAATCGGATGAGGTAGTTCGTTAAAAGTATTACTAAATAACATGTAATTTGTTTTTTCTAGATTCAGTGATAACTTGTTAGCCTTAATCCATTTTGCAACTGAATCCAGTTCAGAATTAATCACATTACATATAGTTTCTAGACTTTTATGCGAAAAAAATAGATTAGTGTCATCTGCATACATAATAAAAGTCAATAAATTTGATGATCTATGAAAGTCATTTATATACAAGATAAAAATTAAAGGACTTAAAGCAGATCGTCCTATGGTTATTTACATACAACAACCAATATGCTTTACAGTACGAAGAAATGTGAATAAATTTGATAGAGTTGAATTAAGTTCAAAACAAACATAGAAAACGCATTTTCAAATGTTCTGCATAGATTTGAAAGAAATATCACCTTTCGGTGGCCTTCCTAAATTCCTTGATTATTTCTCACTTGTTCCATCAGAGTTGTGCCCCCATTTGAGAAAGAAGTGAGAAAAGGGACTTTTATCAATGTTCAATATTTGGATCTTGGTCTAGATCGCACTGGTCTTTTGCGAATTTTCCTTGGTACATCGAATAAGAAATGACGTTTTTGCAGCTTAAAAATACCCCCCCCCCCCCCAAAAAAAAAAAAAAAAAAAAAAAAAAAATCGCTTTTCTCCCTCGCTTGTAAAATCCGTAGATAACTTGGAGGGGATAGGCGTACGAAGTGCTGTAGCCCCTTGAGGATTTTGAGAAGGGCAATATTGGCTCGACTATCACCTCATTACGGGCAGCGAGGTGCTCCAATATCCTCATATTTAGTTTAATACTGGAATACATGTAATTTTTGTGCATTTTCACTACAAAAGACAGTGTCGATTTTTTCCTCTCTTGCAGCTTCGCTCGCTCATACATAGAAAAGGGAAACTTAAAATTCGGGCAAAAAACTTCAGCCCCTCCCAAAATTATGCATTTACGCCCAGGGGGAGGGGGGGGGGGGGGGGGGGGGGCTTGAGCCGGGGGGGGGGGGGGGTGGTTCGAAAATGCGTTTTGCCCCCACCTTTTTGTTGGGGGCGATCGCCCCACCCCCAACTTCTGGCGCCTATGACGTCACAGTTTATGGCAGGTTTTTGAAAAACCGCACCCTTCTGGAGAAAACTAGAAGAGAAATATAAAACAAATATAAATACAAAATGCAAAAGGAAGAAATAAGAGAAAAATACTGAAAACATAAAAGAAGGAAAGAGAAGAAGATGCTAGAATAAGAAAGACAGAATAGAGAAGATGATAAAAGGAAGAAATAAAGAATAAGAGATAGAGGAAAGATCAAAAGAGAAGATGAAAGGAGAATAATGAAGAAATGCACGGGGTAGGGTAGAACAAAAGATGAAAGAGATGAAAGAAGGAAAAAATAAAGGAAAACATAAGGAGAGAAAAAAGACAAAATGGTGGAAGGATAAAACAAATAATAACATTTATGAGGGAAAGACAGCAAGAGAAGATAAAGAAAGGGAACAAAGAACAATATATGGAAAGACAGAAAGAGAAGATCCAAGAATGATCAAAATACAGAAAGAGAAGAACAAAGAAAGATCAAAACAAAAAAGAGCATAAGAGAAGACAAGAAAGATGAAGAAAGATCAAAACAAAGAATAACATAAGAAAGGACAGAAAGAGAAGATGAAGGAAAGCCAAAACAAAGAATAACATAAGCAAAGAAGGAAAGGAAAGAGAGAGAAGAAATAAAGAGAGACGAAGGGGAGGATAGAAGTAAAGCGAAAAATAAAGGAAAGATATTTTTTTTTTATTAATTCATCTTTATTATAAAAAACATAAAAACATTGCACAAAACATTTAACATTCAAATAAAGAAGTACAGAAATAACCCAGGACCGAGGTTTACAGATAAAAGTATGAGTTTCTCAGGCAGGGTAAGAAAGATAAAGATAAAATGATACTAAAACAAAGAATAGCATAAGAACAGTTAGGGAAAACAAATGATAAAGCAATAGGGTGGGGAGCATTGATAAATATAGTTCACTATTTTAGAAAATAGGGATATATTTGACAAAAACCGGAAATGCATTTTATAGAGCTTTCTTAAATACAGTACCGTTGGGCCTTGGGTTGTCCTTCATCCATATCCCTTTCTTATTTGATTTAAATGACGACCCTCTTCTTCGATTATGAATAGCGACCCTCTTCTCTGATTATGAATAGCGACCCTCTTCTCCGATTATGAATAGCGACCCTCTTCTCTGATTATGAATAGCGACCCTCTTCTCTGATTATGAATAGCGACCCTCTTCTCTGATTATGAATAGCGACCCTTATGAATATGGACCTTTATGAATATGGACCTTTATGAATAGCGACCTTTATGAATAGCGACCCTGTTTTCGTATTATGAATAGCGATCCTTATGTCTTATTATGAATGGCGGTCCTTATGAATAATTACCCTTATGAATAGCAACCCTTATGTCTTATTATGAATAGCGGTCCTTATGAATAATTTTTTTTATGAATAGCGGTCCTTAGCGGTAGGGACAAAAAAAATTTCGCCAAATCTTCAAAAAAATCGCTCAGTAAGGGGTTATGGGGCCGAGTGTCCCTCCATATTTCCCTGACAAGCAAAAAAAAAAAAAAAAAAAAAAGGTACTCAGCCTAAAAGGGGGGGGGGGGGCACAATCGAGAAAATGGCGGATCGTCTATGGTCAAAATTCATACTTCTCTTCCAAAGGGGGGGGGGGGCACGGGCCGATGTGCCCCCCCCCCTGGATCCGCCACTGTATTAGTACTTTTATCAATCCAGTTTAGAGTAATTTCATTCGAATTCGCAAAAAGTGCATCAAGTTCGTAAAACGGTCATTCAATTTAGTTCCTTTTCTTCGTTAAATGGGGACCTAACTCGACAAGCCTCGCTTTTAATAGGTTCCCCCACAAGTGTATATACTGTATGCGTTTATTACATCTACTGGAAGATATTTATTATACTAAGTTGTTATGATATTGTCACAGCCGATTAAAACTAGCCATTTGCTTGTTGTCCAGAGTAACTGATTGAATACCAGACTCAAACAAAATACAATATGAGACATGCATTAAGGGAATTAAGTTTAATTCCAGTCTTCAAAATTCATGTACATATATTTTAACAGTTACAATGTATTTACAGAATGTATCATAGAATATAGTATTCTTCACAAAATAATAATGAACATAGTTTTAGGTTCAAATACATGGAAATATAAGATACATTTGGCTTTTAATGTTTACATGATATTTGCTACTAAAAGAATCGTATCTTATAACCTACTATTGCATTTAACTATTAATATAGTACTAGAACATTTAGTGTTGGTTTAAGAACCAAGACATGTCAGAAAAGATATCACATTTCATGCCAAAGCATAAATGTTACAAAGTTTTAGTCCATAAGATGTTACATAAACTCGAAATGATAGAGAACCAAGTTGATCTAACACAGGAAACATCTGATCTTCACCATAACACTGGTTGCAGACATCTTTCTGCCAACTGAAGCACTCGACCCCAGGCCGAATTGGAGAACAGCTTACGCTGACTCTACCCTTCTTCTTTTCTCGAGTCTAGTATCTGACTCCTGAGTCAGAGTTAACACCATCTACGAACATGAAATTACACAAGGATAATAACTATCTATCCATAATATGTAAGAATGTACAATAAAACACAAGTTTGGTTTGTGTAAAAACTATATTTCCACATTTTAGCTTCATTAGTGATTACAAACATGTGAAGCTAAATTTAACTCCATCTCTAACATTTCACACAGAAATATACTTCAAGACACACTTTAAGTCTTGTCTGTAATCAGCATTTAAGATATAAATTGTGCAATATCTAAACTTCAATGAAATAAACTTTACTGCTTCAAGACAATTTAGCACTTGTAACATTTCACTTATACATTTCACTTTTCTTCTGTGATAATAAAAATATTGCCTAAATTGTCTTTAAAATTACTGCATAGGAAAATAAATTAAACTTACAGTTCAACTGATGACATGAAGCTTGGAAGCACGAACACAGCTCCTTGTCCAGTACAGACAAATGCTGGTGACAGCTGGAAACGCTGGAAACGCACAAAATTGCCACGCCCAGTTTAAAACTAGCAGCTCAAACATGCTGCCATTCGCCTAGCTGCACCTAGCAAACTCCTAGCAGGCAAACTGCTGCTGCTGCTGCTGCTGCTGCTGCTGCTGCAAGACACCACAGATAGGTCTTGTCTTCCCAAAATCAAAGCTTCAAGTGACCAAACTAGCCACCCCTAATGTTACACCCTACCAAAGAATTTAGGATTTCCCATACCTTACTATCTCCTAGCAACAACCCATGAAAGGAACCTACATGCCAATCTTGCATTAAACCTGTGCTGAATTAAAAAGAACATTAATAAAATTATCCCAAAAGCACTGGCCTGTGTCAGGCCATTCAATAAGCTGCCTGCTACATACATGACTTAGAACAAAAGACATAGCCACGTGCTACATCTAGGGCAGTCAGTCAAACTGGCTGGATTAACTGCTTGGCAACTAAGAGAGATAGACATGACTTGTAACACGATTGACAGAATCTACTAACGTCAGAACTAACCCCTGGCCAATAGAAATTTGACAAAACTTTATCACAAGTTTTCTTACTACCTTGGTGGCCTCCCATAAGTCCTTCATGAGCTAGTTTAATCACATGCTTACGATACTCTTGTGGGAGTACCAGCTGGGTAACTGTATTACCAGCCATCACACTCTTTGGTTCAAACTTTCGATAGAGCAAACCATTCTCTATATAAAAGTGGGAATCACTTCCACTACTATCAGGACTAGACTTAGCATATGACCTGATCTTTTCAAGTGTTTTGTCTTCCTGCTGAGCATTTCTGATATCATCAGGAGACACATGTGGAATGGGCAAAGGAACTTTAAGAGCCCTGGGTGGTTTCTTAGCTTCCTTACTCTGGGCACGCGTTTGCATTGCCATTCCTACATCAGAAACATCTATAGTTTCCACAGCCACATCAGTACCGACAGCTATATCTACCTTGCTTGTGGGACACCCAAGATTACGACTACTATCTGAAACACTAGTTTCTGTAGCAACATCTAACTTGGACTTAGGATCGATCCCTACTTTACGACTACTCTTTGAAGGTTGTGCATTCTCGACATCTCCCACTATTAAGTCAAAGATTGGGGACTTCATACAAAGAGCTTCAACATCTCCATTATAGAATGGAGAATGTATGTGTACGATAGCTGTGGGATACCTACGAATAGTACCATCAATTAAAACACAAAGTCTAAACCTACCAGTCATTTCATAAGACTTTACTAAGGCCTTACGAACAACAACACCTGAACAACCTGTGTCATGGAGTAGGCTAACTTTATGAGACCCTACGCTACCAATCATGCACGGGCATACGCGAGCGCAATTTTTCTTTACATGATGCGCACATTTGCGGGAAGTTTTCAAACTTAACGTTAGCATCATCATACTTTAATATTTTAAAGTTCATTGATGCTGTTATTAAGAACATTCCACTCTCAGTCAGTTCAGTCTGAGTGGATGAAGAAAGACTTGAACATGTGGGACAACTACTATCCTCTTTGTTTCGTTTCTTATTCTGATTATTTTTACGTCTATTTTGACGATCCGATTGTCTTGATCCTGCATCTACTAGACCTACACCAGCATGGGATTTAGACTTATTCCAACAACGCTTTGCTATATGTCCTAATCTTCCACAATGGAAGCAAGGCCCTAATGGCCTCCTATCTGTCCTATCTGAACTAGGAGGGGTACTCACTGGCTTCTGAGAACCGAACTTCTCGCCATGAGAATCTACAACTGGCCTACTACCAGACATACTTGGTCTAGGACTCTTACGCGAGATTTTGAAATGGCCTCCATGAGCGGCAACATAGACTTCAGCCAATTTCGTAACCTCCTTCACAGACTTAGGGGTGCGTTCTTTCAAAAAGACTGACATCCCTTGACCACATTGGTCCAAAAACTGTTGCCTAATAACTAAGTCTTTGAGACTATCATAAGTCTTTTCAGTATTGGTTAAATCTAACCATCTATCAAAATAGTGCTCTAACCTGACTGCATATTGTTTTGCAGACTCACCAGGCTCTGGCTCTGCAGTACGAAACTTATGCTGAAAGTCCTCAGCAGACATTTGAAACCTCTTCAACAGAGCTTGTTTCAACTCACTATAATTTCCTGCCTCTTCAGGGGACAACCTACTGTAAACATCTAACGCCCTACCTTGTAGTAAAGCTCCTAGGTTAATGGCCCAAGTAGAGGTTGGCCCCTTTTGACTTGAAGCGTACCTTTCGAATCGCTCTATATAAGCGTCCATATTATCTTTGCCATCAACGAAATGAGGCAACTTAGGGGATTTAGTTGAACTATGGTGTGACTCATCACTGGGTAAATCAGACCTAACACTTTGGTTTTCCTTCCTAGCTTTTTCTAGTTCTATTTGTTTGTCTAAGATATCTAGTTCCTGCTGTCTATCCTCTCTTGCTAAAAGTCTATCCTCTCTTGCTACATCTTCCCTTTCCTTAACGAAATCGAACAAGCCTTGACCAATTAAACCAAGTTCCTTCCCTAACTCTAACCACTGTTTGTCCATCTTAAATTTGTACAAGAATAAGACCTAGGTGACAACAAAATTGCACTGCAGCAATTTAACTTCGCGCAAACGAAGCAAGCGACTTACAAAATACAGACCCGTCACCAGTCTTGTCTTGTCTGTACCAACATGGAGCGAATCGCGTTCCAAAACTCCCTGCAAAACGACAAACTACTAAAGAGGTTATACAATGAACAGTTCACATATATATATACCATGTGCGAGAGTAAAGTATTCAAGCAGTTTCTACTCCCGGACAAGCCCCCAAAATGTCACAGCCGATTAAAACTAGCCATTTGCTTGTTGTCCAGAGTAACTGATTGAATACCAGACTCAAACAAAATACAATATGAGACATGCATTAAGGGAATTAAGTTTAATTCCAGTCTTCAAAATTCAGTTATATACTTTAACGGTTTACAATGTATAATAGAATATAGTATTCTTCACAAAATTATAATGAATGTAGTTTTAGGTTCAAATACATGGAAATATAAGATACATTTGGCTTTTAATGTTTACATGATATTTGCTACTAAAAGAATCGTATCTTATAACCTACTATTGCATTTAACTATTAATATAGTACTAGAACATTTAGTGTTGGTTTAAGAACCAAGACATGTCAGAAAAGATATCACATTTCATGCCAAAGCATAAATGTTACAAAGTTTTAGTCCATAAGATGTTACATAAAACTCGAAATGATAGAGAACCAAGTTGATCTGAACACAGGAAACATCTGATCTTCACCCATAACACTGGTTGCAGACATCTTTCTGCCAACTGAGTACTCGACCCCAGGCCGAATTGGAGAACAGCTTACGCTGACTCTACCCTTCTTTTCTCGAGTCTAGTATCTGACTCCTGAGTCAGAGTTAACACCATAGTTCAACTGATGACATGAAGCTTGGAAGCACGAACACAGCTCCTTGTCCAGTACAGACAAATGCTGGTGACAGCTGGAAACGCTGGAAACGCACAAAATTGCCACGCCCAGTTTAAAACTAGCAGCTCAAACATGCTGCCATTCGCCTAGCTGCACCTAGCAAACTCCTAGCAGGCAAACTGCTGCTGCTGCTGCTGCTGCAAGACACCACAGATAGGTCTTGTCTTCCCAAAATCAAAGCTTCAAGTGACCAAACTAGCCACCCCTAATGTTACACCCTACCAAAGAATTTAGGATTTCCCATACCTTACTATCTCCTAGCAACAACCCATGAAAGGAACCTACATGCCAATCTTGCATTAAACCTGTGCTGAATTAAAAAGAACATGAATAAAATTATCCCAAAAGCACTGGCCTGTGTCAGGCCATTCAATAAGCTGCCTGCTACATACTTGTATTAAGAACAAAAGACATAACCAGGTGCTACATCTAGGGCAGTCAGTCAAAGTGGCTGAATTAATTAGCAACTAAAAGGAGAGATAGACATGACTTGTAACAAATTTATTTTCCTTTGTATTATGCAATATGTATATGTTTATAATTTGCTTTCTCATGTATATATGTAAACCGATTGTGGAAACAAATCAAATCAAATCAAATAATTTATGGTCTAACAAGTTTGCACAATACTATGATTGCTCATAATTTCAAATGAAGATCTATTTCATAATGTTATATTGTTAAATGTATGTCAGTGGGTGTAATAACTAATAAAGTTATTTAGGAAAATTATTTCTTTCATAAATATATCTGTGTTTTTCATTGGGAAGGGTTGATTTTAAATCCATGATTATGAAAGCTATAATGCCTATGGAATAGAACTGAGTAATGAAGAGGAAGCCTAACCACGCATGACAAAACAATTTATTTCAGAGTAAATTAATTAAAAGTCCAAATACCTTAAACATGCTAAATTGAATGGGCTTATCACGAATTCGAATGCCACGTGCGAATTTGAATGCTGGCAGAGACGCTTTCCGGCGTGGTGGCGAATTTGAATGCTCCCAACCGACTTTTTATTTTGAATGAGAAAAGTGTTAAATTGTTTGATCTAAGTGCGAATTTGAATGACCGAAATACTAAGTTGAATGATGAATTTTACGGTGCAGATTTTTTTCGCTAATTTGAATGACTCTTATATCAAATTGAATGAAAAAAGTCCGAAATTGACCGCAAAACCTATAATAAATTGATCTTAAACTTACCCAGGATAACCACATCACTACTGACCTGCAACTATCATTGCCTTGTACACATTTCGTACATATGGGTCAAGCAAAACAAATGTGGGCAAACACCTTGCCCAGGGATGTAAGCACCGATCAAGGATCGAATCCAAGAGCTCGCGTATGAGAGTGATAGGCCTTCACCAATATATTTGTAATGTAACGAAGTACAATGTTAGCATCTAATTATACACAAATGAAGCTGCGCCTTTAATTGCAATCAAAAGCCGGATTTAGGTCAGTCATATAAAAATATGCCGTTGCTAAAGAAAAAGAATGATAAGAAAGCTAGTATTGATTTTTAAGAAAGGGATATTTATGTATCTAAATAGTGAACTATAAACAAGTGCCTGAGTTCATGAATTTGTAACTGTCCTATTGTCATATTTTCCAGGTTGGAGGTCTCAAGTTCATGCCTGGTAGGACACATGCTATGACAAACGAAGATGCAAATGTTCAAATAGATATGCAAGGCTTCTGAAAATTCATTGCATAAGCCAATTCATATTGAAAAAAAAAAAATATTGGCATTTCAGAAACTGGTATTGTTTTTAACATTATTTTAAAACAATATAACAGTCTAGACATGCTAGATATCTCCATTGCAAGCAGCCTGAATGATTGCATTGAAAATGTTAATCATTTAAGACAATGATCATATCCAAATATGGTCGCTGCTAAGGCAGATTATGATCGAGAAATCTATATTTAGAAAAAAAGTGGCATATTTCTGTGATTTCACAACACGAAAGATAATGTTGGTGATATTATTTTTATAAAGTTAATTTCTGACTGTACTGCTAATTGCAAATAATGTGTCGGTATTGAGTTCACTGTCATCGGTGAAATGATAACTGAGGTACATAAGTGTCCACACCCAGTTGACATGAGTGAGAGCTACATGTATTCCACTTCCCCCTGCAAGGAGTTCTATAAATGGATGCCATTAGGATAGGAATCAGAAGTTAGAGAGCATCCTTTGGATAGAGGTACGGAACATTTTCAGCAGAATTCCTCTTGCAGCAACACCCGCTACTTTGGATGAGGTTGAGGATTACCCATCAATCAGAGTTATCATGAAGAACAGATACAATGTAAGGCATTGTCAGACTTCAGAACTACATACCAAACTATACTAAGTAAACTTGCATTCCCCCTAGGGTGAAGTGAGGATTCACTCATCATCTTCATCCTAACCATATAGACATTACTCAAGTATTGCAAAAAAATGTATTCTCTTCTGACATAGTGGTTGAGGTATAGATGACACCTACATCTCCATCCTGAGTTCTGACTTTATTCTGCCAAACCAAACCGGGGGAGGGTTGGATAATCTCCTCACCATGACCTTCTTAGCCTGTGATTCAAGCCAGATAAGAGTGCCTCACCATATCAGACTTGTAAGAAAGTCAACAATTCAAGTAAAGCTGCAGAACAATGATAGATAGACAAACCCGCTGGTGTTCACTAATTTCACAACATTATGGACTTAGCCATGCACTAAACTCTGCTAAAAATATACCCCATCCTTTGTCTAACCATGCTTAAGGCAAGATAGTATTAGAGGAACCATATCACAAACTATTGGCCATATCTCCTCTATAAAGCCAAGAGAATTGCAGCTTACCTGTAAGTGCAACCAATATGCAAACTTATAGGTCTTATGGTCCCCAACACATCAAGTCCATGGTTATAGTCATGTACCCCAATCATGCAAGTAATGAGAATGCTGGGCTGCAATTGCACCACAGGCCTTCTCAGTGACTCTTTGAATACCTTCTAGCAAATATAAAAAAACTCCAGGCAGGTATCAGCACTTTAGTCCTGGACTTGATCTACACACAGAGAAATTTTTACAAAAATTAGGTAAAAAATTATGTTAAATAGGATCTCCATAACTTTTTTGTAAAATTTACTTAACAAAGTATTCGACGATAATTATGTAAAATGTCATGTTAAATATAGGTTCATGTGTAAATTTTACCTAACAAACAATTCCACACATGTATTATGTTGGGCAAATTCAGTTTCCTTTTCCTCCAACCTAGGTAAAAAAAAATTAAACCTGCTTGTTATGTCTTTCTGGGTCTTAACTTATCAATCCTAACCTATCCTACCTTTAAGCTATCCTATCCTATATCTTATATCTTAACCTATCCTATCTTAGTTGGTACATGTGTGTGCGTAATTGGGTTTTTACAGACGTGTATCAATCAGATATGATTATTTACGTCTGGGACGGACCGAAAGACGTGACTCAGTCTCGTCCACTGAATCAGTTTATAACTTCCACTGGTAGCACGCCAGGCGCACGCCACAACGCCAATAATTTGTTTATGCATTTGGTGACAGTTATTAAAATCGGGCCACCCCAAACCATACGCTACTGAAAATTCATCAATATTCATATAAGTGTTTTCCCCAATATTGAGGGAAAAATACGAAAATGCATTTTTTTACAAAACCGTTTGCAAAACATTTTACTTAATGGCGACAAATTACATTGTGCATGTTAAATAAACTTAACGAAAAGGGCAATATTGCAAAATCTTTATGAAGAAATATCTTACAGCGTTATTTTGCAAGATTTGTTCAGTCAGTTTTACATAACTGTGTATCAAAATCATGTTAATGTCAACTGACATTCGTAAAATGTATTTTATACACAATAGTTTACAAAACATTTCACTTAATGATGACTTATAACATCTGCATGATAAAATTCCCTTAAAAAATACTTGTACTTAACACATTTTACATAATAGGCATTTCTTTTGCAAAATGAATTTTACTTAAATAGTGCTAAGTAAATGTTACATAAAATTTTACATTTTGCATGACACATTATATGCGAAATGTAATTCATTACAAATATTTTTACAAAAATTATGTAAAAAATTATGTTAAATAGGAACTCCATAACTTTTTTGTAAAATTTACTTAACAAAATGTTTTACAAAAATTATGTAAAAAATTATGTTAAATAGGAACTCCATAACTTTTTTGTAAAATTTACTTAACAAAGTATTCGACGATAATTATGTAAAATGTCATGTTAAATATAGGTACTTAAAATTCATGTGTAAATTTTACCTAACAAACAAATAAACTTAACGAAAAGGGCAATATTGCAAAATCTTTATGAAGAAATATCTTACAGCGTTATTTTGCAAGATTTGTTCAGTCAGTTTTACATAACTGTGTATCAAAATCATGTTAATGTCAACTGACATTCGTAAAATGTATTTTATACACAGTTATACACACCTTGGTCATGCTGTTAATCCTTAATGAACATGCAGATTTCTTATGGGTAGGATTAGGGTAAAAATGCTAAATTTTATTCCAATCTCCTCAGATTTATTTCAGGTAGACAGGTTTAGCTATAGACCGACAAGTTTATAGGTTCTGTGACTGAGGTTAATCCATCTATTAAGCCTCCATTGCCTCCCTCCCAATGCCAATGCATAGAGGTGGAAGCATAACTACTCAAGTACAGCTAACCAGTTAGGATCAGCTGTTGTTACTGCAACGGCCCTCCACATGGACACCCACATCTTGCCCGGAGCTATCCGAACACGGCGAATAGTTAAAAAAATGTCTTTGCAACATAATTGCTGCTGTGTAATAACAAAAATCTGTCACCTTTTTTTTTTAATTGCTCAGTTTTCATAATACTACCATGGCAACAACCCTGTTTTGACATTAATATGGCCTTAAGTGATTCGGATTATGACTGTAATAACTCAGGCAAGACCACAATTTTTGTTTTCTATTATTAAAACAGAATATATATGTAATTTTCAAACAATTTCCAATATTTTGATGGTGCGTTGCCATAGTAATGGGGCTGGTGCTCACACCCACCATATCGGCTTCAAGTTGAGACCAAACGGATAATAAGAATTATAATCGTTTTACCTGACTGTGACCTTGAAAGCACACCAAAAAATTGCACTCAAAAGAGCTGCTTGAAATAGATGTAATGCCTACTAAATATTTTCACGTTGTTGAATTACACATATATGTTATTTCCTATCTTATTACCATGGTAACAGCCAGAGTGGTCGCCCGACATCCACCTTTGTGGCAGTCAGGGAGGATATGATATCTAGGGTCCTAGCTAACTTACAGGGGAAAAAACATCATTTCAGGTTGTGGAGACCCTTACTTTGTAAAGTGTGTTAGATAGTTATAGATTTTTTCACTAACATTTATTAATTTACTATAACGTTTCTATAGCAACAACCATGTTTTGACATGACGGTGACTTCCAATGACTCAAATTTAGCGGACAGATAAACACCATTTCATACATTTGTACATACACTTGTTCTTTGTTTTGTGTTGAATAGTTACAGAAATATTCAATTTTTATCATACTGTTTCTATAGCAACAGCCATGTTTTGACATGGCGGTGACTTCCAATAACTCTGATTTTACTTGCAATCAAACGGGCATTCCAAAAAACATATAGTTAGATGGTTACAATTTGTTTTTTGTGATATTCAATTACAGATATATGTTATTTTCTAAAATTCCGACCAACTTTATGTAAAACAGGAAGAATATGAGAGCTGAGGGTAGTAGCTAACTCAGAAAAACATGATTTAAGATTGCGCAGACAGTTGTTTTCTATTTTGTATTGATAAATCATAGATATTTTCCACAAATATCAGCATTTTGTGGGACCGTTTCCATAGCAACGGCCCTTTTTTTACACGCCCATGACTTCAAATGACTCAGATTGTGGTTGGAATCAGTGGGGCAGCTTGAAATATATATATTAGAGTCCTTACCATGTATATTTTATGCTGTTAAATGACAAATATACGGTATTTTCTAAATTCCAGTATTTCGTTATGTGTTACCATGGTAACGGCCCTAGCAGCCACGCCCACCATGAACTCTATGGAAAATAGGCAGATTATGATAGCTGAGGGTCCTAGCTAATAGAAAAATATAATCTAAGATTGTGTAGACACCTCTCTGTCTATTTTATACTGATAAGTTTAGATATTTTATAGTACCGTTTCCATAGTAACGGCCATTTTTTTACATGACCGTGACTTCAAATGACCTAGATTTTGGTTTCAATCAATCAGGAAACTCAAAATACATATATTTAGATGCTTACCAGTCATTTTTCAAATTTCTGAATTAGAAATATTAGGTATTTTAGTAAATTCCTATATTTCCTTGATGCGTTGCCATGGTAACGGCCCTGGTGGCCACACCCACCACTAACTCTATGGCAAACAGGCAGATTCTGATAGCCGAGGGTCCTAGCTACCAGGAAAACATCATCAAAAATTGTGCCTAAGGGGGGGGGGGGGGTCTACGTTGGCCCATAGACTATTATTATCGTCAATGAATTCAGAAAGTTGGCGATGTACAGCCCTATCTCTATGATTTTGCAAACAACAGACAAAATAGAAATTGGGCGGTATAAAATTGCTTGGATCAGACATATCACCAGCTTTAAAAATTGGAATTACTCGAGCTTCTTTCCAACCCTTGGGTACACATCCCGTGGTCAAAGACGCATTTATGATATCGGTTAACGATCTCGCTATCACCTGTTTCGTCATTTTAGAATACGACAAGAAATGGTGTCGTGGTGGGGTCTGCTCGCTAGTCATAAGGACCGCTATTCATTAAAAAAAATTATTCATAAGGATCGCTATTCATAATAAGACATAAGGGTTGCTATTCATAAGGGTAATTATTCATAAGGACCGCCATTCATAATAAGACATAAGGATCGCTATTCATAATATGGAAAGAGGGTCGCTATTCATAATACCAAATCAGGGTCGTTAATCAGAAGGGTCCCTATTCATAATACGAAAATAGGGTCGCTATTCATAAAGGTCGCTATTCATAAAGGTCGCTATTCATAAAGGTCAATATTCATAAGGGTCGCTATTCATAATCGAAGAAGAGGGTCGCTATTCATAATAACATAAGAGGGTCGCTATTCATAATTGGAGAAGAGGGTCGCTATTCATAAAGGTCGCTATTCATAAAGGTCAATATTCATAAGGGTCGCTATTCATAATCGAAGAAGAGGGTCGCTATTCATAATAACATAAGAGGGTCGCTATTCATAATCGGAGAAGAGGGTCGCTATTCATAATCGGATAAGAGGGTCGCTATTCATAATCACAAAAGAGGGTCGCTATTCATAATCACATAAGAGGGTCGCTATTCATAATCGGAGAAGAGGGTCGCTATTCATAATCACAGAAGAGGGTCGCTATTCATAATCGGAGAAGAGGGTCGCTATTCATAATCACTAAAGAGGGTCGCTGTTCATAATCACAAAAGAGGGTCGCTATTCATAATCAAAGAAGAGGGTTGTCATTTAAATCAAATAAGAAAGGGATATGGAGGAAGGACAACCCAAGGCCCAACGGTATTGTATTTAAGAAAGCTCTATACAATGCATTTCCGGTTTTTGTCAAATATATCCCTATTTTCTAAAAAAGTGAACTATATTTATCAATACTCCCCACACTTTGAAAGGCGCTTTGCCAGTGCCTTAATAATTAAAAAAACGATGTCTAATCCATACATCTACGTGGGAGGAGAGGACCCCCCCCCCCCCCCCCCCCCCCACACACCCACATACACGCAGACATGTGCTTTGTTTTGAAGATTGGAGTGTCATTGCCACACCTATTTTAGAGTTAGGGGAAGTACTGGTTGTCTATTTATGTACCCTTTTCGTTCTTTCTTTTTTCTTTTTCCTCCTCTCTCTCTCTCTCTCTTCCTCTTTCCTTCCTTTTCCAGCTTCCTGTTTCTTTGTTTCTGCATGGTTTTCTGCAAGACATGGACCTCTTGCTTGTACTCTTATTTCCTTTTGTATACTGTTTACGTAGATTTATCATGGAATAATTATTGTCATGCCTCTTTCTCAATGTGTTAATATATTTTTGATACATGTGCATTAATATATTTTTCTGTATTCATTCTTATCCATCACGTGCAATTTTTTATGCTTGAAATTGGGAAATCAGATTGTAACACAATTTGTATCCTTGTTGCATGACAATAAATGAATCACTGAATCATCCAGATCCTCCCGTTTCTCAACTCCTGTGAAGACCTAATCCTTAGCGTTTATCTCAAGTTCCAGCAATCGTCCATTTGGGGGGAGATGAGGGGAAAGTTGGGCGGGGAGGAGGGGGGGGGGGTGGGATTCTCGTAGGGGGTATTTGTCCTGGAGATTAGTTGTAGGGGTAGTTGTCCGGATACGGGCTTAGAAATTGCCGCGAAAAATTTGTTTTCGTTTTTATTTTGGGGTGGGGTAGTAATATTTTCATAATACGTGATTTCAGTGTGCCCCTGTTTATGGGCATGGATGGGAATAAAGTATGCCCTCCCACGGTTGGGACTTTCAAATTTCCCCAAGTTAGAAATCACCTCTCAGAGCATTTGAGTGCATGTTCTTTCAAGGTAATTACTAACTTATTTATTTCATTATATTCTTTGAAATCTTTATTTCGGTCTTCCTTATCATAATCTTAACAAAAATCATGACAAAAATTATCACCATGTTGATCGATCGTGATCCTATGAATAATAATCATCATGGTCATCCTCCTCCTCCTCCTGATCATATTATTTGATCATGTCATTTATTGAAGGTGAATTATTGCGGGGGGATGATACAAGCCAATCCTACAGGCCACCCCCCCCCCCCCCCATTACAAGGGCATGCGCATCACGTATTTTCTATGTTTGTTTGATCTTAATTCAATTCTATCAAATTTATTCCCATTTCTTTATACTGTAAAGCATATTGGTTGTATGTAAACAACCACAGGACCAACGGCTTTAACCCTAACAGAGCCGGGTTATTTTAGACCCATCTCACAGCCGGGGGTGGGGGGGCTGAATCCGCCCCCTAAGATCTCGGCCGTCCACCGCGCATTCGCAACGAAAATCGGCATACACGTCGCCGACCACGTAATCTACAAAACTGTATAGTCAATTTCTCCGAAAAATTTAATAACTAATTAATTATGCTAATTTATGCATAAAATTAATTTGCTCTAATTAATTAATTAAAGCCCCAAAACTGCTAATTTTTGGTATAGAGACTCTTTGTCAGATTCTGATCAAATAAACCGGTAAAAATCCTTTTTTTTCTTATGTTTTTTATTGTTTTTTCGATGGAATTTGTCGGCGACACTATTTTAATCCTAAACAACATAAAATTAATTGTTTTTAAACAGTAAAAGTAAAAATAATGAAACATTTATGAATTTTAGCTGGAAACACAATTTGGATTGGATTTGTACACGAAATCACGTTTTTGAACAATTTTGGGTCTGACATGCACTTACGAAATGTTGGGTAACTCCGGAACCGCACGCGCGGACATCACAAATTTGGTCTCAAAAGTTGCGCAAGACTTGAAAGAAAAAAGTAGTGAAGCGGCGTGGTGACTGCTTTTCGCAATGCGAACATATTTCGCGAAACGTCGAGGGGGGGGGGGGAATCCGCCCCCGGGCCTATTAGGGTTAAGTCCTCTCCGAGGGACTTGAGGTTAATGCCTTACCAAAGGACATGAGTGCATCCTGGTTTCAAACACGCATCCTTCAGTTACAAAGCCACTGTTCGACCTCTGAGCTATCTCGCCTATCTCTGAGGATTATGGACATGATAGAACAACACCTGGTGGCAACACCTACTACAGCACCCCCCCCCCCCCCCCGCCACCCGCACACAGACTTTTTAACGTTCTCTTCCTCCGCTTCCTCACGCTTTTTCGCTCTCGCCTGTTTTTAAGGGGTGTATTTGTTTCATCGCCCGTCCCCATATTGGCTCGACACAGCCGTGGGGTGTCTAGATCCCATCCAATATTATTATTTTTGTTCTTTCATATTTGAGTGTTCATTGAACAATGAAAATCATATTATAATATTTGACAAATAATCCTAACCCTAACCTATTCTTCGATTATGAACAGCGCCCCTCTTTCGTGATTATGAATAGCGACCCTCTTCTTTGATTATGATTAGCGACCCTCATCTTCGATTATGAATAGCGACCCTCTTCTGTGATTATGAATAGCGAACCTCTTCTTCGATTATGAATAGCGACCCTCTTCTCTGATTATGAATAGCGACCCTCTTCTTCGATTATGAATAGTGACCCTCTTCTGTGATTATGAATAGCGACCCTCTACTTCGATTATGAATAGCGACCCTCTTCTCTGATTATGAATAGCGACCCTCTTCTTTGATTATGAATAGCGACCCTCTTCTGTGATTATGAATAGCGACCCTCTTCTTTGATTATGAATAGCGACCCTCTTCTGTGATTATGAATATCGACCCTCTTCTTTGATTATGAATAGCGACCCTCTTCTCTGATTATGAATAGCGACCCTCTTCTTTGATTATGAATAGCGACCCTCTTCTGTGATTATGAATAGCGACCCTCTACTCTGATTATGAATAGCGACCCTCTTCTCCGATTATGAATAGCGACCCTTATGAATATTGACCTTTATGAATAGCGACCCTTATGAATATTGACCTTTATGAATAGCGACCCTTATGATTAACGACCCCGATTTGGTATTATGAATAGCGACCCTGTATCTGTATTATGTATAGCGACCCTTATGACTTATTATGAATAGCGGCCCTTATGAGTAATGACCCTTTTCTTCGATTATGAATAGCGACCCTCTTCTCATATTATGAATAGCAATCCTTATGAATAATGCTCCTTATGAGTTTATGAATAGTGACCCCCTTTTCGCTTTATGAATAGCGACCCTACAGGTATAGGAAATTACACGTTATGACTAGCGGTCCTTATGAGCCACTGATCCTTATGACTAGCGGTCCTTATGACTAGCGAGGTTACCCCGTCGTGGTATAGTGGTTCATTCACTTGACTCTCAATCCAAGGGTTGAGGGTTCGAATCTCAGCCCGGCACTAGCGTCTTTTGGCAAGACATTAATCCACATTTGCCACTCTCCACCCACTCTCCACCCATGATGATACATTAAAAATAAAGTTTGATATAATTGCTTTGTCAGAAGTGTGGACCGTTCCAAATAAAGATTTGTTATCTTTAAATAATTATATCCTTGAGGTGAAATGCCGAACAGGTGGGTCAAGAGGTGGTGGAGTAGGAGCGTATATTCGTTCCTCATTACAGTATACTATTCTGGAGCATGAAATATCTAATGCAGAAAGTCTCTGGTTAGAAACTATTTTAAATGGTAGAAAAATTATTGTAGGCATTATTTATCGAAAGCCTAATACTGATATCGATCAATTCCAAAACACCTTAATGAGAACCTTAGAGATGTTAAAAGTTGATAAAGAAAATGTAATTTTAACTGGAGACTTCAACATTAACGTTCTTAATGGTGAAGGAGTCGATGTGAAAGGTGAACAATTTCTAACTTCTTTGCAATGTCTAGGTCTGCAGCAACTCATTACCTTACCAACCAGAGTAACTAAAACAACTTCTTCCCTTATTGACCATGTGTATACTAATATTATGACTTCTCGCATTCATACTGGAGTTATAGAAACGGATGTTTCAGATCATTTCCCAATATTTGTTGCTTTTGAATATCTTACTAATGCAGATAAAACAAAATTCAAGAAGTTTGTATTTCACACCTTCAGAAATTATGATGTTCACAAATTTCATGAAGATCTAGATAAAATTGATTGGAAGAATGTTAGTGACTGTACAGAAGTGAACAAATCATACTCTGTATTTTGTGACGTGTTTAGGCAAGTCTGTGACAAGCATGCACCAATTGTGTCATCAACTTCCAAGAAAAAAAGTAAAAATATTCGTAAAAAGCCATGGATAACAAAGGATATTCTAAAATCCACTAACAAAAAGCACAAGTTGTATTCTAAACTTAGGAAATCAAAAAGTAACCAGAAAGATGAAGAATACAAGAGGTACAGAAATATTTTAACTTCAGTCTTAAGGAATGCAAAGACAATATTATAGTAACCTCTTCTTCATTAACAAGAACAATACTTGTAAAACATGGAAAACCATTCATGAGTTGCTGTATAGTGAAAAAGAGATGAATAAAGGGACCAATGTAGAAAAATTGACAATATCTGACCATGGACAAAATAGAGTGATAACTTGTGATAGTGACATAGCTAATGAATTTAACAATTTTTTTTTGTAAATATAGGTCCAAAGCTGGCCAATGAAATACCAACTGTTCATTCTGACTTTACAGAATACTTAGGAAACAAAGCAGAAAGCTCACTATTTTTAAAATCAGTTCTTGAAAATGAAGTAAAATGCCACCTGCAGACTTTAGATAGCAAAAAAGCATGTGGCTATGATAATTTACCTACAAGGTTGTTGAAAGATGCTTCACAAAATATCTCAAGTCCATTAACACATATTTTTAATCTTTCTATAGAAAAAGGGAAATTTCATGAAGCTTTGAAAGTGGCAAAGGTGACACCAATTTACAAGAAGGGACAAAAACATTTACCAGGCAATTACAGACCTATTTCCGTCCTACCAGTAATGGGAAAAATCTTTGAAAAATGATAAATAAACGTAATTGATTTCTTGGAAGCGAATAATGCTCTGTTTCAACATCAGTATGGTTTTCGTAAAAAACATAGCACTAAATTGTCTTTGATTAATCTCGCAAACACATTATTGCAATACTTAGATGAAGGTAGAGTAACATTTTGGTATCTTTATTGACTTTCAAAAGGTCTTTGATACTATTAACCATAAAATTCTCCTTCAAAAAATGTCACATTATGGAATCCGTGGAATAACTTTGAAATGGTTTGAAGACTATTTGTACAAACGATCCCAGTTTATACAATACAAGGATGAGATTTCTTTAAATTTCAATATAACATGTGGTGTCCCTCAGGGCTCTGTTCTTGGTCCGACATTATTTCTAATTTATATAAATGATTTACCTAACTCCACTAACTTTTTCAATTTCAGATTATTTGCTGACGACTCAAACCTGTTTCATACCTTTGACACTAAACAATAGGAAATTGACTTAGAACTGATCAGTGAAAATTTAGAGAAGGTCCAGGAATGGTGTAATGCAAATCAAGTCACAATTAACTTACAGAAAACAAACTACATGGTTATTAAATCAAAATGTCGTGCAATACATCAGAAAGGACCTGTGAGAATATCAGGGTCAGACATTAGTGAGGTATCTGTTGCACCATTTGTAGGCATTCAAATTGATTGCCACCTTTCATGGAAAGAACATATTCGGAAAATAAACAAGTGCATACGCAAAAAGTAGGCATTCTGTTTGAGTTAAGACATTTTGTACCAAAGCATATACTTGTGTTATTATACAAGACTTTTATACAGCCTCACATCTCTTATGGAATAGAGGTGTGGGGGAGTACTTACAAAAGTAATCTAAATTGTATATATATTTGTCAAAAAATGGCAATGAGGGCAATCACTTTTAGTCCGATTAGAACAGACTCAAAACCTCTTTTCCAAAGCCTAGGAATACTCAATATTTTTCAACTCCATGAACTTTACGTATCAACATTTATGTATGACCTGGTGAAAGGTAAATTACCACACTCACTAGTAGAATATTGTCAGATCATACAGCACAGATATGCAACAAGAGGGAAGGAAAATGGGTTACTCTGTGTACCAAAATGTAAGACAAGGCACGGACAGTTTAGCATTTCGTTTGTTGGAACAAATCCGTGGAATAGTCTTCCACATGAAATCAGATTTACATATTCAAGGTCAACCTTTCGTAGACAACTATCAGTCAACCTTCAGCGTAATTGATGTTGTGAGCTTAAAACTCAACTGTTTTTTATGTACTCCATTTTTCATCTACATGTATTTGATGATCTTTATAGCTTAGGATTAAGCTTTACTATTTGTTTAATTGCATCTATTTTGTAATTACTTGTAATCTGTAATACTACATTTGCTATACATTTTTTTTCCAATTTTCACTCTTCTGTATACTTCATACATCTGATAGTGAATCTTATTTGTGTAAAAATAGATTCTTTTTTTAATTAAACGTTATTTCTGTAATTATAATTTGAAAAAGAAAATGCACTGCTTTTGATATTTTCTCTCCTCAAGAAATGTAAACTGTACTGTATTGTCTTTTAATATTTGTGAATACAAAATGAAACTAAAATGTTGATATAAAGAAAATAAAGCAAGCATCTTGCCAAAAGAATGGAACTAGGCTCGACTAGCACTTGTGCTAACTTCTAGTTCCAATTAGCAACTATATCTTAGTATAAATAGTGCAACTGTATGACATTCAGTTAAATGTAATCACGTACTTGATTATTCACTGATCTACAAACATATTATTATAAATACATATTACTGTAAATCCATTTATATAAATTTCATGTAGATAAGTACTTTTTTATGTAATATCAAAAATTATGTATTCATGTAATATTATTACTCTTTATATTAATGATTATACTGCCATTCATGTGATGTGTTGTTAATAAACTCAAACTCAAACTCAAACTCAAACCCAAAGGCGTAGTAAATGGGTACCTGGCAGGATTTATTCCTTGTAATGCACTGTGCGCTGATTACGGCTGCCGGAGCTAAAGCCAGGGTAATAATATATCCAAAAACCCTTTGGAAGCGCATATATGCACACTTAGAAATAAAGGTTCAGGTTTGCACCCTAAATGCAACACTGGCAGCACCTTTTTAGGTGCAATCTTGCACCCTACATGAAAAGGGTGCAAAAATGCACCTTTTTGTTGTTTGCACCCTAATGCCCGTTTGAACCCTAAAAGGTGCAACTTTGCACCTTTAAGGGTGCAGAAATTTTTGCATCCAAAGGGTGCAAATTTGTACCTTTTCTAAAAGGTACAACTTCGCAGGGTGCAAAATGTAGCTAACTGCACCCTTAAAGGTGCAAAAAGCTTCTTAGGGTGCAAAGTTGCACCCAAAAAGGTGCTGCCAGTGTTGCATTTGAAGGGTGCAAAATTGTACCTTTATTTCTAAGTGTGTATATGAGAGTAAAGAGCAACTATTCAGCTTTAATTCCATACAGGAACGGGATTTATTATAAATTCGCACAAAACAGCTCATTATCGCGGACGCTGCGGTCTGACTGTGTTAGGAAAGTTTTATGGCATTTATCAAGTTCTTTAGTCTCATTTATCAAATATATAAAGCCCCAATATTTCATAATAATAGATTGATCGGTCTTATACAGGTATCGAAATTAAAGTTTTTAAAGATAAAGTTGAGTTCTGGTCATGCAATTACTTTGTGAAAGAAACTGTCTCAAAGCAATTAGGAAAGGTTCATCATTTCTACATAAGAATTGATGTATACTGTGTTGAAATCATCAAAATGATAACAAATTGACCCAATCACTTTCCAAGTATATACACTATACTACACACGGAAATGGACGAAACGCGTTTTTAAATTTCAGGGCTTTTAAAGCTATCGAAATGACATTTTAACTAAATCATGACCTATATGGAATTAAAGCTGAATAGTTGTTCTTTACTATATAGGTCACATGCCGAAACTTTTTGTCTGGGTCTTACTGTTTTAAATTGAAATCAGGGCTCAAAACAGCATACCGGAGGTCTTATTCGCACAATATAGCGGAAATGTACAGAATTCGTTTTTAACTTTGAAGCCTTCTAAAGCTATCGTGTGACATTTTAACTAAATAATGACCAATATGAGATCAAAGCTCAATAGTTGCTCTTTACTCTCATATATGTCACATGCCGAAACTTTTTGTCTGGGTCTTACTGTTTTAAATTGAAATCAGGGCTCAAAACAGCACACCGGAGGTCTCATCCGCATACTACACACGGAAATGGACGAAATGCGTTTTTAACTTTCAGGGCTTGTAAAGCTATCGTATGACATTTTAACTAAATAATGATTCACATGCAACTTTTTGTCTGGGTCTTACTGTTTTAAATTGAAATCAGGGCTCAAAACAGCATACCGGAGGTCTTATCCACATACTACACACGGAAATGGACGAAACGCGTTTTAAATTTCAGGGCTTTTAAAGCTATCGTATGACATTTTAACTCAATAATGATTCATATGAGGTTAAAGCTGAAAAGTTGCTCTTTACTCTCATATATGTCTCATGCCGAAACTTTTTGTCTAGGTCTTACTGTTTTAAATTGAAATCAGGGGTCAAAACAGCATACCGGAGGTCTTATCCGCACAATATAGCGGAAATGTACAGAATTTCTTTTTAAATTTGAAGCCTCCTAAAGCTATCGTATGACATTTTAACTAAACAATGACTTTCATGAGATGAAAGCTGAATAGTTGCTCTTTACTCTCATATAGGTCACATGCCGAAACTTTTTGTCTGGGTCTTACTGTTTTAAAGTGAAATTAGGGCATAAAACGTCATACCGGAGGTCTTATCCACACATTCCACACGAATATAGGCGAAACGCGTTTTTAACTTACAAGGCTTTTAAAACTATCGTATGACATTTTAATTAAATAATGACTTATATCAGGTTAAAACTGGATAATTGCTCTTTACTCTCATATATGTCATATGCCGAAACCTCTCGTCTGGGCCTTACTGTTTTAAATAGAAATCAGGCTCAAACCTGCGTTTTCTCCCTTTTCTTGTCATTTCTGGACATAAATCGTTGTTTTTTTTTCTTTTAGGGCTTGATCTGGGCATGCAAGGGAGTTCAGAGATGCAAAGATTTTATAGGGGGAATGTCAATCTTCTTGTGAGGGGGATATGCCCCCATCGATCATTCCGTCGGATCACTACGTTCCCTGGCGACAAAAAACACCACCTTAGCCATATCTCTTTATTTTTGCCCACAGATCCCTTACAAAAATTTTCTGTGGTATACCACACAAGGTTACCACAGGATATACCATAGGATATACCATAGGAAAATTCCTGTGGTATACCACAGAAAATTCCTGTGGTTTTTTGGGACATTTACCACATAGAAGTACCACACATAAATACCACACGGGATTACCACAACGAAAATACCACAAGAAAAATACCCATGGAATTCACCTGTGGATCTTGTGGTATTTTGGGACGTATACCACAGAACCCCGGGCCCATTACCACATGTTAATACCACAAAACAATACCACAAAGCAATACCGCATGCCAATACCACACAGCAATACATGGCCAATACCACAGAGAAGTACCACACAAAAATACCATACTGAATATGAGAGTACCACACAGCTACTCTCATATGGTATTACTATGTGGTACTCCCTTGTGGTATTGCTTTGCGGTACTCCTCTGTAGTATTGCTGTGTGGTACTTCTCTGTGGTATTTCTGTAGTATTACCCTGTGGTATTGCTCTGTAGTTTCCCCTGTGGTATTACTGTGTGGTACTCCTCTGTAGTATTGCTGTGTGGTACTTCTCTGTGGTATTTCTGTAGTATTACCCTGTGGTATTGCTCTGTAGTTTCCCCTGTGGTATTGCTGTGAGGTACTCCTGTGGTACTGCTATTTGGTATTCCCCTGTGGTATAGCTGTATGGTACTCCACTGTGGTATAGCTGTGTGGTACTCCTCTGTGGTAAAGCTCTGTGGTACTCCTATGTGGTATTGCTGTGTGGAAGTCTTGTGCCGGTGTCAATATGTGATACTCTGTGGTATCGCTCTGTCATACTACTGTGTGGGTTTTCTGTTTGGTACTGATGCATGCTACTGGCGTGCGGTTTTGCCAAGTACAGTGCCTGTCACAATTCTTCTTCTACCTGTTAACCTGCAAAAGCTTATCACAATAGGATCACAGTGGGATCACCGGACCATATCTATTGAATTCAGCGCTTGCAGGTTAACAGGTAGAAGAATTGTGACTTGCACTGTATTACCACATTCACAAAATAATTCACCATCAAGCATGATCCCATCAGAATACTACAGACCAACACGTTTTACTACATATAATGAAAGTGGAAATTGCAAGTTAAGGGAACAAATTCCTTCACTTTTAATAAAAGGAAATATACATATATAAACTGCTACGTGTATACTGATATTTAAACTCTGCACAACTTGTAAGTCCCTCAAGCATTTGCAGATATTCTCTCTCTTTAAAAAAAGAAATAGGAAAAGTATATAAACTTTGCTGGTAATCTGATATACACTTACAAATTCTTGAGGAACTTATAAGTTTCATTTAAGATAGATATATAATAAAAACATGTCGCCATGCAATAAATACAGAGTGTACCTGAATAAATATTTGTGTGGTACACACTCTCAAGGTAAAAGGCAGGTAAAGTATTGAAGTAAAATTGACCCGTAACTGTAAAGAAATTAACTTTGAAACACTAGTAACATATGATTCAAATCCCTGAACAGATACTACATGGAAAAAAGGGAGGCAGTATTGAGTTAATTCAGGAATGAGAAAAAAAAGCTCCAAGAATGAATGTAGCACTAAAACCTGAATTCAGAAGACATTGAAGTTCAACATTTGTTGAGGAGCTCCCCTTTTGGCATCTTACACCTACATGAAATTATGCTCGATGAGTAGTTGAGAACTACCTAAGTCCTCTGCAAATTTTCCAATTTGGAGGCCAGTTCCAGGCTCCCATGTTACTGTTTGATTTAATGATTATATTGAGAGTTGAATAGTACAGTTCATGAATACCGCCATAATACTTTTGAAACATTTTTTTTTTTTCTGTCCGAAAAGATGCACAAGACTTGAATGAAATATAAAGTCATGGGTACAAAATTCTCTAGCTAGCATGTGTGAAGAACATTCTTCAAAAGCTCATTGTACCAAGAGATCTTGGTACAATGAGCTTATGAAGAGACCATTGTGAATTTTGAAGAGCGACAGTTTCCTTTGATGTGTGCTCACTCATAAACTTGGTCAAATAAAATGTTCTTCACACACGCTCACTAGAGAGTTGAGGGACATTGCAAAATTTTGTTACTGGTCATTTCTCAGTTAAAAATGCTACTTTCATGAGGACAGCAGTTACATTCCTATGAATGGACATGACTATAATCTAAAAAATACACAACTAACACATATCTGAAATATTGTCTCTTGTTTAGAAGAACACAGTTTTCCTCTTGATTACAATTTTGAAAGAATGCACAAGTGGCTAATTGTTAAGTATAACAAGTACAAGTATAACATGTACATTATCAGTCTCCTCTTCTCATGATCAAGGATACTGCAGGGCTCTGAGTAAGAGTAAAGTCTTCAATAGTATTTCTGTTTTTTAAATGTCACCTACATTATTGTTTCAGTTTCATGTTCAAAAGTGAGGATTTCCCAAAGATATTCCCCTATTCTTATGATACATGTATTTTCATAACTATGCAAATTTCATACATTGCCCCAACAGAAGAATACATTTTTGTAATCATTTTTGTAATCTGACTTCCAAGTCCACTTTTTGAGGAGACAAGTAAAAAGTAAATTAAAAAAGGCTTGTCAAATAGATAAGACATTTACATTATGACTTGACATTATCTCAGAAATTTAAAGTGTCATTATAAAGCAAATGATAAGTTAATCTTATATGAATGATTCTAAACATGTACGTACGAGTCACACATGCTGCTACATATAAGTACTCCTCTAAGCCCAAGCACGGTACCACGCGCCCACAGATCCACTCTTACTAACGCAGCTAATACATGCTCGCCGAATTCCTCACGTACCTACATGTACATGTAGGCAGAACGCTTCGCTCAGGTCCAATCCCTTAGACATAAGCTTGATCCTGCCGAGCCTCAGACTGAACAAAATGCCATCTTTCCTGCCATGCAGATAAAAGAAAATGAACAATTAAAAAAGAAAGTGTCAATTTAATTTACACAATGGCAGAAGAAAAAAGAATGCATCATCTAACCATTTCCAAATATCATTATCAAAGTTGTAATAAAATGTTTTTGTTCATATCTACATATTTAAATCATTCTTTTTATTTAATTTCACAACATTCTTGCAAGAAAACATCAAAATATTTTCAGAAAATGTCTTCCTGAGCAACTATTGCAAAGTAAATTTTATTAGATCCTCCGGATTCGTCATTAAATTTGATACATCTAACAAAATTTATGCACCGAATGATCAGATGCAACTCCCCCATCCCCCCCCCCCCCCCCTGCCGGCCATGCAGCCTCTACATAATGTTTGAATAATTTTGGCTCTTTTCAGGGACACTATAGGTCTATCTACTCATAAAATAACGTAGCATCGCTTATTTGATTTATGAAACATGCATGCAGAAAGTTGATACCCACCATAGGACAAAAACAACGAATACATGTATATGAATAGGTGGAACTACAAGCTTAACTCTCTTAAGTACTTAAACCTTCATTCATTACTCTCACTCATCAACTGTCGAGTGATGCTTAGTACAAAAATACCCATCAAGAAAGTGAATAATATTAAATGAATTGCTATTACTTCATAAAATACATTGCCATTGCTCACCTTTGAAATGAAGTTTATAATCCAGAAATCTTGTAGGCACATGTTCTGCCTTTCACTTGCAATCACTGGCTGTTGTAGATCATTTGAATCTCTAGCTAGCTGCGCATGCCCGAACTGCATGCATGCAAAGACCGCGTTAATGTAACGGCTGGCATATTGCCAAATATGTCTGCCATAGTGTCTGCCATAGAGTTATACACAGAACTCAACTCTATGGTGAGTACCGGTGTACCAATACATGTGTGTGTCTGTGTGTGTGCAGTTGCTTGTGCATAGTCTATTAGATTCAGACCATTTTGCAATGAAATGTAATATGTTGCTAATCAATAGGCCTACGCGTCGCGATGGTATTGATGCTTATAGCACTTTAATTTGGGGCCCGTAACATAAAGAGATAACTCAATCTTACGATTGGTCAATCGTAAGTCTATGGCAAACCATGTACTAAAGAGTTACAATTGATTGTAAGATTTATTGTATCTTTATAAATGTTACAGGCCCCTGATATTAAACATACTAAAGTGTTCAGAATTCACTAACTGATTGAAATAATTCAATGTGTTTCGAGCTATTCATTCTGAGGCATCTTCTGAGGGTATGAAAAATTTCATAGGAAATACCACAAAGAAAAACTATACCACAAATTACCATACAGCGGTGCTGTGTTATTTATATAGTACAGTGGTATGAAAAATACCATAGGAAATACCACAAAGAAAAACTATAGCACAAAAATACCATACAGCAGTGCTGTGGTATATATATAGTACAGTGTAATACCACAGGGATGAAAAGGCCCACACAGATTCCTGTGGTACTGTAGATGTGATCGCCTGTGGTAGTCATGTGGTAAAAGAAATATCACAGGAAATACTACAAAGAAAAATGTACCACAGAAATATCATACAACAGTACGTGCTGTGTTATTTATGTGGTACAGTGTACACGGCTGTAAAATATACCACATAAATCATAAATAACACAGCACTGTCGTATGATATTTCTGTGGTACATTTTTCTTTGTAGTATTTCCTGTGGTATTTCTTTTACCACATGGCTACCACAGGCGATCACATCTGCAGTATACCACAGGAATCTGTGTGGGCCTTTTCATCCCTGTGGTATTTTTAGGTCCAAGTATGTACCACAGGCTACTCCTCTGCAGCACCACATGAATCTGTATGGTATCTCTTACAGCCTTGTCACACTGTACAACAGTACAGCACTGTTGTATGATATTTCTGTGGTAAATTTTCTTTGTAGTATTTCCTGTGGGTAAATGGGTACCACATGGGTACCACAGGCGACACATACCACAGGAATCTATGTGGGCCTTTTCATCCCTGTGGTATTTTTAGTTCCAAGTATGTACCACAGGCTATACTCCTCTGCAGTACCACATGAATCTGTGTGGGCCTTTTCATCCCTGTGGTATTTTTAGTTCCAAGTATGTACCACAGGCTATACTCCTCTGCAGTACCACAGGAATCTGTGTGGGCCTTTTCATCCCTGTGGTATTTTCTGTGGTATTACACTGTACTATATAAATACCACAGCACTGCTGTATGGTATTTTTGTGGCATAGTTTTTCTTTGTGGTATTTCTTATGGTATTTGTCATACCACATGGGTACCACAAGCTACATCTCTGCAGTACCACATGCTTATGTGTGGTACCTCTTCATCCCTGTGGTATTTTTAGTTCCAAGTATGTACCACAGGCTACTCCTCTGCAGTACCACAGGAATCTGTGTGGGCCTTTTTATCCCTGTGGTATTTTCTGTGGTAGTACACTGTACTATATAAATACCACAGCACTGCTGTATGGTATTTTTGTGGTATAGTTTTTCTTTGTGGTATTTCTTATGGTATTTTTTCATACCACATGGGTACCACAGGCTACACCTCTGCAGTACCACATGCTTATGTGTGGTACCTCTTCATCCCTGTGGTATTTTCTGTGGTATTATAAAGTACCATAGAAATACCACAGGATATTTTTGTAAGGGTATGTAATGAATATCGAGAACATAATTCCCACTATAGCATTTTGGAATTTGAAATAAAGTAATTAGAAACCTATAATAGACATTTTACTAGTGGGATAGAGCAGCTATATAGTTTATTTAATATAGGGACATGATTTTTAAATTCAATATTGCGCGAGAAGGGGGTATATATATATATATATATATATATATATATAAAAAGGGAAAATTGAGAAAACCCAAACACAAGTGGCTAAATTAACGCACTTATATTTCGCCATCTATCTATAGTTAACTATTCCGAGGCGCATGAAAATGAGAAATGTTTTTTTAAAAAGGAGAGGGGCTATACAAAAGGGACAGAAAACATAAGTGGTAGCGCGAATGGGGGAGGAGCAAAAACACTGTTACTCAGAAAGGAGTGGACATAAATGAATAAATCACTATTGCCAATGGAGGCCAAATTAAAATATGCATGACGATAGTATAAGCACACTGGTCTAGGGTGGGGGGGGGGGGGGCGGGGGGGGGGGGGGCTTGTGCGGGCCGCAGCCACTCCCCCCCCCCCCCCATGTCCACACACACACCCCTATAACGAGTCACTTAAACAACTAAATGGCTAAATTGTGTTAGTACCACGATTCCATTTCTGCATGCAAGAAATATTATTTTATTTTATTACAATTTTCTGGAAATAAGAAGAGGAACTTTATTCTCATTCCCAGGCCAATGACACTTTACTTTAAGCATTTACAATATCATGACATTTCTTAAAAAGTAGCTATCCAAAGAAAATCACAAATATGGCAATTAATGTATCACTATATAGAAACTGGGAAGCTTACAGATGGCAATCGTATAAGTTTTATGTCAACTGCGTATCTGATGATTATAAAAACAACATAAATAAAAGCTCTTCTCAGCATCTGGAATATCCGAGGATTCGCCATATAGCGATATTTTGATGTCGTCACACTAGGGACTAATCCTGCTTAACCAGATGACGTCCTATAATGAATGAACGTAATTACAATGCAATTATTTATCAAATTCTAAAGAGTTTTGTATATATTTAAACATGACCTTATTTCACACCATTCTAAAAGGGAAAGTGAAACTGATTCTGATAACTAAAACCGTTTGATCGTAAATACACAGGAGAAGGGTCAATGATCAATGAAATAAACCCCACTTTCAAATTGAAAAGCCCTCCGAATAATAGCACGGATGGTATTCGTTCCCTCTTGAAACGCCGAACATGCCCCGGTGCAAGCAGCTGAAAATACAATGGCGTCTTATTTTGTTTACAAGTGACTGATTCCTTTATTTTTTTATCGCTGCATTTTTCATCAAAATAATACCATACACGAAGTTAAGAGTGAGGCAACAGACTAACATTAAGACTGACGCTAGTCAAGTAAGAGAAATAAGTGAAGAGGAGATGACAAAACAGGCACTGAAAAATGTGTAAGATGTTATGGGACATCGTCTGCTTAGACAGGACTGGCCCCTGGTGTGTCGTAACACATCTCAGCAGCGTTCGAGGAGCTCTTCAGCTGCTATATCGGGGGCTGTATTTTACCGTTTTGTAATTGATAATAATCATTACTTCAAATGTTTCCAAACGTTGAATTTTGATAACCTTGTTTAATTTATGCCATCTATGCAATATCAAGTATTAAGCCAATATTTATTTTGATGGAATTTTCTTGTAATGTGATCTTTAAAATGGAAGGATTAAGATAGTGAAATAAAGCAAAAGCGGTAATTCCATGGGAGCTGGGACACAGAATTTTTCCAAAACACAAGGAGAAAATATAAAGTAAAATCAGTGCTACAGCACACTAGGCTCTGAAGTGCTCTGGAACAAAGTTTTACTATTCAAATTTTAAAAAAAAATCTTCTTGTTCGGTCGCTACACTGCCCATAACATACAATAACTTTCAAATAAAGAAAATATGTAACCAGGTACATAGGAAGAAAGGAATTATTTTAAGAGTTGAATATTGTCGTAAGATAAGAAAAAATGGTGGAATTTAAGCTTATAGACTTTGATTTGCCTGTTTCATCAAAAGTGCTCTCAGATCCAAAGCTGTAAAGTACGAAACATAAAATTTTCTCGCGGGCAGCTACAATGCGACATTTTTTTTGGTACAGGGCAATTCCTAGCAAAACAGAACATGAACCCCAAAATTTCATATCTGTCTGATCATATAAAATGTGGTGTCAAATTAATTGTAAATATCCAATTTTTCACAATCTGATAAAATTTAGACATTTAGACATGATCTCGAAATCATTAATTGATTGATCATTAATTGATTTATGGTAAATTGTAAAGTAAGAGTATAAAGGTCATATTAAATGACCTGTTTGCTAAAATACACTTGATATACAGAAATTTAAAATAACATAGTATCCAAGAATAGCATTTGTTTCTGTTCTGCATAAATTCTCATTGCATACTTCAGTATCCATGTAACGTAAACTCCAATATTGTCATTCTGTAACGGCCAAAACACATGTAATTTCAATTTATTTCCTAAAAGGACTTTCATTTTGTTATGAAAGTTGATAGATAAATCAAGGTACCTAATACCTACAAAATGTATGTGCTTTTGGTATGAAAAATATTTAAAATATGAATTATGATATGACTAATTATGTCATTCCTAACAAAATAATATTTCGGAATGACAATACATTCAGTTTTGTAGAAAATTATTCAACCCTGAAGCTATCCATTAGTTCAGCTTAAAATATCAAACAATTATCAACTGAAGTAGAGATGATGAACTCACTTTTCAGTATGATTATATGAAATTTAATAATGTTGATATTTTGTGTTTTGTGTGGAAAACCTCGGAAAAAAATTGAAAATTGTCATTAATGAGTGAAATCAAATCAGCTCGCCCCCCCCCCCCCCCCACTTCCGAAGACGCTCCGCCGCCCCTGATTTTTGACAGTGTAAGAGATTAAATTTGTTAATATTTTGAGTACTTTAAGTTGTAAGGAGAAATTTAACTTAATATGACTTGTATGCCATTATTTATTTTAAATTTCATACAATGCTCTTCACGACAGTTAAAGTTAAAAGGAATTTGTGTCCAACATGATTTCACTTTCGATTCAACACTGCGCGGAAAACAGCGAATATGCCGGTTTGCACGTGTACTGTGCGGATAAGACCTCCGGTATGCCGGTTACTGCCCTGTGTTCAATTTATAACAGTAACACCCAGACAAAAAGAGTAAAGAGCAATTATTCAGCTTTAATCTCATATAGGTCATTGTTTAGTTAAAATGTCATACGATAGTTTTAGAAGACTTCAAAGTTAAAAACGAGTTCTGTACATTTCCGCTATATTGTGCGGATAAGACTCCGGTATGCTGTTTGAGCCCTGATAAGACCCACACAAAAAGTTTCGGCATGTGACATACATGAGAGTAATGAACCACTCTTCAGCTTTAGTGTCATATAATTCATTATTTATAGTTAAAATGTCGTACGACAGTTTTAAAGGGATATGCCACCGTGCGGTCTTGGGGAAAGAAAGAATTGCGTAATCCCCATTCACTCGTCCACAAAGTTTGTGCGTCGAACGCGTCCGTCGGACTACTGGGATTAATTTCGGACTGCACGAAGCCGACCGAATCTCGCACGAGAACTCGACCAGGCTATCCGGAGTTTGCGCCCCGAGGGGCAACGGCATGATCAGGTACAGTGCCGTATATAGAGAGAGTCTGGCCAACTCGGTTTCAGTTGGGTAGCAACATGGCGTATATTTCTTTGTTATGTAAGCTTGCAACAAAGGAATATGCGCCATGTTGTTACCCAACTGGAGCCGAGTTGGCCAGACTCTATCTATATACGGCACTGATCAGGTAACGATCACTGTGCCCTCTCGTGGAATAAAAACGTCCACAATCTGCGGTTGAGTATCCCTTTAAAAGCCTTCAAATTTAAAACAATTTGCGTGCATTTGGGATGTATCAATCCAAAAAACAATCTTAACAATTGAAATCGAAAGTTTTCAGCTCTTTAATTCTATCACCTTAAAGGAAATGTTTTCTGCTATATATAATACAGTTTACCTTCACATCAAAGTGTCGAGTAAAGCCCGGCGCACACTATACGATCCGACTGCGACCCGATTTTCGAACAAATTGCAGTTTGCATTAAATGTGAAAGTTTAAAAAAGTGAAATTATCTCATTTGAAGTTCGGAATGATGATACGAATACTAATATCGAAATTTTGGTTAACTGCAATTCTTCTGGTTAGAGTAAAGGCCAAATCGGCTTCAAATCTTAGTCGATCGCAAGATTGGTATGACGTCACTACGATTTGGAATTGAATTCGATTTTATTCCTACACGGGGGCTCGCAGTAGCCCGGAATTTCGATTTTAGTATTCATACTACTATTCGGAACTCTGATCACTAAGGTTTTACATATTTGAAGGTTCACATCAAATGTTATAACAACTTTTCCCAAAATCGTATCGTAGTCAGATCGTGCATTGTGCACCGGGCTTAATATTTTTTACTTTAATCATCTCTGTCGCCCATGTTACACTTTCATTTTCGATTGGAACTTTTGAAGACACCATACCGCCAAATCCACAACTGGGCGTTGTGGCGTGCGCCTGTAATCCAGCTACCAGTGGAAGTTATAAACTGATTCAGCGGACCCAGGTTCGAGACTGAGTCACGTCTTTCGGATGGTGACGTTAAAGGTCGGTCCCAGACGTGAATAATCATATCTGATTGATACACGTCTGTAAAAACCCAATTACACACACACTATTGTTTTCCGCATAGCAGACACCGGAAGTCTTATTGGTCGCCAAAAGTAGCCCAATGCATGCAGTTGTTACTTTGGTCAAAGACTTTTAATATTATCAAGACAGATTACTCTCACCTACTTCTGTATAGTACATTTTGGAGGCGTAATTTGCTGTGTTAAAAACAGACTCGGAAAAATACGTTCCCCATAACACGTGAAAAGATGTCTCACTTTTTCTTGATAGTTCATATACTCTATCTTTTTCAAGTCTGATTTTTGCACGAGAAAGAGGATGGATAGTTAAAAAACATTTCTTGAACCTTTTTTGTCAATAAATGCCGCTATATCCCTTGGATCATGCCTGCTTTTTGACAGAGTCATCTGCCATAGGTTTACACGCGAAAACAAGGAATTTTAGGATGATTATAATTCCCATAATTTTTATTTTAAAATATAAAAAAATGTGATTTACATGAAATTTAAAGCTCTGAAAAGGTGTAATTAAGGTTTGATGAGTCCAGTAAACCCCAATAAATCCCCGGGAATATGCATGCTTTTGGCCAAAAACGTCTCGCCTGCCATAGGTCGTGGAGGTGTCGTGGTATAGTGGTTCATTCACTTGACTCTCAATCCAAGTGTTGAGTGTTCGAATCTCAGCCCTGCACTAGCGTCTTTTGGCAAGACATTAATCCACATTTGGCACTCTCCACCCAGGTGTAGTAAATGGGTACCTGGCGTGATTTATTCCTTGAAATGTACTAGCGCTGGTTACGGCTGCCGGAGCTAAGGCCAGGGTAATAATATCCAAACCCTTTGTAAGCGCATAGAGACGTTATGTAACGTGTTATGCGCTATACAAGAACGGAATATTATTATTATTTTATAGGTTAACACGCGAAAACAAGGAATTTTAGGGCGATTATAAATCCCTTTGTTTTTCTTTGAAAATGTAAAAAATGTGATTTACATGAATTTTAAAGCTCTGATAATATATATTTAAGGCTTGAGTCCAGTAAACCCCCCATAAATCCCCGGGAATATGCATGCTTTTGGTCTTCCAGCTCCCATAGGGTAACACATGAAAACATGGGTTTTGAAATGATTTTAATTCCCCTAGTATTTATTTGACAAATCCCCGGGAATATGCATGCTTTTGACCAAAAAAAATAATTTGCCATACTACACGACCGTGAATTCCAATATTATTTTGTTATCGATGACCTAATGTGGGCGTGTAACAATCACGTGAGATCGACGACATCCAATGAGATCGTGCGCTATAGCAGACGACCATGTAGCAGACGTATGTCCGCCCGAAGGCCCGGGGGGGGGGGGGGCACTCAGATATATGGGTGTACACATGCGTGTCCATGGGTTTTCAAAATACCCCCAAACAGGTTTTATACTTGGATGAAAAAAGACCCCTAAACGAGGATTTACTAAATGTACTAGCGCTGGTTACGGCTGCCGGAGCTAAGGCCAGGGTAATAATATCCAAACCCTTTGTAAGCGCATAGAGACGTTATGTAACGTGTTATGCGCTATACAAGAACGGAATATTATTATTATTTTATAGGTTAACACGCGAAAACAAGGAATTTTAGGGCGATTATAAATCCCTTTGTTTTTCTTTGAAAATGTAAAAAATGTGATTTACATGAAATTTAAAGCTCTGATAAGATATAATTAAGGCTTGAGTCCAGTAAACCCCCCATAAATCCCCGGGAATATGCATGCTTTTGGTCTTCCAGCTCCCATAGGGTAACACATGAAAACAGGGGTTTTGAAATGATTTTAATTCCCCTAGTATTTATTTGAAATTATGAAAAATGTGAATTACATGAAACTTAAAGCTCTGAAAGGGTATAATTGAGGCTCGATGAGTCCAATAAACCCCGCACAAATCCCCGGGAATATGCATGCTTTTGACCAAAAAAAATAATTTGCCATACTACACGACCGTGAATTCCAATATTATTTTGTTATCGATGACCTAATGTGGGCGTGTAACAATCACGTGAGATCGACGACATCCAATGAGATCGTGCGCTATAGCAGACGACCATGTAGCAGACGTATGTCCGCCCGAAGGCCCGGGGGGGGGGGGGGGCACTCAGATATATGGGTGTACACATGCGTGTCCATGGGTTTTCAAAATACCCCCAAACAGGTTTTATACTTGGATGAAAAAAGACCCCTAAACGAGGATTTTTGCGCGGTTTTTCATCATCCAACCCCCTAAACAGGTTTGACTTAAACTCTCCGCTCCCGAATCTCCTCTCTTTTTTGCATCCATCTGCATGCACTGCCGCGCGCCACTCCCTGAACTGAAATCGGGCTGTAAATCCCCGTGAAAATCCCTGAAAATATCAGAAAATGTCCATTTACATATTGGTGCCAAAGTGAAAAATATACCCCCTAAACGCGTTCGGCCAGATTAGTCAAAAGCACCCCTTTTTGTTGAAAATCAGCGTTTTTGGACCCCTTAACGCGTAATGCGCGTTACGTGTTCCACCTGAAAAAGGACCCCTTTTACGCGTTTTCTTGGAAGCGCATGTGTATATCCATATATCTGAATAGCCCCTCCCCCCCCCCCCCGGGCCCGAAGGCAAGCCCAGCCTAGCCGGTTAGAACAACTCTAACTAAATTTCAGCTCACTATTATACCTCTAATGTACCAGAGGCAAAATTTAATGTGTTAAATTCATAAATTCGTATAATAAATGTTCTATCTCCGCATTACGCCTATAGCGTAATGACTGATGTTAGATCATGCAAGCAGCATGGAATAGCTGAGCGGAATAGGTGCATGGACCATGATAGGTGTCTAGCACTATCTAGGCTCGGTCTACCCCTCTGCGATTCCGATCGAAGTGGTGGCGTTGCCGGTGGCGTTGCCGATTGAACTTATGTCAGTTTGCCAAAACTTGGCTCATCAAGGTTTTTTGCTCGCTGTTCATCGTTTGCTTGTCTTTGGCAGCGACAGCCCCGAGAGACCGACAATGTATAGGGTCGCAAGAATTTTTTTCTTCTCGCCAGCCCTCCGAAAGTTGCTCAGTGGAGGAGCTAGGGTGGGGTATCAGATTTTATGGGTCCAGTTTAGCCTCGATCGTGGGCTCCCAAACTAAATTTGGTGCTCGATCCGGGTTTTTTAGGCAAGAGCCCGTATGCCAACTTGGGTTTCAAAAAGGGGGCCGCGGCCGATTCGCCCCCCCCCCCCCCCTTGACCCGCCCCTGCTATTCTGTCATGGATGTGAAGAATAGGATTGCATAATGTTGGTGGTCGATCTCATTAAATTGAAAGATTGGGGAAAAGGCAATAATAGATCTTTATATTTTTCCTCAATTCTATTGGAGTCATTTTTTTACAGATCGCTTGTAAGAGAGAATAAGAGAGTATGAGAAAAAAATGAGAGGTGGGAGGAGAGAGACAGAGAGACAAAGAGAGCTGGGCAAAATGGGGCAAAAGTAATGGGATATTCCTACAAACACAGAATAGAACTGGTAATAAATTATATTGTTGGTTACTAGTTAATTCAATTCAAACACGGAGGCCATTTTCCCCCTTTTTTTGTACAATCGGTATAGGCCCTATTGCGTTGGTGATGACTTCGGAGCCAAGCCCCTATACTGTTTTCTTCGCCTGTCGTCTCAAATTTCTACAGCAGAATATTACAAATAACTTACCGGATGTTAGTTATATTGGTGGCGTATACAGGAATGCATTGGGAGGGGGGAGGCTCACGCCTGACGAACTAAAAATCATCAGATGCATTCTATTTTGAATTTTAGGACATGCAAGGAAAACAAATTATCACAGTTTTCAGATTCTGTGCGGGGGGGGGGGGTACACATTTCCTTTCATTCGATGTGTAACTAAGATATGTCAGATTGGTTTTGGCTGACACGTAGGGGCACGTGCATTCCTGGATACGCTACCAATAAAAATAAGATAATCTTGGATACGCCACTCTTATATAAGGAATTGCTCGCACACAATCCCATTATATTAAAGCCTTTTCCTTATCTTTTCTTCTTTTTTTTTGTATATATCGTGCAAAAGCAAACAATAGCTAATTCAGATGTCCCTGCCTAGGAGAGTTCCAAATTAGGCTAATCAAATGGTTCGCTGCTGCTCAGGGAAAAAAAAAAGTAATATCTGAGAAAATATATCCCGAAAAAGGAAGCATTAACTCATTATGCATATAAGTGGAGGAAGCGTGCATGGTCGGAAACTCATGTGAAGAACTAAGCCTACCAGAGAAAGAAAAGAGCAAAAAGAAAAACAGAACCAGGTCTTACTGCACTGTTCTCCGGCAGTTTAAGGATCAAGTCCAGACAGCTCATAAATCACAAGTGCTCTGGTAAACCTGGTGATTTACCTACAACACAATGAGTCATCCAGCCATGCATGCCATCCTCCTGAACTATATAAGAACCTGCCAAACCTTTGGTGACAGGTATAATGTTATAATGTTACCCATCAAGTGACATCATCTGTCTTGACATTTAAAAGAAGAAGGCTAAAAAAATTACATTACAAGTCCATAAGTGTGTGCACGCACGTGCACACACTTTTACTTTTACTTCCATACGCCCGAAACTGCTGACGTATTAAAAAAAAAAAAAAAAATTCTTTTTTTTTCTTCTTTTCTTTTCCTTTTTGTTTAAGTATTAAACCGTTACAATGTCCAAAAATCGTATAAAATCTTCTCGAGGCTCCCATCCCAGTCAAGCTATATATATGCTTATGATGGAAACCTCCTGCATTTTTTGTCCTCATCAAACCTTTGTTTTGTTTGTGTTCTATAATTTGTTATGTCAAAGTATATATTTGTTGTATTGATGGTTATATTATCATGTATTTTGTTACTATGTTCCGTTCACTTATTGTATATCAATTATACTTTGTATATTTGGAAAAATGCAGAAATAAATCAAATCAAATCAATCCCTATAATTTCCATAAATCATATCAAATGAAATATTCCGATTTAATTGAAAATAAAGATAGCATTTTATTATTTTAAAAATAACTTTTCTCGACATTCCCGTCAGATATATCGCAGTGTTTGCTCATATAGAGCTTAATAAATTTCACAGCAAATAACTGTAGTTAGAGTTGATTCCTATCTGTTTTGTGAAATAAGTTTCTATTTGAAGGGACAATATCAAGATTATGCCCTTTAGTTACTGCTTTACCAAAAGCCAGGCCATGATCGACTTGCTTCTATCACCCACTCGTGACTATTCAAGATTATGCCCTTTAGTTACTGCTTTACCAAAAGCGATGTCCAGAAAAAAGAAGAAAGATTAATTAAGATTGATTAAGACTATAACCTTTCCCTCTGGGCCGATGGACAATGACAATATATGACAATGACAAAGACAATGATTTTATTTCCCATGTCACCCCTTCGAGGGTATTGGAGAAACATATTTATGTTCACACGTAGTTCATAGCATCGATGTTATGTTAGCATCGATGCTATGTAAGTTTCAAAAATATCTCCAGTACGTTCATACATACACTCGTGACTATTCATCGCTCACTCGCTGTCAAAACAATAATTACTGCGCCACACAGAGTGACCCGAGTATAATTGGTACACTCTTAAAAATGCGGGGTCAAAAATAACCCCAAACGGGGTGACAAATGACCCCGCATGCGGGATCAACTATGCACAAACCCCGTGCGGGGTCACTTTGACCCCGCCATGCGGGGTCACCCAAAGTAACCACATAGCGTGGTTACATTTCGACCCCGAATGTGGTCAAAATTTAACCACGATTGCGTGGTCATTTCTGCATAACTTGACCCCGCATACTAATGATCATTACCTTATAACCCCGTCAAAACGTACGGGGTCATTTCTTCCGACCACGCAACGTGGTCATTTCCCGTCGGACGGGGTTGATACTTCTGCCAGATGCGCGTGTACCATCCACGTTTCAAAGATTAAAAAAAAGAAGCTAATGTCAAGTAATATCATAACATAACATATTTTGTATATTTTGCTCACTATGACCTATAACCTATCCTCACCTATCGTATAGCATATCATATACACCTATCATCCTACTTTAACCCTACTCCTATTATAGTCCTACATCCTATCCTATACCTATATCCTGAAAACCTTTACTTTATTATATAGGGACTGTATTGCAGTGCTTGCTAAAAGTGGTTAAAGATTTTAATTTAATTTTCTAATGTAAATTTTTAGATCTTAAACCTAATTACATGTTTGAATATGTACAACATAATAATTAGTATACATACATTTTTCATCACATTTCAAAGTGCAATCATTGCATAAAAACTTCAAAATCAAGTGTCATTTATATATATAAATTCTGGTTGTTTACGGTTGCTCATGGGTATTCAGGATACATCATGAATATTCATGACAGTGGCCCAACGTTTAACCAAGTAGAAGTCGGACCAATACTTTGCTGATGAATAAGCAATATTTCAAATGGTTAGTGATTAACCAGTGAAATTGGAACATTGTGACCAACATATTTTTGGAAATAACCCATATGGTGTTGACCAATCGCATTGGTACATTTTTTGACCAGTCCTTTTTTAGAGTGCATTAAAATGACCAGTTTTTGCGTGGTCATTTTGACCACGCAAAAACTGGTCATTTTAATGCAGCGGGAGCATTATTGATCGAAAACAACCCCGAAACGTGGTCGAATAAATTCGACCACGCAATATGCGACCCCGCATTTTTAAGAGTGTATGCATGGTCAAACGCGCGGAAGTTTGTGCGAAGCTTTTGTTTTGAATAATATTTTATTTGTCTTCATAAATCAACATAATAGCACAATAACAATTCATTTGTAATATCGATAATACAATCAACTAGCATAAGCAAATACATGTGTTACAATACTTAATTTTAAATAAACCTTCTACATGTCAAAATTGACTGAACTCCATTCTTATGCCAAAATAAAACACATGCATGCACACTATATTCTCTGGTAAGCACATGTAAATCAATATCTAAAGACCACATCATATTTTAGTTAAGGTATGATTCTGAAAGAGCAGATTCTCAGCTTTAAAATGATATATAACTCATTGGATGTTCATAACTCAATGTACAAAGAGAAGAATGCATAGTCCCTCATAATGTTACTTATTAATAAGGGTTTAAAGTTTGCAGTCTATTGAAGCACTCTGACTTGCAAAGTGTCGTGCTAAGGTGACAAAAGGAGGATTAGAACTCAATGAGAATTTCTATTAAGGGATTATCAGATTGTCCTAAAACTTGGAATACTACTTAGACGTATACTGTTTATCATAGTACACAAGTATCAATGCAAGAACTTACTCCGGGAGATTTATGGGAGATTAAAATGAGGCAAGTATTCAAAGTCGTGAAAAAGATCCAGAGAAGACACACATAAGTCTGATTAAAAAAAAACTGTAAAAAATACCACTTCTAGATTGTTTGGTGCCTCCACATTTTTAGATTACTTAGAAAAAGTATACTCTTTCAGGAAATACCCAAAACTAAAATTTGACCACCAACCAAAACACATTGATTGAGCTCTAACTGAAAATCACACAGTGCGACTTTTGGGTGATTTTGTGGTGCCTGGTCACATATATAAAAAAAGAAAAAGATAAAAAGAAGGAACCCCCACCCCCCCCCCCCAAAAAAAAAAAACCCTTCCTTACCACACAGTATACACATTAGCCTACTTACCCCTATATACATCACATTACATTACGGTACCAGATGAAACAGACATAATGATAATAGAAAAATAAGTAGGGAAGAGGGTACATCACATGAATACCGCACCACATGAAACAGACAGAATTACAATAGCAACGAGTGAAGATAGCAGCGATTGCGCTCACATTACAAATAGTCACAAGCGCGGTGGGTGGTCTACCGCAAAGCGTCGATGCTTTGTCGCTGGATCCTGAGATTTACTCCTGCTAAACTCGCTGCAAGAATAGTTTGGAAACTCGTGACTATCTGCGTTCAGACAGCATTTGGTCTTAAAACTATCTGGTCTTCACCAAAATAGTATGGAAACCTAGATAGCATCGATGCTATCGCTCTACGTGTGAACGTACCTAATAATTCACAATCAGTTTGTATACACATTAACAACTATATACCAATATATACAATATTTACAGTATGTCTGCGTAAAAACACACAACTACAACAAGCGTACAATATTATGCACTGATTTGCACAGACACTTATTCCGTAACGTGGGTGTAATGGAAACTATAATATTGCCTGACTATAACAATGTACACGTATAAAATTAATTAAATAAAAATGTAAGAAGCAATGAAACAAAGCTAAACTACAACAAAACAACCCAAAATATATAGGGGCACCTATCAGTATATACATTGTAGATATACATATTTGAATATCATATATATTGTACAATATTTAAGCATGGAGGGACATTATCCCCTGACAGAATTTCGCTAGATTAGTTAAAACCTTCATATCTTTAGAATTAAACAATTGCTCCATTTTCAATGAACTAGTCTCTTTCGGAAGCACGGTTTTACAAATCTCTTTCTCACAGCATTTGTTGCCGAGCATTCAAAAGTATAATGAAATTCATCCCCAATCTTATTTTGCCTGTACAACGTACAAATTCTGTCTTTTCTTGCAATATTAACATATCTACCAGTTTCAACAGGAAGTTTATGATTCGAGCAACGAAATTTCGACAAATGAACTCTATTTGAGAAAGGTAATTTGATACGGTAGTTTTCAAGACCAACATTGTTCTTAAAAATTCTATTATTAGTGCAATACGTACATTCATGTATATTACTTCTCCTATTTTGCGAATAAATGTCTCTTAATCTCAATCTAATCGCTGAACTAAACCATGAATAAGAAACATTTCTGTTGTCATAAAATATATTAGACATACCAATCTCGTGGAGACTACGTTCAATATATAATAATCATGGGGAAGAATAAATAGCTTTGCCATGTAAAAGTTTCAAAATATTACAAACTGTATTTGCTAATTTAGCCTCTTTACCATTAACAGTTCGGAACCAAAACTTTAGCATTCGTTCCTTAAAATTAAAAGACATTTCCATCCTTCCAAGTTCTCCAACAGCCATGCCACTGTGTGCGTTCTTCCATATAGTAGTAAAACCTGTTTACAGAACTGGGTTTGCAACAGTTCTATCTGAGAAATATTTCCACGTCTCCAAATTTCACTTCCGTACAGAAGAATTGACACGACAAGAAGGTGGAAAAGTTCAACTTGAATATCCAACGGCACCCTCAGTTGCCTTGATTTTATAATCAAACTGTACATTGCTTTTTTTTTGCTTGATTATATTGTTTATTAATAGCTCTCTTAAACTTATTATTGTAAGAAAATATCACATGCAAGTACGTATATTCCTCTACAACTTCTACTATGTCATTATTAAACTTAAACTGCGCATATTTTTGAACTTTTCCTCTCGAAAAAAACTACTTTTGTTTCACTAATGTTAACCTCTATAGTGACCACAAGTTACAGTAAACGCTAACAGCATGGAGAGCTGCTTGCAATTCATTCTCATTTTTCGCAAGTAGGATGATATCATCAGCATACAATAGTGAGAAAAGTTTCAAATATAAAATTATATCAACACCCTCCGAGAGCAATGAATTGTCAATTGGTAATAAATCAACACCATAATATTTTTTCTCTCACGAAAGAAACAAAATCATTAATGTATAACGAGAAAAGTAATGGAGATAGGTTTTGCCTTACACCAATTTTACAATCAAAATATTCCGATTTCTCTGAATGTTTAAAGGGATACACCACCGGCGGCCGTGGGGAAAATCAGGATTGCGTAAGCCCCATTCACTCGTACACAAAGTTTGTGCGTCGAACGCGTCCGTTGGACTAAGTGGGATTACATTTCGACTGCACGAAGCAGACCGAATCTCGCACGAGAGCTCTAGCTCAGGCGGAGCGTGCATGTTCAGGTCTATCCGAGGTTTGCGCCCTGCGGGGCAACGGCATGATCCGGTAACGATCACGGTGCCCTCTCGAGGCATTAAAACGTCCACAATCTGCGGTTGAGTATCCCTTTAATAACTCGAGAGTTTAAATTTGCGCACATGCTTTTGATTATATTGAAGAGTTTCCCACTAATTCCACTTTGTGAAAGCTTAAACCACAATGAAGTCCTATCTATAGAATCAAAGGCCTTCTTATATAATCGATGAATGCACAATAAACTCATTTTTTTTTAGGTATAAATCTAAAAGAGAGTGTACAACAAAGACACTGGTCGAATAATTTTCTCTATATCCTGCTTGTTCCTCTCCAATTATATTGTTATTGTCTAAAAAGTAGTTTAATCTTTCATTAACTATCGATGTAAATAATTTACCAACACAGATGAGCAAGGTAATTCCTCTATAATTATTAGGATCTTTCGGTGACCCCTTTTTCTTGTATATTGGACATATAAGCCCAAGGGTCCAATCTGTTGGAATAATACCTGAATCAAATATTAAATTAAACAGCTTGGTGAGTAAACTGATAAATTGCCTAGGACTACATTTCAAACACTCAATATCAGATCGACTCCAGACGCTTTGTTGCATTTCAATTTGGTAATTTGATTCTTCACAAATGGGTTGATCGAATTCCCCAAAATGTAACAAATAATCATTGTTATGGTTTCCTAACAAATTACATCTTTGTGAAAGTAATCGATTGGTATCATTTAATTTCTGGAAATGAGTTCTAAATTCATCAATATCGATAGGACAATAATTTCCCCCCTTTTCTTCACGTTGAGAATATTCCAATACTGTTTGGGGTCTTTCGTTTTTAAGTCACGCAAATTTTTATGAAGATTATTAAAATAGACCGAACGCGCCTTATTCACAGTTTTCTTGTATAAACGTTTCACGTTTTCAAATTCTTCGTGGATCGAAGTATCCGTAGCTTTCTTTCGTTTGTTTTTCAATTTGAAATATTATACACTCTTCATTAAACCAAGGTAAATAGTTTTTTTGGGTTTCTCTTTTCACTATTATTAAAGCGACGAAAGAAGTTTTCTTCAACATTTTTGCTGTAGAAGCTGCATTCATGCACTGTCTTAATCATTATCATAAATCTCATCAACTGATTCTTGACTAAGCATTTCGTTTTCAGTATTACTAATCATGAAATAAATGTCATCAATCCTTTGAAGGAGACTTATCCCATGCTATTTTAAATGAATCAGGACCTTTGTCCCTTTTTATAGTAAATTTATTATCTTCTATATCGTACTGAACATTAATATCAAGGTGCACATAAATTGGATTATGCCCTGAAACAAAATTGTCGAACTCCTCAACCACCAACTTCTGCATATATTTATAATTTTCCTGAGTTGTTATGCAGTAATCAATAACACTTGTATTGGCATAAGTCAGACTGCCAGGAACATCAGGAGTATCCCGACCATTAATAATACTTAAATCCAATGACTTACAAAGCTCAATTAATTTCAAACCATTGTTATTTATACACAGGTATCCATGTTAATTCTCTCGGGAATGACATGATTTATGTCGTATGAATTAAATAACTCCATATCTTCTTCTTTGTCACTAAAATCTGGCAGATTCCCCGTACGTGCATTAAAATCTCCGATTAAAAATATAATGGTACATGTACCATTATATACGCGTGCTTTGTAGTATTGGCCATTGATAGGCCTCAGAATTCCCAATGTCATTATACAAATCCCCATTATTCTGTCAAAATCCATGTCAGATTCGTAAATTTGTCCACATTTGTAGAGAATTGTATACTACAGAAGGAGAAAGTTTAAGAAAGTGGGGTCCATTTTTTTTTTTTTTTTGAATAATATTTTATTGCTTCCTCTGAAGATCAATATTACATTTCAAGAAACAATCATGATAAGTCATATATAAACTAATTTGCATATACAAGAAAACTTCATGAAATACATTAATACCAGTAAAAAATATAAAATTCTCTGAAATTATCCATTTTTCTGTATGATTTTATGAACATATAGACATTTCCAGAAGAGAGAGTATTATTCATGTGTGAAAAGTGAATATAATGTGTAGCAGTGAAATAATCATAATGCACATCCAGTAGAGAGAACATTCTAGATCTTTACATTGTGTGTGATGTACTATAGGATAATTACAATGTACAATGTACATGTTGGAATGTGTTGATTACATGTATCCTGACCTTTACATGAACCTCTTAGTAAGAGTGTAACATTGCAATGAGTCTATTTATAGAAAATGGGAATCCCCTTCCTTTGTTTGTTACAACTAGAACTATATAGAACTTACAAGAGAGTTCCAAACCTTCATGAATATTGTAGTAGAATGTAGAAAATTCTAATTAAGGGTTGAGATTGTATATAAGCTGGGAGCTTGCACAGAAATTTCAGAATTTATACCCTGATTACATCGTGGAGCATATATTGCATAAGTTCTCAGTTAACACCATCTGATATTGATATCAACCTGTGGAGATCATCTTGGACCTCATCTTGGACTTCATCTTGGACATCATCCTTGACATATCTGACGTCGTGTTCGACATCATTATTGACATCGTTATCGACATTGTGGTCGACATCGTCATTGACATTATCGTGTACATCGTCATCGACATTATCGACATCGATGACTTCCTGAATTATCTTGGACATTCTTCGGCTGTATCTTCTGGAATCTTCTTTTGCCAGTTGGACAACATACCATTTGGATTTAATATTTGGAATTTATATTTGTGGATTAGCAGCCAACTTACTCTACACTTCAAGAACATTCTGGACTCATAGAAGTTTCCCAGCTGAGAAACTGTAAGTTTTTGCTAGTTAAGATCATGTACTGTATTTGTAACTAAAATTTGTGATTATTTTATATAATGTCATACCAGATGTTGGTAAATATTTAAATTAAACCATAAATCATACGAAGTTAATATCTTTTGTTTGATTTCTTATCTTTTGTGGATTTTGGATCATAACACAAAAAACACACAAAAACCAACAAAACAAAAGACAACAAATGAAAACAAAATCAAAGAAACGCATCAATCTGTTCCCATTTCCTTATAGGTGCGCCCCTAATTTTCCCTTTATGTTCGCTATCTTATATTCTTCGTCTCTGTGATCTTTTATCAAAGTAACTGTTTTCCGTAGAGATGGCAGCTCGCCTTGTTTTGTTGAAGAAAAAATTATGTATTTTACAAGAAAAATTACACAATTTATTAAATATATATTCGTACAGTTTTACCCGATATTCCCATAAAAATGGATTTCCAGTCATTTATATTAATTTCTCTTAGATGTATAGCTTTTTACTAATGTCCTGCCATAATTGTTTAACTTTAGGACATTCTAAAAACAAATGTTGGTATGTTTCAATTTGATGTTTACAAAAGGAACATAGATTATCCAACTCGAAACCAAATTGAAAGAGTCTCTGTTTCGTATATATAGCTCCATACAATAGTTTGTATTGAAACTCTCTTTGTTTATTCATTACAAATGCATTTTTCAGTCTTGTAAATATTTCTTTTAACATCCCATGTTTCAAAATCATGTTGAATATTTCCATCCGCAATCTTTAATGTATAATCCCTTTGAAATTGTTCAATAAAGTGATTATATATAGACTTTAAATCGCTATTTTTTGTATATGACCAAAAATCTTCAAATCTATTTGAAAATGTTCAGTATCCACATGTATAAAATCACTCTGTATCCATTCCTGTTCAATGACTGAAAATATTTTTTAGATCACGATCAGGCTGTCGGTGGTAAAACCTAAGTTATAAAAATAAGAGATTGGTTTAAAATTACCTCCAACGGTTATATCTGATGCTTTAAATATTCCTTTATGAAAAAGATCAGCATCAAAGATCATTTTATTTCGAAAACAAATACTTCTATTATTAAAAATTATCGGATTGACCTTGTTCTTTTCGAAGTGTCTACATTCATCTATATCTTGCCAGGCTTTTAACATATCTAAATAAAACCTGGGTATACCATCTAAGTTCATTTTCTTCATATCATAATTACAAAGAAATATACTTCGACCTCCAATCGATCTAAAAAAGTAATCAAATGTTAGTTTCCACCCTAAATATTTTTCACCGTACAACAGCCGTTTGATCCACATTATTCTTAATAAAGTCTTAGAGTCTTAATAAAAGTTTCGTAGTCAGTTACCGGAAGCCCAACTGCAGAATAATCTTGATATAATATTTTCCTTTTGATTCTATCTTTCCCACCCCACATAAAATTAAAGGATTTTTTTTCAATTTCTTCAACACTCAGAAAAATTAACATTTCGTCCAGTAAATTAAACTAAAATTTCCCGTTTCATATTACGTAAAACTACGTGCTTGTTGGCCGTATTCTTGTCCGTCTTCAGGACACTCCTCAAGACGGACAGTCAACCTGCCCGAAACGTCGAGTAACCTCTCTTCACTTCAACCTGCTACTACTCAAACCATCGCTACTCAAGCCACATTCAGCTCATCTCATCTGGTTTACAGTCCTTTTCAGGACTTCACTCATTTTCAAGAAAGAATACCTCTATTTTCCTCTTCTCATCCTTTCTATTCTTTCCATTTCAATTTCTGCCCATATTTCCTTTCTTCAAACTACACATGGTGAACCGTAAACCTTCTCCACGTTATAAACTCCACCATGCAAACCTACAAAGATCATCAAATATCAGCAAGTAATTATGTAAGTCTTATCAACGTGTATGGAGTAAAAAAAACTTTGGCTGGAATTAAGTACGTTCAAACTAGTAAACAGTAAGTGAATATAACTTTGCCGAACGAAAGTTTTGCATTGGTCATAAACGCGTGTACAGCCGTTTTGTATGTATAATGTCCTACACATTTTTAGTACGGCAGTGACTATGTTCCCCTAGCGACTGGTGAACGCTTTTGTTTTGTTTATTTCACTTACGGGGTTTTTTTTTCCTTCGCTTTACATAATACGTTAGTACTGACTTAGATTTTGGCTGAATTCGAGTAACTTATATAGAGAGAGGAAAAGTGCCCGCGATTCCGAGTTGGAGGACTTTTCTGAGCCATGCAGATACGAACTCTGATTTATCAGATGATTTATCAGACCCCTAAGGCAAAGAAGCTCGAGTGGCGAGTGGCAAGGGGAAATTCGACCATATTATATGTTTGATCCCCTCGCAGAATACGGTGAAGGGCCGTGGGGGAAGTTACTCCAAGGGAGCTCCAACGCGTTGGAGCTCCCTTGTCCTGCCTTGGAGACCCCCCTAAATTCAGAACACTGCTCAATGTTTTTGGTCAAACTTTATGCTACATTGACCATGATGAGTAAAATTCTAATGAAATAACGCGGAAATAATTTTTCTGTTAATGATGAAATAAAACAATCTTGAGTTATTTCCTTGTGGCATAAAATTGCCACAAGGAAATATTTCTGTGTGGCATAAAATTTTTACATTGTTATTGATTAATTGTGAGCTGTGTGTAGATACTAAGAAGAAAACTTTGTCAGTTGTAGTAACAAACACTGAGTACATGAAACTTAAAACACTGCTTTTACATTGAACTTTAAAAATTGCGTAACATTTACTCAAAATTCTTTATCCGATTTTACTAATGGCAGATTTAAAACTTGCATTTATCGAGTAATGATAACAATACACATGTCTATTTATGTAGTTTTTACTTTTACGATAAAGTATTCACAACTAAAATAAATACTTTAATCGCTACAAACGGGACATAAAAATGACAATAAATATACTCGTGTTATTAAAGTTACAAATACTCTCAAATTTATAAAATTAAGTACATGGAACAGAAAAGATTTGCACTGTGAACACTTAAAAAATATGAAACGTCTGACAATTGAATAGTGTATGAAATCGAATTTTCTGAGTAACAATAACTTTAAAGAAATCATTATTTTTTCAAATGATGTTAAATTTTAAAGTAGATTCAACATATATTTACAAATTGCTGTGACTTAAAATTAGGAAATATATATTTGTTTTTATTCTTTTCAATTAAGTTGCCTGTAAACAGCTTTACCACTGTTGATAACTTAACATTTTTAAGGCAGTTATCTTGCTTAAAAATTATTAAGTAAATTCGGCAAAAACATGAATCAAATTTAAGTATACTTAACAAAAATTTTATAAATTTTATAACTCGATGCCATTATCTTTCATTCATTAAAGTTCAGTTCCTTAAACAAATTTCTTTCACAAAGTAAAAACTCAAAAGTTAAGAAAAGTTATATTCATCAAGAGAATTAAGCTACTTGCGCCAGTTATTCTGAGTTGAAGAAACAAACATTCAGACAGTATTTGAAACTCAAAATACCACCTTTAAAAAAAAAACTTAATAAAATTAAGGCAACCGTCTTGCCTTAATTTTATTAAGTAAATTTTACAAAAAATATCAAAATATTTTTTGAGTGAAGGATTCTACACACAGAGAAATATTTACTTAATATTTCATTATGTAAACTTCCTTTTGTAAAAATCTTTACTATATATATCTTTACTTTAATATATGTAAAATTGTCTCAAATGAATGTTTTTATGTATTTTACTAAATATTTGTAATGAATTACATTTCGCATATAATGTGTCATGCAAAATGCAAATTTTTATGTAACATTTACTTAGCACTATTTAAGTAAAATTCATTTTGCAAAAAAAATGCCTATTATTTAAAATGTTTTAAGTACAAGTATTTTTTTAAAGGGAATTTTATCATGCAGATGTTATAAGTCATCATTAAGTAAAATGTTTTGTAAACTATTGTGTATAAAATACATTTTACGAATGTCAGTTGACATTAACATGATTTTGATACACAGTTATGTAAAACTGACTAAACGAATCTTGCAAAATAACGCTGTAAGATATTTCTTCATAAAGATTTTGCAATATTGCCCTTTTCGTTAAGTTTATCTAACACGCACATTTGTCGTCATTAAGTAAAATGTTTTGCAAACGGTTTTGTAAAAAATTCATTTTATGTTTATGTTTATGTAAACTTCGATCACCATGTTTACAAGGTTAAGATGCAACTTGGTAAATTATTTTTTAGGTACAGTTTGCCTAATATTTTATAGGAACGTCATTTGTTAAAATAAATAGTGAACAATGTACAGTACTTTGTTTCTTTGTCAAATATTTGATTTATTTGTGCATTTTTCTTACATTATCATGATCATTATTCATAATGGTTAAGATGTATTACATCATATTTTATGTTTTCCACATATATACATATATATACACATATAAATAATATTGTAAGGAAATAACATATACAACAGCTTTGGCAAATCTCGTGGAAATAAATACAAATGTGAAAGAAATTGCGAGAATAACGTTGCGTAGCTCAATCAAAGTTCCCCAGAGCTGTCCTCCCGTTTTGAAATTTTTGCAAAGGCTGAAAAAATGTCTCCGCCGGGAATCGAACCCGGGTCGTTGGCTTAGAACGCCAATGCCTTAACCACTAGACCACGGAGACGGGTTAGCGGTTTCGGCGACACCAGATTCAATTGACCGACAGATTGACAAATCCTCAGCCTTATTAATTAATTCCCCTTGTCGGGGGCAGATGAGTTTGTGAACAAGACAAGCCGCTAGTACCTCAGCTGGATCCAAGCGAATTTATTCCAATGTACACATTGGAATAAATGGGGAACTTTGATTGAGCTACGCAACGTTATTCCCGCAATTTCTTTCGGCATAATCGTGATATAGTCCCCACATCACAAAGTGGGGATTATTAGAATCAGACCTACCAGAAAACAGCCTTTTCCTTGCGTACGCGTTGACTGACGAAGCATGAATGAGCGCGCGCACAAAAGTACCCTTTCCGAACGAACTCCCTATAATATGGTCGTGATACTGTCCCCACGCTATGGGAAATCGAGTTTGTTTTCTACGGCAGTGGGGATTATTCCAACAGTATAGTTATACTCGTGATACTGTCCCCACGCTATGGGAAATCGAGTTTGTTTTCCACGGCAGTGGGGATTATTCCAACAGTATAGTTATACTCGTGATACTGTCCCCACGCTATGGGAAATCGAGTTTGTTTTCCACGGCAGTGGGGATAACTCCAACAGTATAATATACTCGTCATATTGTCCCCTCGCAACGAGAAATCTGATTCGTTTGGAAACGTGGTGGGGACAGTTTCCCAAAGGTTGTTAATAAACTGACATGCATTGACTTCCACTTCTATGAAATTAAATTGTGAAATTCATTAATTATGCAAATTTATGCTAATTTATTCAAAATTAACGAAAAATGCTACTTCTCCTCTATTTCACATCGGATTTTGAATCTGATTGTTTTATCTGACAGGGCTTGGTGAGGGCTTCCAAAATTCTACACAGAATTTCGAAATTCATTAATCATGCAAATTTATGCTAATTTATTCAAAATTAACGAAAAATGCTACTTCTCCTCTATTTCACATCGGATTTTGAATCTGATTGTTTTATCTGACGGGGCTTGGTGAGGGCTTCCAATTTTCTACACAGAATTTCGAAATTCATTAATCATGCAAATTTATGCTAATTTATTCATAATCAACAAAAATGCATTAGAATCACAAAATATTAACTTAATTAGTAATTTCTTACATTTATCTAGAAGGATCTATCAGAAATTACATATATTAACGCCATTCCACAGATATACACTTCCGGCGAGCCGGACATATTATGCATCTCGTAATTTATACTAATTCACTTGTTTTTGTCGAGTTAATGTATTTTTTTTTTTTTTTTTTACCGTGGCACATCCATAAAAGAGAAGGGGGTGGTACGTCAGCTACGGGGGAATGTACCCCTTGCAATAAAATCCATGTTGAGATTTGTTTTGATTCTATTTTTTTTTTCAGCAGTATATGTGACAGTCTCATGGGGGGGGGGGATAAAAATCTATGTTTAATCAGTTTTTATTTGTTTAGTTTTGGTATTTGTTCTTTCAGTATGTGTGACAGACTCGATCAGCGTGGCAATTTTCGGGGAGGGGGCAGCAACAGGGGAGATGTGCCTCTTCCAAGAAAAATCAATGTTTGATGATTTGAAAAAAAGATGTTTTTTTTTTTTTGTATTAATGTTCTTTCATTATGTGGGACAGACGCATGCACGTTTTTGTTGTTTTTTTTGGGGGGGGGCGGGGGCTTCATATATACTAATCCCCCTTTTTCGTTTTTGTTTTTTATAATGTTGCTATTACACTTGCGGAAAATAGGAGAGGGTTGGGAGAGAGAGAGAGAGAGATCGAAACAAAGGGTATTTTAAAAGATTATGGTACATGTAAGAAGAGGAAAATGTAGGACAGGAGCTTTCAAAATTGAATAGGGATTTTTTTTTTTTTTTTTAAGAAGAGTGAATCTAAAATCTTTCTTGGAGTTGTGGTGGCTCTGAAAAGAGCCTTTTGGGTTTTAATGAGTTATGTAACTCATGTTCCCTCGAAATCATCGTCCGAGGACCAGTTTACGAAAGCCTCTCTTCCGTAGTCGTTTTGGATCGACCGCCTTTGCTGCTGCACACTTGTTGAGGGAGGGTTGACGTGTCGATACCCGTCTGGATGGCAGACTCGCCTCGTTGACGACCGCTTTCGTTTCTTGGATCGCTGAGAGGTCATGCTGGGCCCTGGTTGCTCTGGGGTAGAGGTACGCAGGGGAAGAGCATCCCGGTTGTTATCATGGCTGGTCTGGTGTTCGCCGCCGTCGTCCTCGTCCAATTCGGCGTCGCTGATTCTTTGGAGAGAGCTGTCCGCGTTGCAGTTCGACCACGTACTAAACAGCGGTTCTCTGATCTCCAGTTGGGGTGGACCAGTCAGAGGATAGCACTCGCGGAGGAGATCGAAGAAGGCCTGAAAGATGTTCTGGCCCCTTACGTGGTTGCGCCATATTACCTCCGCCAGGTGTGCCTCGAAGTTGGAGATCTTTGTCCCATTTATCTTCCTGAAGTGATCTTTGGCGTGTTTCCACGCCCCCTCTATTCCATTGGTGCATACCTCCTTCCTCTCTCCTGTGGCTTCGTTCTCGAACACCGCTTTGAACTGGTCCTTGTGGATCACGGAGAAGTGGTGATATCCGTTGTCGTTCAGACGACTGTAGCCACTCCATCCGTCTGAGTAGATCAGCGAACCCGGGATGACGTGACGCTTGATGATCGCCAGGAGTGTCTTCTCAGTCCTGTCATCTACAGGATAGAGGACGAGTTTGTTGGTAGCTCTTTCCACGAGTCCGACGACCCATACTTTCACGCCTTTCGTTCCATCTCCACGATGGTACTTACAACGTCGACCGAAGAGGGACTCGTCGACCTCGACTTCGCCCTGGAGCTGGACTGGCTGTTGGGCATTGTATTGCGTGTCGACGAACTTCTTGAAAATATCGCGGGTGAAGTTGGCCCAATCGACTGACGTTTTCTTGTAGTCCATTCCTGCTTGGACGGAACAACCTTTGAGCGAACCGCCCAGGAGGAAAGTCCTTAGAAATTCGAGGAGGTCTTGGATGACGAAATGGCTACGGTCAAAGAACGAGTATCGCGTGATGCTGTACTCCTTCTCACGATGCTCCTTTCGACGACATCGCCATGTGAACCCATGATGCTTCTCGTTCCGCGATGTCCACTTGCACTCCCTCCCGCACTCTTCGCAGATCATCGTTTCAGCAAGGAGGCGTTGGTCTTTCATCCACTCGAGGATTGACTCTGGATCCGACAGGAAGAGGGAGTGGAAGCTCCAAGGATTGTAGAAATCTGCGATACTGCATTCTTGAGGAGAAACTCGTTTTCGAAAGTTGCCGGCCATGATGATAGCAAAGTACTGTAGAGTCCCTGGAATTTATTTGTATAGACGGTAGAGGGCCTCCTTAATTTTGGAGCGGGGACCTCTGTGCTTTTACTCATACAGATACTGAGACCTGTTCCCCACTCGGCTTTCTGTTTACCTCTACATCTTTTTGGCGACGAGGATGGGATGGAATGGGTCTCTGAGTAGCACTCCTATGCCTTTTCAGCAGAGTGGTGACCAGCTTGTTCGAGGTGGATGACTGAAGGGTGTTTGGCCAGCAGATAATGCTGGGATGTGACAGTTAGTTGGTGACGATGTCTAGATGTTGATGTCTTCTAAGTGCAAGTTCACCCAAGGGACAAGTTTTACAGAGACAGACATTGGATTTCCATTGTTTCAGTACAAGATTTGTCAGGACATCAGCAATTCGCACAGAGAATGTTCAAGTGACTCTTTACAGGACTTATGATGCACATATCTTCGAGGTTGTATCAGAGGGAAGGACGCTCAAGTGACTTTATATGGAACTTTTAAATACATTTGCATAAATCACCTTCAAGGTTTTGTTATAAGGGAGAACGCTAAAGTGATTTAATATAGACCTTGTAAACAAATTTTTTGAATGTCGTGTGCGCTCGCTGCACATGCAATACCATCAGCTATGAAGTGGTAATAGGTAAGATTATTAATGATGTTTGTTATTTATGTATGTGTTTCATAATTAGATTTCAACAGCATTGATTCATATGTTGGGTTTAATGGATAGTGATATGGTATTGCACTGATGGAGGTAGAGTAAGCTGGTTTGAGTCAGTAGAAAGTTATTTCAGGTTGATTCAGTATTTTGTCCTTTCTTTGAGATTCCCTGATTTAGAGTTCCTATTTTCTATTACAAAGTATTTTGAAGATGTCTTTCATTAAGATAGAGGATTCCCCAGGGGACATCTCTGAGTATCCCTTAGAAAGGGAAGGACACCTGTTGTTAGAAGTTTTACAAGGGGTGCATCCTCGTGCAAATGGCCTGATTTATACAGGGGATGATGGTGGGAAGAAGAGAGCAATTGCTAGTCAAGGACAAATCCGTGAGCCACCTGGTGGATGGAAGGAACAGGTGATATATAGTCCTTTCAGTCCTGTAGGGAGTAGCGATGGTGAGAACTTTGAGTTGACTGAGCTAAAGAGACAGCTTCAAGAGCTATCTGAGAGGCAGCCCACCAAGCTGGTGATGGCACCTGAAAGGAAAATCCCCATCTTTGATGGGAAAGCAGCTGAGGTTGACGATTTTGTAATCAGCGTGAATGGGTCCTTTTCCAGATATGGGATTGCAGAGGAGGAAAAGGTCGCCTATCTCCTGGATTTTGTCAGAGGAGTCCCAAGGGTAGAGGTTCAATCCCTCCAGAAGGAAGGAAAGACCGCAGAGGAGATTTTGACATTTCTTCGGGATTCATATGCCAGATTGCGTAACCTTGGAGAACTACAAAGACTCTTCCTTGAAAGGAGACAGAAGAGGGGGGAGCTTTTGCGAGAGTTTGCCGTGGACCTTGAGAGGAGATTCAACAGCCTCTGCAGGAGAGAGCCCAAGCTTTACTTGGATCCTAACGCAATTCTCATTGAGCAGTTCATCGAAGGTCTTGAGGATCAGGTACTGAGGAATGCCAGCAGGGATAGATATGAGTTCAATAAGGATCTGGACTTCCGTGAGTTACGGGAATTTGCCATTCGGAGGTCAGGACAAGAAGAGTCTCGGGTCCATTGCCACGATGGTGCCCGACAGGCAGCCCTCCAGACCAAGCAGATGGGGCAACAGACTCCTTCATCAGATGTGCTCCTCGCAATAAAAGAAATGGGAGAGATGGTTGTTAAGGCCGTCAGAGAGGTACTACCTGCCAGAGAGGTACTACCCGCAACTTCAGTCACCCAAGCTACAAATGGTCCTCGTGCTCTATATGGGGTGAAGCGCCCGAGAGGTCCATGTTATTCTTGTGGTGCTTATGGACATTTTGCAAGAGAGTGTCAGTGGCAGCAGTGGTCTCAACCAGATCAGTATTGGAGCCAACAGGAACCACAGAGATTCCAACAGGAGCAACAGAGGTTCCAGCAGGAAAGGCAGCGGTTCCAACAGGACCAACAGAGACCCCAACCAGATCGTCCTGAGAGTCAGCAACAGATGAGGGCTGGAACCTCATGTGTTAATGCTAGTTCTGAGTCCACAAGTAAAGATTTCATGATGAAGGCGGTTGGTGACTGCTATGCGGTAGATGTCGAGTTCAATGATGCCCATGTGTCTTGTTTATGGGACCCAGGCTCACAAGTCACCACAGTTGGGGAGAGTTTTTTCAGAGAACATCTCGAACCTCAAGGATTTGTGCTGGGAAAGGTCCCTGCCCCATTCTTACTTGTCTCCGCAAATGAGAGGGATATTCCCTATGTAGGGTGCTTTGAGACTGACATCAAGGTCCTTGGAGAGCTAGTGCAAGGGAGAGTTGTCCTTGTACTGGCAGAGGCCAATGTAAAGAGAGGGAAGGATTCAGTCCAAGGTATCCTTGGCATGAACGTTCTTCAGGAATTTTGGGAGCGAATGGAAACTTCAGGACAAGGGTATCTAACAAGACTCAACCAGCCTACGTCCATTCAAGCTGTGCAAAGGGCGATGAAAATCATCAGTGACCGGGCCAGACTAGGTGATGAGAGTGGTGGAGTTGGTAGAGCGTACCTGAGAGGGGGTGACATCATAGTGTCTGCAAGGCAGTCTGTCATTATCGAGGGACAGAGCAGCACTGAGATTGGAGTTACCTTTGACGCTGTTCTGGAGCCAGATCAAGATGGGGCTATTCCAAGTGGAGTGACTTTGCCTCCGTCCTTCGTCAATGTTCGAGAAGGAAAATTTCCACTGGTCCTACACAACGGTAGTGATTGTGACATTGTTTTACCCGATGCTGCACCACTTGGTCGTCTCTATGTAGGTAAAAAATGTAGTCCGGATCGTCATGCATCAGAGTGTGGGAGGGTTTGCAAGATTTCAACTGAAGAGAAGGAACTAGAACCAGAACCAGATCTAGACATACCAGTAGATGTCAATTACACAGCGCTAGACAAGAGAGAAGTGACCAGTTTGCAGGAGCTCCTTTGTAAGCATCAGAAGGCCTTTTCTACCTTCGATTATGATGTGGGATATACTGACGCAATCAATCATAGGATTGACACTGGATTAGAAGCACCTATCCGACAGCGCCACAGGCCACTCCCTCCTTCTCAATACCAGCTTGTCCGAGAGCATATTCAAGATTTGTTGGAGCGTGGCATTATCCGTGAAAGTCAGAGCCCTTGGGCTTCCCTGTGGTGGTTGTAGCAAAGAAGGATGGCAGCATTCGACTTTGCGTTGATTACCGTAAGTTGAATTGTATTACACGGCGTGACTCATTTCCACTCCCACGGATAGAAGAATCCTTTCAGGCATTAGGGGGTGCCAAATATTTCAGTGTGCTAGACTTAACGAGTGGATACTACCAGGTGGCCATGCACTCCGATGATGTTGCCAAGACTGCATTTGTGGTTCCCTTTGGCCTGTTCGAGTTTACAAGGCTCCCGTTTGGATTGACTAATGCACCAGCCACTTTCCAAAGGTTAATGCAACGCTGCTTGGGAGACAGGTGCTACTCCAGTGTGCTGATTTACCTGGACGATATAATTGTGTATTCTCCAGACTTCGACTCCCATCTCCAGCATCTGGATGAGGTTTTGACTAGGCTGACAACCTATGGATTGAAGCTGAAGCCAGCTAAGTGCCATCTACTGAAGGACGAAGTGCAGTACCTTGGGCATCGTGTTTCAGCCGCAGGAGTCTCTGTAGATCCATCAAAGATATCCATTGTCCAGGAATGGCCAGATTTGAGAACAGTGAAAGACGTTAGAGCCTTTCTTGGATTTACAGGTTTCTTTCGACGATTTGTGGCTGCATACGCCATGATTGCTGCACCTTTGTTCCGATACCTTCGGGGGACATCCTCTAAGAAGAAGGGGAAGAAGAAGGCAGTTGTCTCAGGATCAAGCAAAGTTGAGCTAGATGAAGAAGCACAGAAGGCAAAGGAGGCTTTAATCCAGTGTCTAACCACTGCCCCAATACTAGCCTATGCTGATTTTCAAAAGCCCTTCAGAGTTGAGACCGACGCAAGCGGTACTGGTCTTGGGGCTATTCTATACCAGGAAGATGGTATGGGGGTGGACCATGTCATAGCTTATGCCTCCCGGACATTGAAGTCTGCAGAGCGGAGTGGACGATACAGCGCATTCAAACTGGAGCTTCTTGCCATAAAGTGGGCGATGACTGAAGTTTTCAAAGATTACCTCTTGGGTAACAGATGCACAGTGGTGACTGACCATCATCCATTGTTGTTCCTTAATAAGGCTAACCTGGGCTGTGTAGAGATGAAATGGGTCCAACAAATGAGCGTGTTCAACTTTGAGATTGTGTACCGTCCTGGCAAAGCAAATCAGGCCCCGGATGTCCTGTCCCGTAGAAATACCCACATTCTTGACAAGCCAGCTGTCTCCGTGACCAGTTGCACCATGAGGGCCACGTTCGAGGTACATTCTCCAGGCACGCAGGTTCCCCAGGCAGTGTGTAACCATACCGAGGTGAATCGACAGGGAGGAACGCCATGCTTACCCGGACTGTCAATGCAAGAGATAGAGGTACAGCAGCAGACTGATGACGTTTTACAGGAAGTTCGAGGGTTTGTCCGCCGAGGTACAGCTCCCGTCAGACAGGAGCGGGAGCAACTGTCGCGTGATGTATTGGACCTGCTGAAGGAGTGGAAAAGACTCTCTTTTGAAGATGGTGTCTTGGTAAGGAGAGTGGAGTCTCCAAAGGATGGGCAACCCTTTAGGCAGATCGTACTTCCTAGCAGCCTAAGAGATGTGGCTCTCAGTCGATACCACGATTCTGGAGGACATTTTGGCCACAAGAAGACGTATCGCATGCTAGCTACCAAAGTTTTCTGGCACAAGATGGCGAATGATGTGAAAGAGTGGTGTCGCAGGTGTAAGAGATGTACGTTGAGTAAACCCCCGGTGAGGAGGACAAAGGCACCCTTTTCTAGTCTCTCTGCCAATGCACCCATGGAAGTTTTAGCCATTGATTTTACAGTTCTTGAACCATCTCAGGACGGCTATGAAAATGTACTTGTGATCACGGATGTGTTCACCAAGTACACTTGGGCAATGCCAACTAAGGATCAGTGCGCTGCTACTGTCGCCAGGATTTTGGTGAAATATGTCTTCATCCCGTATGGCTGTCCGCTGCAACTACACTCAGACCAAGGAAGATGCTTTGAGGCTTATATAGTGAGGGAACTATGTGCGTTGTACGGTATCCAGAAGAGTCACACTGTCCCGTACCATCCTGCCGGAAACGGACAATGCGAACGTTTTAACCGGACATTACATAACATGTTGGTCACCCTACCTGAAGCACAGAAGAGAAAGTGGACAGTATACTTGCCTGAGCTGATGTTTGCATATAACAACGCACCACATTCATCAACTGGTGTTGACCCATTTTTCCTGATGTTCGGGAGAAACGCACGTGCCCCCTGTGATCTTAACCTAGGTAAGGAAGCTCAGAGATACAGAACAACGGGCGGCTATATCAGGCAACATCAGCATCGATTGAAGACTGCGAGAGCCCTGGCCGCTAAGCAAGCCAAGGCTGCCATTGCTGCCAGACAGGTCAAGCAGGCAAAGAAGGTTTTTGAGACACCGCCTGCACTGGGTCAATATGTTCTAGTTAGGAAGCAGGCCTTCAAGGGTCGACACAAAATCCAGGATGCCTGGGAGGAAGAACCCTTTATGGTGGTCAAACAACCATTTCCAGACAGACCAGTATACGTTGTGAAGAATAAGTCAGGGGAGAAGGTTTTGCACCGAACTCAACTCAAGCTCTGTCCTTGGCTACCAAGTGGGGCTACAGACTCTGTTCAGGAGGTCATTTCCGATGAATCAGGAAGTGGGAATTCAACCTCAATAGCCGCTGGAGGTTATGTCTTGCGTCAACCAGGGAATACAGGTGGAATCCCCCAAGTTGAAATTGGTGGTGCTGGGTTTAGCCCTGACGAAGTGGACAACGACCTCCCTTCTTCCGAATCAAGGGATCCGACTCAGTCATCTTCAGATAGCTCTAGTGACCGATATCCGAAGAGGGTGAATCGGGGGGTCCCACCCCAAAAATATCAGGACTTTTATCTGGGATAGTTTTAACGATTTGTTGTTTGTTACTAAATCAGTTTGGTTTGTCATCACGGGACGATGACAAAAATTAAGTGGGGAAGGTTGTAGAGTCCCTGGAATTTATTTGTATAGACGGTAGAGGGCCTCCTTAATTTTGGAGCGGGGACCTCTGTGCTTTTACTCATACAGATACTGAGACCTGTTCCCCACTCGGCTTTCTGTTTACCTCTACAGTAACATGAAACACAACTGCAATGTAGGCCCTATATACCCTATTTATATGTCTTTTGAGGATCCAAATCACCCCTCAAAAATTCACATTTCGACCAATCAACAGGCCCCATTGATCATGCTGATCAGTGGAGATTCCTGATTGCAGCCTAAAATGGCGGGAAATATGACTATTTACTAATTTATTCACATTCACGCCCACTATAGCGTACTCTGGCAAACTCTGCCTAGCATCGTCTGCTCCGCACAGCGATACTGTACAAAATGAATGGGGGAAGTAATAAACTAAAAAAGGTCAAAGAGATATTCTGAGTAATATCAGCTATTAGATGAACTGCATAATTCTAAGAAAACTTAAATTGAACCAAAAGGTTAAGATAATCCGATCAATCAGTCAAACATCGGCCGCTTGCCAGAGTCTCATCGGACACGGCACGTGCGCGGGATTTGCATACTTATTTGAATACATTAACAGGGAGTAAAAAGAGTGCAAGAGCGAAAGAGAGTGAGAGAGGGAGAGAGGGAGATTCATCTATAGAGAGAGGAAGATACATCTATAGAGAGAGTGAGAGAGAGAGAGGGAGATACATCTATAGAAAGAGTGAGAGAGAGAGAGAGAGACAGAGACAGAGAGGAGGTGGGATGGTGAAAGGGGAACTATTGCTTGACGTAATTGAACGAACGAGAGAGAAGGGGGATTCCAACATTGAACGACCGCATACTTTATACTTGGCGGTAAATTTTAATTCAATGCAAATACATGTAGATTTCAGTCCGGCACAGTTGAAGATAGCCAATGGGTAACACTGGTACCATCATCAGTATTTTGGCGCTAAATGTAGATGCATGCAAAGTAGGGCCGTAGGACCGAAGCATGCCGGCGAGCATTTTACCCCGGCCGGTCCCTGTATAAGTCAACACACACACAGTCTCAACCCCGTGTGATGTAAGTGCAGGATGATGGAGGATGAAGGGAAAAGGAAAGGATGGGAGAAAGATTATTTTCAATGAAGAACAAGATGAACTAGAATTGCAATGTTATCAGAACGATGTGCATGAAATGTCGTCCATCTTATATTTTGATGAGTATATTTGACAGGTGAAATATGAAAATATGCATGGTAAAATGAGATACGATAAGGATTCTAGGACAACTACCCCCTCAGGACAATTACCCCCCCCCCCCCCCCCCCCCACCCGCGATGACGATCTACAGGACATTCATCCTCCCCCCACCCCCCCTCCGAATGAAGTTTTATCCCCCAATGACATTACCCCGACATTTGATCCCCCAAACTACTACCCCCACCCACACACCCCCTTGAACAACTAGCCCCAGAATCCGGGGGGGGGGGGGGGGGGGTTGTTGTGCAAGGGATAGTTGTCCGTAGGCCTGCATGTAAGATAAGATCGGAGAAGCAGAAGCAGAAGCAGAAAATGATGATAATGATGATGGCGACGGTGACGATGATATGGTAGTGGTGATGATAATGGTGATGACGATGATGATGTGCTAGGAGAGCGCTCCTCCCCCCCCCCCCCGGTCAAAAAGATGTATGTGGGGGGGGGGGGAATACTCTTTTGCCCCCCCCCCCCGAAAATTGCCACCATGAGTCTGTCCCACATAATGAAAGAATATTAATACCAAAAAAAAAACATCTTTTTTTCAAATCATCAAACATTGATTTTTCTTGGAAGAGGCACATCTCCCCTGTTGCTGCCCCCTCCCCGAAAATTGCCACGATGATCGAGTCTGTCACACATATTGAAAGCACAAATACCAAAACTAAACAAATAAAAACTGATTAAACATAGATTTTTATCCCCCCCCCCCCCCCATGAGACATATACTGCTGAAAAAAAATAGAATCAAAACAAATCTCAACATGGATTTTATTGCAAGGGGTACATTCCCCCTAGCTGACGTACCACCCCTTCTCTTTTATGGATGTGCCACGGTAAAAAAAAAAAAAAATACATTAACTCGACAAAAACAAGTGAATTAGTATAAATTACGAGATGCATAATATGTCCAGCCCGCCGGAAGTGTATATCTGTGGAATGGCGTTAATATATGTAATTTCTGATAGATCCTTCTAGATAAATGTAAGAAATTACTAATTAAGTTAATATTTTGTGATTCTAATGCATTTTTGTTGATTTTGAATAAGTTAGCATAAATTTGCATGATTAATGAATTTCGAAATTCTGTGTAGAATTTTGGAAGCCCTCACCAAGCCCTGACAGATAAAACAATCAGATTCAAAATCCGATGTGAAATAGAGAAGTAGCATTTTTCGTTAATTTTGAATAAATTAGCATAAATTTGCATGATTAATGAATTTCGAAATTCTGTGTAGAATTTTGGAAGCCCTCACCAAGCCCTGTCAGATAAAACAATCAGATTCAAAATCCGATGTGAAATAGAGGAGAAGTAGCATTTTTCGTTAATTTTGAATAAATTAGCATAAATTTGCATAATTAATGAATTTCACAATTTAATTTCATAGAAGTGGAAGTCAATGCATGTCAGTTTATTAACAACCTTTGGGAAACTGTCCCCACCGCGTTTCCAAACGAATCAGATTTCTCGTTGCGAGGGGACAATATGACGAGTATATTATACTGTTGGAGTTATCCCCACTGCCGTGGAAAACAAACTCGATTTCCCATAGCGTGGGGACAGTATCACGAGTATAACTATACTGTTGGAATAATCCCCACTGCTGTAGAAAACAAACTCGATTTCCCATAGCGTGGGGACAGTATCACGACCATATTATAGGGAGTTCGGAAAGGGTACTTGTGTGCGCGCGCTCATTCATGCTTCATCAGTCAACGCGTACGCAAGGAAAAGGCTGTTTTCTGGTAGGTCTGATTCTAATAATCCCCACTTTGTGATGTGGGGACTATATCACGATTATGCCTTTCTTTCACATTTGTATTTATTTCCACGAGATTTGCCAAAGCTGTTGTATATGTTATTTCCTTATACAATAATGTTATTGTAGCGGTTTTGGCATAACTTTCAAATGTTAAGAAAAAGTTGATGCTATACTTGAAAACAAAGCATGATGTTTCGCATCTGGGACTACATGCATACGGTAATCCTTTGTCTAACGGTCATCATCTAAGAGTGATTAATTATCAAACTAAATGACTTATTTTGTTACATGTTCCTTACCTTTCTCTTCAGGTAGTGCATGAAAACATTCTCACAGTTTTCCCCGACTTAGTATATTCCTTTACTCCATTTCTCACGGTTTTCTGGTTCACGTCAAATGTTGTTTACGTGTGTTCATTCATAAATTGGAAATAGCACCGTAAGGTTTTGAAAGAGATTTCTTTTAATATATGCAAAAGCATGCGCGTACTGACAACCAATTATAGTCCAGCGCATTGCGCGTAATTCAGGTAGCGCAAACCCCCTTGGGAGTATAAATAGCGGGCTGACCTCGATATGCACTTTGCATTTGTGTATATACAGTATTCATTAGTACTCTGTGTACGTGTATACCTCCAAAGCAGTGTGTGTATCAGTCTATTTTTAGCACTTGAAGATACAACCGGAGAGAGAACAAATAAGGTAACTAAACTTAGTCTTGTATCTAGCCAAACATTTCTGTCTTGTTAGTGTTGGTACCAAATCTCAATGCATTGGTAAAGTCATTTGTCAGTAAAATACAAGATTGAACTGGGATCAAGAAATTTGGGTGACAGGAAGACCCGGGGTCCGTGGTTTATATTTTCTTTGTGATGTCATAATTTATACACATAATTTATACACAAAAGTGTGTATTGCGTTTTGGCAGTATTTGTGACACTGCGGCGAGTTTGGCGAGGATGCCAATGCCAAGTGGTTAATTTTTGTGTGTGGCGAAAAACTTGCCCCGCACTGGCATAAAAGTGACACTGTGCCATAATTTGGGCAAAGTGTCAAACAAAATTTAGGACAGAATGTGTATCTTATGAATCGAGATTTGGATACCAAATTGTAGACAAAATGATGTAAATGTTTGATTTGAGCCTTTTATGTAATAGTTGTGTAGCTAAAGTCTTATATCTTTTAATGACATATTTTATGCCAAAGACATTTTGAGATGCGCCATTTAGGATAGTATTTTTGAGATGTGCCAGTTAGGGTACCGTAGTATTTTTGAGATGCGCCAGTTGTAGCATTTTTGAGATGCGCCAGTTGTGGTAGTATTTTTGAGATGTGCCAGTTGTGGTAGCATTTTGAGATGTGCCAGTTAGGGTACTGTAGTATTTTTGAGATGCGCCAGTTGTGGTAGCATTTTTGAGATGTGCCAGTTGCGGTAGTATTTTTATTTATGGAATATTTATTTCTCACATTTATCTTAGGTGAAACTCTTTCCATTATGAATTTTTGGAGGAGGCGGCTTTGGGCCGCTGTAACATAAAATGTCACCAGAGCCTTATAGGGAGGCATTCATTCATTCTTTCATAATTTCATTATTTAATTCTTTAATTCTCTTATCTTTAACTTTCATTAAGCTTAATTAGTGTAAATATTGATAAAGATGCCTCATGAATTTATGTACTTGTACAGGACAAAGGCAGCCATTATTTTATACATTTAAATCTTAATGTCTTTGCTCCTAAATGTATATAGATTTAGTTCAATGAGTGCACTGTTTTCAAGCTTCCAGCTCATTACACTCTCTTCTCTCCTCTTTCTCTCTCTATGTCTCCCCTCTCTCTCTCTCTGGAATAGCACTCGGTTCAAAGAAAGCAAATCTTGAAGTATTCATGTCATTACAGAGAATTTTAATATTGATAAGAATATCTGGACAGTAGATCCAATTCTGAATTCTTGGACAGACTGGTTATCTTTGAATTGAAATACGTGACTGATAATTCTGAAAGTAAGCGATGTATAGGAATTAACATTTCGAGGCTATATCATCGTAGAGACCTTGGTTATTTATATAGTCGCTTGGATAGCCGACAAATTGAGCTATGCCTTGCAGACAGTCAGGGGTGGATAGACCTGTTAGGAAAATACCCGTTGAGCGGTGACATTGTAAGTAGATTATACGGTATGTAATAAGAAGATAGTTAGTTGAGCGTTTTAGTTCAATTTGGATCTGGAGTAAATATTGGGATGGCTACTGGTTAGCCTAGATTGACAGAGTTTGAGAGGCTATGTGTAGCCCAGAATAGAATTACTTTTCATGTTTCAGTTGAAAGGATAAGGTACATTGTTGAGATAAACTTTGAGGAATAGAGTTCAGTTGTTAGAGGTCTACACTGTAACACCATAAATTTGTCCATGGAAGCTGGAGAGATTTAATTATACTTAGTAAATTTTATACCCCTAGAAATACTTAGGTAAATTATTGTTGTCGGTCAGAAGTGACAACATACATGTTCATCTGAACATTACAGTGCAGTGTACATTTCTATCTGAAATTGAACATTATTGTACATAGATGAATTGAACCTATTGTGACGGTTTTGGCACCAGCCCCCTAATTTTTAAAATTTTAATAGGATAATTGATGACTGAATAAAATACATGTTTTTCTTTTTAATGAAAGATTAATATATTTCCTAGTAAACTGTTGTGATATGCACGTTTCAGGCATTATTTTTTTAAACATCGTGCAAGAGATGTGTTTTGTATTGGATGCGACGTTGAGGGTGCTACATGTATATCATACAAGGCCTCAAAGTCGCCAGGTTTATAAATTTACGCGCAAGTATGTGTGACGTCACAATCACTTTCGCTTTTGGGGGCTTGGCACTTTTAACCAATCACGTCACAGGGTTTAGGGGTATAAATACGGGGCGGGAGACACAAATTGTTCACAACTTTTCAAGGACGCCATCTTGACAGAAGTTCTCTCGCTCTTTCTCCACTCAATTTTCTTTCCAAAACTCAACCATTGTAAGTACAGATTATTTCTTATTTTAATAGGAGTAATTTTACTTATTTCATATGGACTGCATCTCTTACTGAATTAATGAATTTTATAATGAATTTATTGACTGAATGTGAGATTTTATGAGGAATCTGATACACAAATTCAGAAGTTTAGATTTTGATCTCTGATGAAACAATTGCAGTCATGAAGTATTTTCATATCTAATGGAGATGATAATATTTATTTATGAAGTGTATGATGTGATGTTTTCAGACTACATGTAACTTCTGGAATTATTTTTGTGTTCAATAGAATTTATTGAAATGTCTGAAATTTTCTAAGTGTCAACACTTTGGCTCTAGAAACTAAAGTTTTCTAAGTGTCACTATTTTGGTTCTTTTAATTAGGACTTAGAACAAAACACAAGTCATTCATTGCATTCATTGTATGTGAATATTTATTATAGAACTGAGTCACCATGAGTGGAAGGAACATGGGTCCACGTTGGTACCACAGGGTCTGGGACCCGGGCATAGTTACTTAAACCTTTTACCTTGATATTTTATGGAATCACTTTGACACTTTATGGAATCACTTTGATATTTTATGGAATCACCTTCACCTTGAGATTTTATAAGTCTTACACTTCTGGCTAGAGTTGAGTGTGTCTCAAAAGTGCCTTAACATATGTACTTGTTCAATGAATGTTATTATGTACACAAAAGATATTCTAAGTCTAGACCTTTTGGTCACCTGGCACTGCAAATAATTTTCTAAGTATGGACTTTTTGGTCATTGTGTATACATACTTAGTATTGAATTACCTTTACTTATGAATGTTTACTAAATATTTATAGTCATGTTTAGTCTTTGGTGGTGTCACTACTCCCCCCCCCCCCCCCCCCCCCCCCATCTCCGGCGTACCAGTTCCAGTGGACAAGCTACATGTATGCATTCATGATGTCCAATCAGATGGTTTTGACTGAGGAATGCAATTTACAATTAGATGATCCCAACTCGAGGATGACAATGTTACTGAACAGATGGAATTGGACACAGTCACAGAACAGAATGCATTTCTGTTAGATGGACTAGGACATGTTTTGATGAACATTATTCATTGAGGAACATGGGACAAGACCAGAGGACTTGGAAGTTGACTATCCCCCCCCCCCCTTTCATGCTAGTCCACCACCATGCATTATTAGTAATTACAATTTATATTTATATGTGTGAATTTAGAGTGTAAACTCTAAAAAGTTATGGTCAAGGTTAAACAAAGAAAGTTGTTCCCTAGTAAAGATTTCTCTTAGTCATAGTTTCTGGGAGATAATATCTCTGAGGCCAGTTACTATAAGCGACGGATACCAGTGTTTTGGGAAGTAGCACTAACCTTCGAGGTAGTGACTACGTGTTTGTTGTAGGAAATTTTGGTTCAGGTTGTGCCCAGGAGGGGAGAATTGGTGTTGGCAAGTTGAGACAATAGTTTTATATCCAAAGAAAGAGATGTGTTGTGTGCTGGTCGCATCAACATAGTTTTAGGGGATAATGAGTAGGAAAAGAAGAGATAAAACTGACTTTAGGAACTAGGTTTGAATTGTTTGGAAGACCGCGAGGTATAGTAACAGGCCTACTCGGAGAAAAGACTTGGTTTGTAGATAAAGACAGGAATTTTGGAATGTAACAGTAAATTACCACTTATAAATATTTGTACATAATTTGAATCATTACCATTGTTGTGGATTTCATTCCACCATTTGTTATTTTATACAAGATTAAAGTTCAAGTTACATTTGATTACAAAGTATTCTTACATAATTCATTGCTTGACCAGTAATTATGGACATGATTGGTGAAGGAAGATGTTGATGGAGAGATAATTTAATAATTTATAATAATTTATTTAGCCAACAGTTTGCTTGATGCAGACGGCCCTTTAAGCCATTGATTTGAGCTCGGATAATTTTGAGACGAGAGTTAATGTGAGGAAATGCGAGACTGTGCAGTGAGAAGCTAGCTAAGACCTAAGTGAGTGCTCGGTGGACATTATGCCCGAGTAGTGTTAGAGCGAACGTATGCAATGTGCATAAGCACATGGAAAATTGCCTAAGTTCGAAGTATGTGGTTAGCGTGCATGAATTGATACACGTGTGCATATAGAGTGCGAATGAGAAGTAACAAGCATGCGAAGGAAGAGAGATTTACTTGTAACAGACAAAATAGGAGAAGAATAAGATTACAGAATATTTACCAGTATTTTCTTGGCCTGCTCCTCTTAAAGTAAAAGAAGCTTTATGCACCTTGAGGAACAACTTGGTGAATTTTCCATTGGTTTTTCTTGACCACGCAAAGATGGTATGGCTTTTAGCTCGTTAGCATGGGTGTACGTATAGTACCAGGCACGTATTTCTCTTAGCCAATCAGCGGAGGTCTTAACTTTCTTTCATTTGCATGTATAATTGACTGGAAAGTAGCTCTATTAAAGTCTCGTATTGTTACGTCACAAAGACAATTTATTTTGTGACAAAGCTTATTTAGATTAGGATCAACTGAAGAAACCTCAGTTGATCCAGGGGTCATGTCCCTATAAACCATGTGGTGGCAGCAATTACTATTAGGATTATATGTTGAGAAGGAGCCTGGGGCGACTCGCGTCGCACTATTTTACATGATGTCTTGCTTGAATTTGGCTTGAAGGCTTTAATGTTAAATTACTTCCGTTAATAAAAGTTACTTATTATTGTTCACTTGAACAATTTAGGCTGACAGATTCATTCTTTTACATGTCTGGTTACACATTAGTTACATTGTCTATTGTGACTTTAAATTAGAAAGTGGTACTTTTACATCTTATTTAGATAGCATGATTGAGAATTTAGAGAACGAAACCATCGTCTGGCTCTGTATCAGACACTTATCCCGGTCATTGTGCCTTAGATTGCTCGCTACCATTATTTAGGAGGAATGTACTAGAGGACGTGAGAGAGATTGCCACAAGAATCAAGTGCGTGTACGTGACATGCCTGATTGTGAGGACAGGCCACCGAGCGTGCCCCGTCGCGTGAGTGTTGCACATGGTACAAGACGGTTTTAGAGGTTTGACTGTAGAAGTCTAGTAGTACAAATCTTAGGCATTAATTGTTCACAAATGACTGAGTATCAAATGGAGAAATTGAGATAATGATTGTAGCTCACCTTGTGGACAAAGACGATAGTTGTTAGTGGTGAACGATGTGGACATGGACTGGGCCCCTCATGGTTTGGATGAAATGGGCGCGAGTATGTTGTTTATCCTAGGGTTCAGGTCAAAGGTTGACCAATTGTGAAATAGTTTGAGTGCGTCGCGTTGAATTAGAGCGAAGTGAGCGAGCCAATGAGATGGCTGTAATTTGTGCATAATTAAGACATTTAATTGTTTGAGTGCTGTTGTTGTGAACCGGCAAGTCTGGAAATTAACTCTCTTCATAACTACAGGTTATAAAGAGAAGGAGAATCTAGTGCTCCTAATAAAGGCTAGATGGTGGCAGCTTACCGTTTTGAGAAGTGATCGTGGCAGAGAAAACGCCCTCCGACGTGTGATTGGCGGGTGGAGAGAGGTTGGGGGTCGGTGATTCCTTTACTATCCATTTACCGATTTTATTATCACCAGATCGACTTCTGGTATGGGAAGAAAGCATTTTCCAAATTACCACCACCGACCCCAGCTTTTCCGCTCTCTCTCGCCTCGCACCCCTTCCCCCATCCATTCCTCCTCTACCCCTCCTCTTTTATTATTACCCCCCCCCCCCCCCTATTCCGCCACATTATTAAGAATAATTTATTCCAATGTATACATGATTGTATTCAAAGCATTCGCTCTGTGACAGCTCTGGGGAACTTTGATTGAGCTACGCAACGTTATTCTCGCAATTTCTTTCACATTTATATACATATATATATATATATGTGAGAGGACAGGATTGTCCTCTTTTTGGTTGTCATGGCTGCCAGTATCCATTTCGCGCTCAATGTGAATGCGCATCATATGCGCGCTTATTTTTTATGTTATATGTTGTATTTTTTGTTATAATAGCGCATAAAGCTAATTTGTTTACTTATTACAGACGACATACTCGTTATCTCTATTTGACTAACGGGTACATTAGGTCGACAGTTGACAATACAGTTTATTTCGTCATAATAGAGACCCCTACATTAGGTCGACAGTTGGTACATTAAGTCGACAGTTGGACAAAGAAAAAGAACAAAAACTGTCCTCCTAATGTACCCGATAGGTGTTTATATATATATCTATTCATCTTTTCTGTATTGAGGTAAGCCTAATAATTATTGTATTATATTATAATTTGATTAGTGCTGTTATCTTTCATTTGTTATTTTATGTTGATTATGGAAATAGAGAGAGATAGAGTTAACGATATATTACGTTTCGCTATGATATATTACAATGTTCAGTGTTGTTACGCTCTTTTTAATCACTATGTATGATGCCTTTACCTAATACCGGCCTCTTAACGATGTTTCCAACGACTACGGCAAAGATTCTTCATGAAACGTAATGAAAATTCATCAGAATATTACCTAAATACTGGGGAACAAGATCCAGGTACTAACGAGCGATAATACTTGCGCGTTCTTGTAGAAATGACGTTGCAATAGAGTCATCTCATTTTACGCATAGAAGGAGAAGTGCGTTTTAATTACCGACCCCTGCACATAGTCAATGGCAATTTATGAAAAGAAATTATTTTAATGAAAATATGAAAAATTAACAAAAAATTGATATTACGTTTTTATTCCTCATCTTGCTCTATTTTGGCTGTTCTCAACGTTGCTAGGCATTCTACGCGTAGTCCCATGGGTTGATTTGCAAGACGCGCGCTAGATGCCATGATACTGTAACGATCCTACAGCTGGAAGGATCGTGACGTAACAATGAAGGCTTGACGTGTATGTTTGTTTACTTTGTCACTAATGCTTGAGACGATAAATAAAAAAATAATACCTAAGTGAAATTAATATCTTTAGATTCAGGCGGACAAATTCTCTCGATAGAGCAGCCGTATTATTGATTAAAGTTTGGAAGGTAGGCAAAGATCAACTTTACGTAAACTGAGTTAGAGATATTTAGATTTTGAAGTTGGTAACTGACTTGAATTACCGGCCGTAATAGAAAGTGCCTTCTCTTTTGACTTACTTGAGATGATTGGTATTCCAAAATAATCTTCCTTTCTCTCAGGTCTGCCAATGATCCAAATTTGTCGTTGGAATAACTCTTTTGAGCACGCACAATCCTTTTTACGTTGACGACATGTATTGTTATGAATTTATGAAATGGATGTTGAGTCATCGCTAGTGATCGAGTGTAGCGCGTCGTTCACCGGCGACGCTTACAGACAATTCAGGCCTGGCTTGACTTGACTTTGGTTTAGACATTTGAAAATAACATTTATTATTTCCTTTTGTCATGGAATTTAATGCGAAATAGGTTATGCCGTGTATCTTGTTTAAGTTCAGTGTAACTGATATTCAGTTGGAGTAATGTATATAATTAATTGTTAAAATAGAAGATTTACTGTCATATTTGCGATAAGCTGGTGTCGTCACATATAGATATGCGTACGGATGAGCGCTTGGAATGCACACGGTCGATCTAAGCGCTTGCAGGTTTTGGTGAATTTTTGATGAATTTGTATCTTATGAATGTAAATATTGACTTATATTGTGCTCATTTCACTGCAAAAAGATATATTCTCTTAGAAGTTAATGACTTTATAGTAGGTTCTAAAGTGATTTATTAAGAAATAGTGAATAAACCTACTTCTGACAAGCACAGATTATGCTTTTGGTACATTTTACGCCGTGCGCATAGATGTGTGTGCTATCCAAGCTCGCTCTGCGCACTGCTTTCCCCCACGTCCGCAGATTGCCCATATATATATCGGACACTTTTTAAGAAGGGAGGGCAGAACTTCCTTCATATGCATCCGCGAAGCCAGGAAAAGGAGCTCTCGCTAAGACGCTGGAACTAGTGGGCAAGGTATATAGACGCTGGAAATCGACTGATGAATAAATAATAAAAGTCTACTCCATGCCCTTGTAGCTTATGAATAAACGATAGAGTTAGAGACCCTATTCAATTAAAGAATAAATTAGATATCTTTTATTGCAAACTAGATAATTAAAGTTTGGGCAATGTCTCATCTTGATACGGAAAAACGCTAAGTCTTGGAAGGAAACGTACAGAGAAGTCTGTAGGACCCCCCCCCCCCCCCCCCTCCTCTTTAATAGACGTCGGAATTAAGAGGGTGAAGATGTCAAACTAGAAGTTGGAATAGTTATAGTTGTACTCACTTCTTGATAAGACGCCGGAAGGAAACTAGGAAGACCGCCCCCCCCCCCCCCCGAATGTTCTAGGAAGGAAATTAAGAAGACTGCCCCAAACGTTTTCCTTCAGGCTACATTAAGAAATTCAGAAGAATTATCATATGAATTCCTTTGTACGAAAGAAATATAAGTCCTCATAAATATAATTGACGAATTTCAAAGGATTCCAGAATACATAATAAGATCATAATTGATATAATAAGAAGTATATTATGTTCTTGGACTTAAGAGCTTATCATTGTGCTAGGCATTGTATACATTGTAACAGTGGCGACTCTGAAATGTTGTAAATAATGCTATTAATAAAAGTTGACCATTTTTCTTTTTGTCTTGAAACTTAAATATGAGTCAATAAACCCCTGTGTCGTTCTTGATGTGTTAATTGTGGTACCTCTCCATTGTCATATATTTTGATGAAACGAATCTTTAGTAACAATCTGAAGAAAGCCGCCTCCCTTCTTTTCCTCCATTATTTGGTAGTTATTATATTTCGGAAGCCGCTCGGAAAAATTAAAGGAAATCTTGACAAATATTTAATCTAATATGGAACAGAGTGAAAGCTCATGTGCCCCAATACAGAATGGGGGCGATTCCGACGTAGAGGTCGGAACAGAAGAATTTGGTAAGGACGGAGGCCGCAACAAATTTGGTGTCAGGAGTGGGATCAATATGGCGGAGGTACCCAAAACAGTGAAAGAAATAGATGAGCTAAGTTGCTCCTCTGAAGAAACAATGTCTAGTGCGATAAGCTCAAAGAAAAAGAAGAATAAAAGACAGAAAACACAAAGTCGCATATTGAAGCAATTGACAAACTTAATGGAACAAATGATGAATCTGGGTAAGAAGTCGAGAAGAAGAAGACGCGCCGGCTCAGACTCCACCACAGAGGAAATTTCAGACTACTCAGACGATAGTGAAGTGGAATTCAACTTTAAACCAAATAGACGACCGGGAATTATCCAAGAAGTCCAAGCCAAAGACGAGGAAAGCATATCTGATGTCATTGTGAAGACGCCGGAACTTAAAGAAGGAACTAACCAGACGGAAACACAGAAGAGGAACGATGAACTTCGCTACACACAATATAAGAGAGCTCAGGAAATCAACCCCCGTCCACTGATAATGCCGGACAAGTATGATGGAAGTACGGACTGGAGAGACTACGGCTCACACTTCGAATCTTGTTGTGAAATCAACAACTGGAATGATGAGGAATCAGCTAGGTTTCTCGCCGCAAGTTTAAGAGGCCCAGCCCTGAGGCTTTTAGAGGAACAAAGAGGGACGAGATGGAACTTTGAGGAAATGAAGAATAAATTATCATTCAGGTTCTCCTCTGCCAAACAGGCGGAAAGCTATTTGTTGGAACTTAGAAATCGTAAGCGACGTCAGGGAGAATCACTTCAAGAATTAGGACGTCATATTAGAGAACTAACTGCTAAGGCATACCCAAACTTTGAGAGTCAAGGAATCGATAGGTTGGCCAGGATTCACTTTACGGATGCTATTCGTAGTACTGAAATTCGTATGGGGATATTTCATGCTAAGGCAACTAGTCTAGATGAGATGATTCAAGCGGCAATCACTAGTGAGACGTTTCTACAGACAGAAACTGAGAGAAATGGATGGAAGAAGCCTACTTATAGTAGAGGGATTACCTCTGATGTAGATCTGGAAAAGATAATCAGAGATGAAGTTGACAAAGCCATAGAACGAGCTACTGAAAACCAACCTAGCAAGGAAAGAGGACAGGAAGATGTAAGGAAAATTGGAACTAACCAAGTACCAAACCAGCCAACGCGTGACGAGAGAAGATATGATGAGAAGACAATGAGATGCTTCTATTGTGAACAACCTGGCCACTTTGCAAGGAAATGTCGTAAGAAACAAAGAGATCTACAGAGACAAAGCTACGCACAAGATGAATTGCCTTGGCCAAGACAAACAGGAGGAAATGAACGTCAATATCAGTCAAACAACCAGTGGCCGCCCCAACGGGTCATGGGTCGGCCAGATGCCCGAAATTAGTTAAGACCCAATCAGCAAACCTTACTAGAAATCAGAAGACAAGTTTCATCCCAAGTGTAAATCATAATGTTGATGGGCTTTACGTACCAATACACATTCAGGACAAGGAATACAAGTTTCTAGTTGATACTGGTGCTTCAGATTCTTATATTTCAAGAGAAGCATATGAACAATTAGATGAAAACAATAGACCTCCACTGCAAAATCGTGACGTAAGTGCACGCTTAGCAGATGGTTCACCATTAGCCATTTATGGAGCAATTACTCATGAGATGACGATAGGCCCCAATAAAGGATTGATTACAGTCTTGGTAGCAGATATTAGTAGCGATGGAATCCTCGGTTTGGATAATCTAACTGAGATGGGAGCCGGCATTGATCTGAATAATTTCCAACTCACAACAAAATGGGGCAAAGTCGAATGCAGGAATGGAAGTGGAGAGAAGCTTTTCTGTCGTATTATTGCGTCAGAAACTACTACTATCCCAGCGGGTCACGAAGCCGTGATTCTTGGATCAACGAAGGAAGGAATCAAACCAAATACCCTGGGTTTAATAGAAGATGGAAATGCCCAACAGCAACTTGTAAAGAAAGGCATCATTACAGCAAGAACATTAATTAAAACGGGCGATGAACTAGTGCCTGTTAGAGTGTTCAACCCTTCTTCTTCCAACAAAGTCATAATGAAGAACACACCAATTGCTACAATGACAGTAATAGATACTAGTGAAATCCAAGAAGTTCCCAAGTACACCACTGTTAGTGATGGAAAAGTACCAGAACACCTAAGAGACCTACTGAGAAGGAGTACAGATGAAGTACCAACTGAGTATCACCAAGATATAGCAAAGTTGTTGACGGAATTTCAAGATGTGTTCTCAAAAGGGGATGACGATATCGAAAAAACAAATCTGGTACAGCACAAGATTGATACTGGAAATCAACGACCGATCAGACAACGCCCACGCAAACACCCATTTGGTCAGAGGGAAGAAATCAAGAAACAAGTAAAAAATCTACTTCAAAAGGAACTTATCGAGCCAACTGACAGTCCCTGGGCTTCAAATATTGTCCTCGTGAAGAAGAAGGATGGAACTCAGCGATTTTGTGTAGATTATCGACAGCTGAATGTTGCCACGATCAAAGACGCTTATCCTTTACCTAGGATAGATGAAACTTTGGACGCTTTGTCAGGAGCAAAGTGGTTCTCAACCCTGGACTTGGCAAGTGGGTATTGGCAAGTAGGCCTAGATGAAGATGCAAAGGCAAAGTCTGCTTTCTTGGCTGACGGCGGGCTCTACTCCTGGAACGTGATGCCTTTTGGACTTTGTAACGCCCCAGCCACTTTCGAGAGATTGATGGATAAAATTCTTGCTGGACTTCATTGGGAGACATTGCTTGTCTACTTAGATGATCTGATCATATTTGGGAAGTCCATGAAAGAGGAACTTAGCCGACTGCGAGAAGTATTTCACCGACTGCGACAAGCAAACTTGAAGTTGAAACCGAGGAAATGCCACCTGTTCAAGAGAAAGGTAGACTACTTGGGTCATGTGGTGTCGAATGAAGGAGTTTCGACACAAGACGAGAAGATTGAAGATGTACGATCTTGGCCTACACCGAAGAGTGTGACACAAGTTAGAAGTTTCTTAGGTCTTGCATCTTATTACAGACCATGTGTTGAGGGTTTTGCAAGCATTGCTAAACCACTTCATCAATTGACAGAGAAGGGTCGTGCCGGACAGTTCGCATGGAGTCCTGTCTGCCAGACCGCTTTTGATGAACTCAAACAAAGACTGATCTCAGCACCTATTTTAGCATATCCCAGAACCGAAGGAGAGTTCATTCTGGACACTGATGCTAGCAAAGAGGGAATAGGTGGGGTGTTGTCACAAGTGCAAGACGGGAAGGAGAGAGTGATCGCATATGGGAGTAAAGTTCTGAGCAAGGCAGAGCGTAACTATTGTGTTACTCGAAGAGAACTATTGGCTGTTGTCACATACTTGAGGCACTTCAAACAGTACCTGTACGGCAGACATGTTAAAGTCAGGACAGATCACGCAGCTTTGAGATGGCTTACTAACTTCAAGCAACCAGAGGGACAATTGGCGAGATGGCTAGAAGTAATAGCCGCCTATGACATAGAGATAGTCCACCGAGCTGGGAGGAGTCATGGCAACGCAGATGCACTTTCAAGGCGACCATGTAGGCAGTGTGGTAGAGAAACTGATTGCGGTATTGAGCAGCAGAACTCCAACTGCGGACGCAATTGTGTAATCCAGATGTCAGACGAAACAGATACAAGTAGAGCTGAGATGAGGAAGGTTCAACTGGAAGATACAAGTATTAAGCCGGTGGTAGAAGCATTGGAGCAAGACAGGAAGCCGACCAAAGAAGAAATGTCTTCTCTGTCATTCAAGACGAAGGTGCTAATCGGGCACTGGGGACAGCTGGAGATGGTAGACGGAGTACTTTATCGGAATTGGGAGTCGGAAGATGGGAGAACTACTAGAAGAAGACTTGTGTTGCCAAAACAAAGAGTACGTGAGGTACTGGAGGAGCTTCACAGTGGCAATTTGGGTGGACATTTGGGGTCCACAAAAACTTTGAGAAGTGCTCAGATTCGTTATTACTGGGTGGGCATGAAAGCAGATGTGAGGTCTTTCATCCGACATTGTTTGGCGTGTGGGAAAAAGAAATCCCATGGGAAGAAGAGAAAAGCGCCATTGCAACAGAGACGTTCTGGTGGTCCTTTGGAGAGGATTGCACTGGATATATTAGGTCCTTTGCCGACTACCGAAGATGAGAATAAGTACATATTAGTTGTGGCTGACTATTACACAAAGTTTGTGGAAGCCTACGCCATACGTGATGAACAGGCACATACTGTGGCAAAGAAGCTAGTTGAAGAGTTTATCTGCCGTTATGGGGTGCCAAGAGAGATACATTCCGACCAAGGCCGGAATTTTGAGTCAAAATTATTCAAGGAAGTCTGCCAAATCCTTGGTGTAAAGAAGACTAGGACCACCGCTTACAATCCCAAGTCTGACGGGATGGTGGAAAGATTCAACAGGACTTTGCTGGGAATGCTCAGAACGATGATAGATCCTGGCAAGCATCAGAGAGATTGGGACAAGTATATTCCCTTCGCAACAGCCGCTTACAGAAGCGCAGTACACGAGACTACTCAAGAGACGCCAAATATGATGATGTTTGGACGAGAAGTTACTCACCCTTTGGACTTGTACTTTGATCAATATAAGGAGAATGAACTCGAAACTGACTACGCTGCAAATCTTCGAGACCGAATGGAGGAAATGTATACTTCCGTGATGAAAGAAGGTGATGCTAATATGAGACGTCAGAAAAGGAATTATGATATGACTTCTTTTGGTGAGACTTTCACCACCGGACAGTATGTCTTGCTACGGAACGATATAAGAAAGAAGGGAGTGAGCCCAAAGCTCGCCAACAAATGGGAAGGTCCGTTTCGTGTGATGAAGAAAATGTCGGAAGTCACATATCGTATCCAAAGAAATCCTAGAAGTCATGCAAAGGTGATCCACTTCGACAGAATGAAGAAGTATGAAGGGCCCGAGCCGAGTGACTGGAACCAGGCACATGATGCTGATGACCAGAATGAGAGACAAGACGAAGGAAATGAAGAAGAGAGCCTCAACAGAAGAGATGAAGGCGGTAGTCGTTATCCAAGGAGAATTCGCCGCCCTCCTAATTACTTTTATTGATGTTGTACTGTTCCCTGTTCAAGGCGCTTTGACATGCGCAAACATAAATATAATAGTCGTATAATCAACATGGAAACTTGATATGGAATTGCATGTTTTATTCATTTCCTTGTAGATGAATCGTCATACCAGGAGATTGGTGAACTATCAGCGTAGACCTTTGTCTTATCGTTGTAGGTATTGCGAATACCGTACTACAATTCAGGAAATGGTCCAGCAGCATGAAAAAGACAGACACAAGCAGGAACGAGCCCCACTCACGAAAGCAATTCCTCCTAGGTACCACCGCTCCTCCACTCACCGGAATAGCCCTGCCAAGTCCCCCGTAAGGAGAAGACCTACAACCCCGGAGCTGGAGATGCCAGCAGTCATTTCTCCCCTGGCGTCCCCCTTAAGGATAGAAGATGAACCACAGCCCGAACCCATTCCTATCGAGGAACCGCCTGAAGAAACCTGGGAAGAAATTTTCTTCACTGACCAGAGCACTCAAACGGAAGCTGACTCGCTGTTCGCAGAAGCTCAAGCCCTGAGATCAGCTGGAAGATCTACCACAACAAGCAACAGCTTGGACATAGCCTACGGGCATTCTGTGCGTCATACAGTAGAGACCCTTGTTCTCCCGGATGGAACTCGATATACTAGGTTTTCCTACGAGGTCAAGGAAGCTGGAACAGAAGAATGAATCCATTATTGCTTTATATATGTTTATATCAATGTTATATAATACATGTATACCTTGCCTTTCTAGTCTCATCTGTCTTCTTTATTTTCTCCTTGTCCTCTCTCTCTCTATTTCTCCTCTTCTCGTCTCTCCATTCTTTATTCTACAATTCTTTCTCTTTGTATGAAGGATGAATATACATATGTACATACCTTTGTAACGCCACTGAGTAGGAAGTAAGTGATTATTCAATCATATAGTACTTAGTAGGAATTGGACACCATTGGTTTCTTTCGAGTTATGAAATTTTCTTGTGAAATATAATTCACTACTGAAATGAGTGACGTGACTTGGTTTTATTTGGCAGAGTCAGACAAGCTGCTTCTTGAAATAATATAAGTGCGGATTTTAAGTAACAATTGATTGATTGAATGATGATGATGATAAAGGTGATATTTTATTGAGTGCCAAAGTGAGCAAAGAGGTGAGGTAGTAACAGAGGTCAAGAAGCAGTTTTAGCTGACGATCTTCCAAATACCAGCTTTTAAAATATTGAATTTTCTGGATTCTTCTTGGTTGTAAATAGATGAATTAATGCTTTAAAAAAAAAAATAACTCGACGAAGAACTTGGTGATCCAAGTAGTAGTTTGTAAAAAATGCGAGGACGCATTTCTTAGGGAGGGAGGCTGTGTAACGATCCTACAGCTGGAAGGATCGTGACGTAACAATGAAGGCTTGACGTGTATGTTTGTTTACTTTGTCACTAATGCTTGAGACGATAAATAAAAAAATAATACCTAAGTGAAATTAATATCTTTAGATTCAGGCGGACAAATTCTCTCGATAGAGCAGCCGTATTATTGATTAAAGTTTGGAAGGTAGGCAAAGATCAACTTTACGTAAACTGAGTTAGAGATATTTAGATTTTGAAGTTGGTAACTGACTTGAATTACCGGCCGTAATAGAAAGTGCCTTCTCTTTTGACTTACTTGAGATGATTGGTATTCCAAAATAATCTTCCTTTCTCTCAGGTCTGCCAATGATCCAAATTTGTCGTTGGAATAACTCTTTTGAGCACGCACAATCCTTTTTACGTTGACGACATGTATTGTTATGAATTTATGAAATGGATGTTGAGTCATCGCTAGTGATCGAGTGTAGCGCGTCGTTCACCGGCGACGCTTACAGACAATTCAGGCCTGGCTTGACTTGACTTTGGTTTAGACATTTGAAAATAACATTTATTATTTCCTTTTGTCATGGAATTTAATGCGAAATAGGTTATGCCGTGTATCTTGTTTAAGTTCAGTGTAACTGATATTCAGTTGGAGTAATGTATATAATTAATTGTTAAAATAGAAGATTTACTGTCATATTTGCGATAAGCTGGTGTCGTCACATATAGATATGCGTACGGATGAGCGCTTGGAATGCACACGGTCGATCTAAGCGCTTGCAGGTTTTGGTGAATTTTTGATGAATTTGTATCTTATGAATGTAAATATTGACTTATATTGTGCTCATTTCACTGCAAAAAGATATATTCTCTTAGAAGTTAATGACTTTATAGTAGGTTCTAAAGTGATTTATTAAGAAATAGTGAATAAACCTACTTCTGACAAGCACAGATTATGCTTTTGGTACATTTTACGCCGTGCGCATAGATGTGTGTGCTATCCAAGCTCGCTCTGCGCACTGCTTTCCCCCACGTCCGCAGATTGCCCATATATATATATCGGACACTTTTTAAGAAGGAGGGGCAGAACTTCCTTCATATGCATCCGCGAAGCCAGGAAAAGGAGCTCTCGCTAAGACGCTGGAACTAGTGGGCAAGGTATATAGACGCTGGAAATCGACTGATGAATAAATAATAAAAGTCTACTCCATGCCCTTGTAGCTTATGAATAAACGATAGAGTTAGAGACCCTATTCAATTAAAGAATAAATTAGATATCTTTTATTGCAAACTAGATAATTAAAGTTTGGGCAATGTCTCATCTTGATACGGAAAAACGCTAAGTCTTGGAAGGAAACGTACAGAGAAGTCTGTAGGACCCCCCCCCCCCCCCCTCCTCTTTAATAGACGTCGGAATTAAGAGGGTGAAGATGTCAAACTAGAAGTTGGAATAGTTATAGTTGTACTCACTTCTTGATAAGACGCCGGAAGGAAACTAGGAAGACCGCCCCCCCCCCCCCCGAATGTTCTAGGAAGGAAATTAAGAAGACTGCCCCAAACGTTTTCCTTCAGGCTACATTAAGAAATTCAGAAGAATTATCATATGAATTCCTTTGTACGAAAGAAATATAAGTCCTCATAAATATAATTGACGAATTTCAAAGGATTCCAGAATACATAATAAGATCATAATTGATATAATAAGAAGTATATTATGTTCTTGGACTTAAGAGCTTATCATTGTGCTAGGCATTGTATACATTGTAACAGTGGCGACTCTGAAATGTTGTAAATAATGCTATTAATAAAAGTTGACCATTTTTCTTTTTGTCTTGAAACTTAAATATGAGTCAATAAACCCCTGTGTCGTTCTTGATGTGTTAATTGTGGTACCTCTCCATTGTCATATATTTTGATGAAACGAATCTTTAGTAACAATCTGAAGAAAGCCGCCTCCCTTCTTTTCCTCCATTATTTGGTAGTTATTATATTTCGGAAGCCGCTCGGAAAAATTAAAGGAAATCTTGACAAATATTTAATCTAATATGGAACAGAGTGAAAGCTCATGTGCCCCAATACAGAATGGGGGCGATTCCGACGTAGAGGTCGGAACAGAAGAATTTGGTAAGGACGGAGGCCGCTACAGTACGTATATTCAACCTTAATGGTCGGTATTATGACATGGCCGGTATTAGGTGAAGTGATCATACAATTTTCTTTAAAATATGATTTATTGCGATAGTATATGAAGCGGTAATTCATTAAGTATAGATTGTTTCGGGATTTTACACAGAGTAGTGAAATTGTTTCTATGTATTTTATTGTGTAGCCGTGGCTGCATTTGCCTTCTATTACATCACGTTTGTCAAACCCGTTGAAGGTGATGGTCAAGCTTAGGGAACTCTTGGTCGAGCTTGTCTGAAGACTTTCCACAGAAGGTAAATGCTTATTGATGAATAATTGTTAATTATATATATATATTGTGTATTTGCCATGCTTTCGCTTTACTTGTATGTATATGGACATACTGTAAACATCAATTTAATATTTTTGTGCGACTCTGTAATAAGCTGAAGTACTGATGGGATTGATGTGATATTAATGTTGTCAGGAGATATGTGATGTGTTCAGTTTACCATAAATGAATCAACATTTATATTATTAAAGTATTGCATGCAGTTGGTAAGCTTATGATGTTTATTCTCAATATCTTGTATAAATGCTGGAAAATATATATATTGTATTATATTTTAATATTTTTAGTTTGTATCTCTTGTATTTTTAAGCACATGGTAGACATCGTCGCGTGCACTGTGCGCCGTGCGGCACGACGGTGCGGTGTTGGTTTTCTTTGGTTGTTGTTTTCATCAGTGTTCATTAATGTCATTTAGCTGATTGTTGACTAGGTTATCGTGTAATAAAAACCATTTTAATTGTTAGATTCGAAACGCAATATACTGTTTGAATTGTTTTCCTTTTCACCTTTTCTTCTTGCGAATGAACCAGGGACGTGAGGTTGTTACTAGTTGTTGTTTGTGAATTTAAAGGCATTGAGTAACTTTGTCGGAGATCAGAAAAAAAAAATCTGAATTAGCTCATGCTGCAATGATAATTAGAAACCTTTAGGTCAGTCGGGAATCGTATGACTTTTACAGGTCAATTGCTGATTTCATTATCAAGATATTTATGATTTAAAATCGAAATTTTATAAGCGTATGGCATGACGCTTATAACTTGTGACGGTCGGCCTACCTCCCTCTTTCGGCAAATGCACAGCGTAACGTTTATTTACATTGGCCTGCCGCTGTGGGGTGTAATGCTGACAGGGCTTGCAATACCAAGGATTGATAACTCGGCAATACTATCGCGCGCGAGAGAAAGCTTGAGCGCTGGAGCTCATCCCGTGGGCCGGCAAGGGCCTAGCCTAGCCTGTCGATCGCCTGGCCTGGCCGGCGGGCGGTCGCTGGGGTAGTCGCGACATCGTGTGTGAGGAGAATTACCAAATTTTGATTATTGCGTGGTAATCCTACATACATAAATAACAAATGTTTTTGCCCGACAAGAAAGAAAGAGAAAACAAATGAAAAGGCATTTAAAAGGGGGAAGGGGAGGTCGCACATTTTGAAACATGGACGAAACAACAATCCATACGATCAGCTCTATACTAGAGACGTACTAGAGACGTACTAGACGTTGTGTAAGGGATCGGGAAGGAGGGGCTGGCCGGAGCTCGGAGGGAGAGAAAATGAGAGAGATCGGAGTGGATGAAATACAGCCCTGTCGTCATTCACAATTATTGCCGTACGAGGCAGGGGCTGGTTTCAGAGCCCGCCACCGCGCGCGGAGTACGAATGCCCGCAGGTCCAATAAATTTATTTCTCGCTCTCGAGGAAATGGAATCATTCATGTCGACAATGTTTAGCAAAATAAAGGAGGCGTCCACCAGGAGCGAAAATATCCCCTTACGCCCATGTCACATTTTCCAAACTAATTTCGGTTACTAGTCGTCAAGATATTCATTGTACTGATATGCGGTTGGATGCTTAGACAAATTTCCAATATTACAATCGGAGGATAGAGAGAAAAGTGAGGAAAAGCCTTTTTTGTATCTTCAGAACAGCAGGATCATGCGATCGACTGAAGACTGATGGAACAATGAACACATAAGATTTTATTTTGTCTCCTTGGACGGGGAATTGATTAGGAAGATGTAATACTTGTCATAAGAGTGTGACATCCCCCTGGCCCCCCTCCCCCTCACGTCAGTGATTTTTGTTTGGGGGTTTCTTTCTTTTTTCTTCTAATATTTGTAATATTGGGCTATAGCCTAACATTCTGGAAGCTTGATTATTGATAATATCCAAGTCATATCTGAAAAGTGAGAAAATTTTCATTACGAAGAAGGTAGGCCTACCCATGCACTTATCGAGGGGAGGGGGTGTCCAAACACCCCCTTTGACAAAAGGGGCATTTTTAGGTGGTCGAACACCCCCTTTTTGTGTTATTGTAAGTCGGCACACACCTTTTTGATGTTAAAAACGCCGCCTTAGAATTCCTGTTAACTTTCTTTTAACACTTATTGGATAATTTGAGTGAAAGTAACCCCCAAATAATGTTACTTTTTGTTCTTTTTGTTTGGCTTATCAGAGATTTTTTGGAGTAAAAAGACCCCCAAAATACTGATATATACACCCACCCCTCCCCCTTTTAACAAATCCTGGGTACGCCACTTGGCCTACTAATATTTCAAAATTCAATTTGGGATTGTGTTCACTCTTCACTATTCTCCCCTCTCTCTCAATTTCTCCATCACTGCATTCTCCCTCCTCTTCTCATGATTTGTTTCTTCATCCTTTCCTTCCTTTCTCTCAATGGCTTGTTTTTACCGGGTTTTTTTTTGCACCTCTCCATTTTCTCCTTCTCTCTTATTCCCTCTCCTTTCTGACCCTTCACAAGAAAAGGAAGTTCAAATTAAAGGAAAAAGTTCATTTTTTGCTTCAATAAGGGTATATTCAAATTACAATACAACATAAATTACAGGCTAACTGTTTCGGACCATTATGTGCCTCTATATGGTTGGTAAGGGCAGGGATTTTTCAAGAAGGATATTATCAGAGGCAAAGGATGTGTCAACATTTTAAATAATATATCTGGACATAATATTTCTTGGCATCAACACGTGCTGAAGAAAACATGCAAGTTGTCTTTAACACTTTTCCTAAAGATTCAGGAAAGGGGGGGGGGGGGGGGGGGGGCACAAGTTACACCCACTCATCCTATTACCGCCATCACACCACCAAATCGACCAGTTCTTTGCCATTCAGGGTAATTTTGTTCTGGGTCTTGTGTCGGTCTTATTAGTGTGATTGAGGTATTAGGAAGATGGACAAGGAAAAAAGCCATCAATTGATAAATGTAAAAAAAAAAGGGCAAATTTCATTTTCTCTACATGTACAGGAATTCATTGCTACTGAATTGCCATTCACAATAATAAAATTCCATTTCTACTATATATGTAACCAAATTTCAAAAGAGTCACAGCAAAACTGAATTAAGTAAAAAGCACATTTCGATGGAGAACAATAAAAGTCCAGGCTGGTCCACTCTTTGATAACGTCTTCCCATCTTTTCTTCTGTCTTCCTCTTTTTCTTCCACCTTTCACTATAATAATAATAATAATAATAATACATTGCATTTATAATGCGCTTAATACAAATGTTTCTAAGCGCCGAAGTATTATTACCCCGGCTGTAGCTAGGCTACCGAATTCGGTGCTCACAGCATTTCAAGGAATAAATTCCTACCGGGTACCCATTTTCTACACCTGGGTAGAGAGTGGCAAATGTAGATTAATGTCTTGCCAAAGGACATTAGTGCCGCGGCGGGACTCGAACGGCAAACCATGAGATCCACAGTCCGGTGACGGATCCACAGTCCGGTGACGTATCCACTAGACCACGACACCTCTACTATGCCTTGCAGGATGGTTTTTGCAAGACCCGAAGAACATGAAGCATGCCATATCAGTTTTGCGCTTTTTCACGGTCGTGAGGAGTTCTTTGTATGGCGCAGATTATGGTGCGGACCGTCTCGTTGGTTATGTTGTCTTTATGCAAGATGCCTAGTATTTGAATTCGCCTCTGGAGGTCTGCTGTGAGGGTCCAGGAGTCCCAGGCAAACAGGTAGATGGATAGGACGAGTGATCTCAATCGTATCTTGGAACTGAGCAAGACCAGGAGTGGCAGGGAATCCAATCCGCACATACAACAGTTTGGTGGTGCTGTAATAATAGAAAAGATAGTTTTAAAAAAATGAATTAGAATTTCAATGAAATAGAAATTCTTTTTTTTTGTGAAAAGGCCATGGCCTGAATTCATGAATACTTCTGTAAGGGTAGTACAAGCAATGTACATGGCCTCATGTCCAATCATAAATGGCAATACAGGCTACGGTTATTTTAAACCATAGTTTAGACCATGGGTTTACCATTCTTTGTGAATTGTGGCTAATGTGCTTCTTAACAAGGTGTCAAGCTTTTCATTACACTTTTTTGGTCATGAACTGAAATGGAAACTGTCCTAAAGTGAAATATGCCAGTGGTGCGAACACAACATGCACTGGTCTACATGATGGTAGAGGTACCTATTAAAAATATTCTAGTAATTTACACAGCAACACCTTGTGTAAAACTAATGTGCAAACAAATCAGACAGGAACTAACAACTGCCTACAAAAATCTCTATAGCTGCACTACAGAATCCCATAAATTATTCATCATAAGAATATAAAATGTAAAGTAAATCCATCCTTCATCCACAAATATTTCTTTCATCATTCATCAAGACAAATTTACAAAATCTATAGGAATGCAGATATAAATATCATAAATTTGTCAACCGGGGCGTCGCTAGCGGCAAATGTGCCACCTCTGTTGGCAACAAAAGAAAGGGGGGAAGAGTGAGGGAAGAGGAAATATAGGGTAAAAAAAGAAAGGAAGGGAAAGGAAAATAAACACTAAAAAGAAGGAAAGGAAGGGAAGAGAAAGAAGGAAAAACTGGTCAAATTTTTTGCTCGCTCGCTCAAGTCGCTCGCCAAAACATTGAGATGTTAATCTTTGGGCAAATGGCGTCCCTTCCCTTCCCTTCTGCAATAGGCTACAGCTGCCCCCCCCCCCCCCCTGGGATTGTCAAAGTTCAGATAGTCACATTCGGGCAGCAAGGTGCTAATATATATGGGTCTGTTCACAAAGTTGGGGCACCAAAACTTGACATTTTATCGTAAAAACATTGTAGTTTTAACACTATGACTTACACCATTAAGTTGTTTTATATGAATGTACTTGGTGCCTCCAGGAAGCTTTTGAAGAACACAAGACAAATTGTTTTGAGAGGCATTTTCAAAGTATTGACAAAAACATACTGGTGTCCCATGTTACATCCACAACCACCTTTTTTTTAGATTGCCAACATTTCTACATGCATGATACCTTATAAAGCTAAATCCTATTAATGGGTACATTGTGTTATGGTGCTGACTTAATGAAGCAAAACTTTTAACAAAAGAATAAATATCTTCCCTGAGTTTATCATGAATGTTGTGGGTGTAACAGTTTCCAATCAACTGTCACAAGTTGTGGATGAATGGGACACCAAAGAATATCTGCAACTTTCATCAATAACTCTTGAAGTCAGTATACTCTCATTGCAGTTGTTGTTGCATTGAATTAAATAGAGAGCCTAAAGTAACCAGGCAAATATTTATCATCAAGAGCATTATGGATGTGCCGTTATGTCTCAAAATAAGACGGATGTAACACGGACACAATGTCCGGTTACATCCACACGCTGGTTTTTCATAATTATTTCCAAAATACATTGTGGAACAACATGTTTATGATTCTCAGATGCTTTTTATTTTCACCAGAGATAGAATGGCCAAGTAAGAAAATTCTAACTGACTTTTTCATCAAATTACAGGGGATTAAAGAAATAATGCCTCAAAAGGTGCCCAACTTTGTGAACAGACCCATATCCACATATTGAAGAAGAAAGGTTCCAGGATAACTATATAACTTATGTAAGTAAACTTCAGTAATTTTCACCTAAAAAAAAGTTCAAACAAATTTTGTTTGACTCGCTTCACTCTCTGGCAAAATATTTAGAAATTGAAAAGCTGATATTTGGGCAAAAGGCGTCAGTCCCCTCCTTACGAAATGGGCCTGTCTGATCAAGATCTCTATGTCTGCAATTTTCTTTTATTAATTTTTGTCGGAGGAGAGGGATTAGGGTGCAGCAGTTTTGTCTGCAAAAATGGGTATTGCATCCTAAAAATTTGTTGGCAAATTTGGGTGTCACAACCCTCCCCCATTCAAAATGTTCTAGCAACGCCCCTGTTAGTCAAGCTCTTGCATGACAAAAACTCTAATGGAATAGACCCGAGTGGCAATAAACCAGCTTAATTTTATTTTTATTATACTTCATTTCTTTATTTTTTACATGTAGACCCTACTACTCCAAATACAAAATTTCTTTGTTTCATTCCTGTTCTATAATTGCACATCTCTCAAGTAAACATGGAAGGTGACGAAAGAGGATATTTACCTGTAGGTGAGTGTAGATCTATTTGCATGTTTCTAGCATGACTGTGTCTGCTCCATCATCAATTTGATCAAATAAGAGATGTCATGCATCTGAAAGCAAAATAGAATGACAAGTCAAATGTATCCATAACAGACTATCAAACCGTTTTCTTAGGCGAGTATATGGATCTGAATGAAAGACTGAAAATAAGAGTTTGTAGATATCTACTGAATCATATACATGTACCTGTGAACAGCCCACACCTCCCTGCCCTATATATCCACTTATCCAGGAAAGTATTAGAAAACATTTTAAAAATAAAATTCACTAGTATGAAGGGGTAGGTCCATATAACTGAAGTTTGCCATTGGATTTCTCCCAAAGTTGTCAAAAAAATTATTCCGTTTATATGTAAACCTCTATCTCTAATCTTTAACAAATCTATTTCTACAGGCATTGTACCAGATAAACTGAAGGTAGCTAAGGTTATACCCGTATTCAAAGCAGGGTCAAAAGAAACTATGACAAATTATAGGCCGATTTCTGTACTTACTGTTTTTACTAAGATAATTGAAAAATGTGTCTTCACCAGAATTTCAAAATTTTTATTTTCTCACAAAATATTAAATGAAAATCAATTTGGATTTAGGGAGGGCCTTTCAACATCATTAGCAATTACAAAATTCACTCAAGAAATTACCAATTCCCTTGAAAGCAAACAAACAACGATAGGTGTTTTCTTAGATTTGTCAAAGGCATTTGACACGATGGACCATCATATTTTATTGCAAAAATTAAATCATTATGGTATACGGGGAATTCCTTATATATGGATTGAAAGCTATTTAAGTAATAGAAAACAATTTGTTACAATTAATTCAACCAAGTCCAATATGTTAGAAGTTGTGTGCGGTGTTCCGCAAGGTTCCATTCTCGGTCCCTTGTTATTTCTAATCTATATAAATGATATTCAGTGTTCATCAAATGTTTTAAACTTCATACAATTTGCTGATGATACCAGTATTTTCTTCACTCACAACGATATTTCCTTTGTTACTAGAACACTAAATAATGAATTGCATAATGTATGTGAATGGTTAAAGTGTAACAAGTTAGTTATAAATATATCCAAAACTAATTTCATGGTTTTCAGTAATATGAAGTACAATATTGAGGACATAACACTCCATATGAATCAATTTCAATTGTTACATACAAATCATTCAAAATTTTTAGGTGTTCATATTGATGAATCTATGTCATGGAAGTATCACATAGGAGATATTTGTTCTAAAATTTCACAAGTAGTAGGTATATTATATCGTTTACGAAATGTTCTGCCTGAAAAAATACTTCTAACTATTTATAACACTTTGTTTCTGCCTCACATATCTTACTGCAACATTAATTGGGCTGGATGCCCAAAGTCATATTCGGATAGATTGTTTAAATTACAGAAAAGAGCCATTCGCTTGATAACAAAATCTTCATACACCGCTCATTCTGCTCCTTTATATTTCAGGCTCAAGGTTTTAAACTTGTACGATATAAGGCAGTTACAAACTGGTATCTTTATGTACAAATGTAAACATAACTTACTTCCTCTTTACATTACTGCCATGTTTCCTATAAATGCTACCATTCATTCTTATCAAACTCGGTCTGCTAATGATTTTCACTTCCCCAAAATACGAACATCATATGCAAAATCTACTTTATGTTTTACCGGACCAAAATTGTGGAGTTCCTTACCCAACGATATAAAAAACTCAGTGTCGCTCCAATGCTTTAAACGCAATCTTAAAAATTACATGATAAATAAATATCAGGATCAGCAAAATTATTAGTAGAGATCTTAACATGTTTTGTCCCTTTCATTTCTTAATTAATCATCTTTTACTGATGGAAATGACTAGATTTGTTTTATAATCGTTATATTTACATAAACATTGTATTTAATTTAATACTATATACTGGGTGCTGATGTACTTAAGACTCTTTTCGGTCTTCCTGTTGGCTCCCTCCACAATAATAAGGTGTATCATTACATTTGATTCATTTCTGTTTCATGCTACAGATCAATGTCATCGCAATTGTATTTTGTTCGTTTGAAAGTAGTACTGTTACCTTGTTTTATACATTTGTTTATTTGATATGTACTTTTATGTACTCTATGATGTATTTTATTGTTGTGGAAAATAAATGAATTGAATTGAATTGAATTGAAATAATATGCATGGAATAGCACTAACCAAGATAAAATATTTATTCATGCTTATGCCCAACATACATTGCGATTTCCCAAATATTGAATGCAAAAGTTTTAAAATTTACAGATCAGATCTACCAGTAGTTGGAAACTATCTGTCCGGACACCCAACCTGTCAGGACACCTAACATAGGTATGACAAGGATAACTCATTCTCATTGATAAGAACTGTCACATATAAATCCTATATAAGATTTTGAACTGCTAAGAAAACAATGCAATTACTCTATGGCATGATTGGTATGTAATATTCCACCAGATTGGGAAAGCGGCAAGAAGAAGATTCAAAATTCCTGGAAAGAGCAGAGTGAATCCAAGTGTTTATGTTTTTTGGGGAGCACTCAGTATATAAATGTACATGTAGTGTGTGGTGGGTATGTGGCGCCCAGAAGACCCCCATTTCTACACTAAAATTTTTGTTCCAAAGCATACAATTTTTTTCTTGAGAAAAAGAGAAAAAACATTCCAAAGCAACGTTTGTTTTTTTTCATTTTGTCGTTCTAATCGTTCTGGCACGCCTCGGCCAGGCCCGTTTTGCTTCAAAGACAACATAGAATAGACGTGCCATGACCCACAGCGTATTAAGCGATTGCATGGGAGCTTGTGCGTGGGTACCAGGTAGCTGTACGAGCTCCTTAGCTTATCAATCTGGTACATGTACTTGCCTATGGAGCTGTACATGGGATCCATAATTACCTTGTGTGTGTGTGTGTGTGTGTGTGTGAAATATCACCATTTCTCACCTAAGTTGACCCATGCAACCCACCCTCGGAATTTGCTATAGGGGTTACCTTCCAGGATCAACTAAGATTGTAAAAATTGAATGACTAAAAAAGAGAAAAGACAAAAATCGACAGATTTTTTTACCTTGCATTTGTAACCTATATATATATGGGACTACACAAACCTTACCTTGCATGGGTAGTCCCATATAACTTACAAGTCTTACATCATGTGCAAGTAAAAAAAAAACCCTGATCACACCTGCCAGTTTTGTGTGGTTTTTTTTTGTCAATCAATTTTTACAATCTTAGTTGATCCTGGAGTGGAAGGTAACCCCTTTCGCAAACTCTGACTCTGAGGCCTGGGCGAGGATGGTTTGCATGACTCACAGTATGTGAGAAATGGCGATATTTATTTTAGATCTATTTTTTTTGGGGGGGGGGGGCTGATATCTCATTATCTATGAGTCCTACCTATATGAGCTCCTTGGCTTATCAATCTGGTACTAGTACTGGCCTACAGAGCCGTTCATGGGATCCAACTGTGAGTGGAGTCGGAGGCACATATCAACAAAAACAAGATCTAACATTTTAACAAGTAACATGTCTAAATGAATTATAATCATTTCTCACATACTTGCGAGCCATGCAAACCAGACATTTTATTCACAAGCCACAAAATGTTGTTTTTCACATCAAAACTCCCGAACTGCGTGTAAATGAATAAGTGCGCAGACATGGGATTGGGAACCATGCAAGATTGTTTATATTCAATCCCTGTCCCTGATAGTAGAAAGAGGAAAAAATGATGTGATGTTTATGTCGTCGTTTACATTTTTTTTACTTCCTGTAATTACGTCAATAAGACGACAACTTGCACCAACGCAAGACGTCATGAGGACGTCTTATTTTGACGTCATCTTTACGTCTTGTACACTGTAAAAACTAAAGCGTTACTTTTAGGGGCATGTATAATAGTGACTGCACCTGAAATGCTGTTTGTAGCACTAGTTGTAGTGTGCTAATTTACCAGCAAAAAACCAGGTTCCGCTGATTGAGAGGCACTGATGTTACCGATGGACTGACGGATGCTCCTTGCAATCCAGTTTAGTCATGGGAGTCAAATAGATAACATGAACTATGTGGTGTCGTAAATTCACTATGTAACAATATGATCTGCTCTACATCGTATGATGTGAGTTAGTCCAGCGGTAATGCCAGCAATTCTCGATCAGCGGACCCTGGTTCGAGGCTCGCCAAAATAATTTTTTTTAATGAATGTTTAGCCGGTCCAGCTCGCGTGAAAGTGCTGAAATAGCACGCTGTGTGCATTCAATAGCACTCTGACTCTGAGTGCAGTCCCTATGCATGCCCTCAAAAAGTGCTATATAGCCTAGGCTATAGTATAGGCCTAGGCCTACTATTTACTACTACTACAGCACTTCAGTTTTTACAGTGTACAGATGACGTCAAAATAAGATGCAAGTTGTAGTCTTATTGACGTAATTACAGGACGTAAAAAAGACGAAAACCACGACGTAAATATCACGTCATTTTTAACACTTTCTGCTATCATCAGTATCAGGGATGTTGAATTACTTGAAATGACAAGGCCACAGTTTCTTGTGAAAATGGCATTGTTCTTGCTCTAATTTTGATGCAATTTTTTCTCAAACTTACTCTTTAGAATATCAGGAATAAAATAAAATAAATCTTTAGAGGAATATTAAAGAAATTCTTGTTCATTTTTTCCGTCAAACCTTAGTTAGGTGCGCAGACCTAGTACTAGTAGCCTAGGGCTCCCCATACAGCTGCGGAGGCCAGTACCACTCCCACCATGGTCCATGCCCACTATATTACCAGATTGATCAGCCAAGCCCAAGGAGCTCGGCGTACAGTAAAGTACGCAGTACATGTATGATGTAGGTCACCCTATACCCGGGATTATACCTACCACTCCAGTCGATAGATCATAGAGTCAATAAAATCTTACAAATCTTACACTTACAGTGAGTTGTGTGGATATCACACTGTGCCCCTGTCCCGGCGCTGGCAGTAAGGAGAAAAAATTTCAAGTCTCACTCTCAAGATGATAAAACAAACGTCGAGAACTAGCTTTCACTATGTGTGCGGTGCACTGCGCTAGCTGAGTTAGCTACATGGCTCGCCGACGGTTACGGAGTACGACCGTATACCGTTGCACTGTACAAGTAACTATCCCGACAGCTCAGCTGGCTGGTATATCACTGGCGCCTAGCGCCTGTAAGTGGATGTTGGGTATAAACGGGCTTACCATAGATACTATCTCTATACATGTACGAAACACACATAGCGTATTGCCAATGTCTCACAACGAACGCATGAGGACGCTAGACCAAATACTGTTTGAAACGTAGATCTGCCGTTATTTCAGCCAGAATTTTGTTTTCAAAACCACATTTATTTTCTTTTTTAAAAATAGTAAATGAGCTCCAATTTCTATCTTACTTTCACATGTTGCTAAGTATAGTTCTAACAGTAGGATTATATATCATTGGACCACTTTCACGCTGAATTTGTCAAATTTTGCAAAGCTACTCAATGCCTTTAATATATCTATAAATGAATACTTAATTGTACACTTTCAGTCTGTCACATAATAAGCGTGAGAGATATAAATGAGACGGGACGTAGCTCTCGGTTAACCTCGATTTGAATTCCCAGCTTTCGGCCTCATTTGGCCTTCTTCAGGGTCTACCAAGACAAATCAAAATTAAATGAAAACAAAATGAATATAGCATGACAATGCGAACATAAATAATGTTCAAATATACATAACATATGTACCCGCTTCACTTTACGCCATCCGGCACAATCGTATTATAATAGACACAAGATATAAGTGACAGTATATGTTGTGCAAATGATATTAAATGCATGTTACATATAGAAAGCAAGTAAGATATCTATTTTATATTTTATATTAACGAAATATAGGATACAAGTTAATATACATGTAGTCTCATTAATGCATGTGTATAAAGTGAACATAAGTCAACATTATAGTCATTAAACGGTATAACGGTGACATAATGCGTGCACACATACATACATACATATACATATACATACAACATATAGTCATTAAATGGTATAATGGTGACATAATACGTAAATACACACACACACACGTACACGTACATATATATGCATACGCATACACATACATACATGTACATATACATACATGAAGATTTCGTTCGCAAAAACCAATAAACATATACAACATATAATAGTCACAAAGTGGTATAATGGTGACATAATACGTATATATATATATATATATATATATATATTGTGAGGAAATAACATATACAACAGCTTTGGCAACTCTCGTGGAATTCATATACAATGCGAAAGGAAATGAGAGAATAATGGTTGCGTAACTTAAATCAAAGTTCCCCAGAGCTGTCCTCCCTTTTTGATTTTTTTTTGCAAAGGCTGAAAAAATGTCTCCGCCGGGAATCGAACCCGGGTCGTTGGCTTAGAACGCCAATGCCTTAACCACTAGACCACGGAGACGGGTCAGTGGTTTTTTTTTTTTTTTTTTATAACAACCTGCAAAGCAGGATTTTCTGCATTTATTGTCAAATCAAATATCAAATTTACAAACAATTATAGTAATAAATATACAATATAATTGTTCAAATTACAAATGTGACAGTTAAATAACAATGACAACAGAATAAAGACATGATTATAAATCTAAATGAACAAGTAGAAATGGCAGAAATGCAGGGGCCAGCTATATCTCTCACGCTTATATTGCACACATCATGAGACACCGACTACGTTCAAGTCAGGAGACATCTCTCACACTATATATATATAAACCCCTCAAAAAAAAGTTCTGCAATTGAAGTTTAAGCATCTCTCTAGTAACTGTATGGTCATCATCAAGTTTGATATCATTGTAAAGCTTGTTTATTCACCTTCACAATGATACCACATTTGTATTGATTATGTAATCACGGAATGTGCAGTGCACCTAAATATAGGGCAAAGTCAAAAGTGAAAAGTTGCAGAATGCATTGTTATTGTTCACACTGAGTTCTTAACTGGAATGAAAGGTTTTGTTTCTTTGTTTTTGTTCCTTTTGGTTTGTTTAATTTTGTATTAGGTGTGCATGTTTCTGCTGTAATCCCTTGTTTGGTGGACAAATATTGTTTTTAGTGATTTTGAAGTGGAATTATTCTTTTGTTTTAAGATGGAATGTGTTTTAATCAGCAACTGAATATTGCAAGTTTCCACCTTAGCAGTACACAACTGCGGTGGGGAAAAAAGTCTCCCCTCAGCAAATTATCTCATTTTCAGCCATGTAACCCTATCACAGAAACATAAGCAACACAAACTCTCCTCTTCTCTTGGATTGCTTTTCACTTCAACAAACACATTCCCCTTTCTTGATGTGAACTCATGTTCTTTAACTCTCTCTCCCCTCTCTAACGAAACAAAAACAGAAACAAATACACAAATTTGCAAATGACAAAATGTTTGGCACTTTTTATTGAGTAACATGCACATCAAATGTGGAATAGCAAAGGATCAGAAGTTCAGTAGCGAGTAGAAGATCCGAATACAGCTACGACAGCCTGGCATCTCCTCCTCATGCTTGTCACCAGCCTGGTGATGCGTTGCTGTGGGATGAGGTTCCACTCTTCGATCGCAACTCAGCCAGTGTAGTGTGATCTGTCACTCTGGCGCGTACAGCACGGCCAAGCTGGTCCCACAGGTGCTCGATTGGGTTCAAGTCAGGGCTGTTCGCAGGCCAATCCATCCTCGTCACTGCCTCCTCCTGCAGGTATTCGGTGATGATCCTTGCTCTGTGTGGGCGGGCGTTGTCATCTTGGAAGATGGCAAATGGTCCAAGATTGCGCATGTATGGGATGACCTCTGGCCGAAGAATGTTGTCTCGGTATCTCTCTGCTGTCAGGTTTCCATCAACGATGATAAGCTGTGTCTTTCCCTCAGCAGATATGCCACCCCACACCATAACACTGCCTCCTCCAAACGCTGTCACACACCCGACATTGCAACAAAAGCAATAGACAATAGCCAAGATAGCCATTCAATTTGCAACTTTTCACTTTTGACTTTGCCCTCTATTCAGGGGTGCTGTGCATTCAAGGATGACATAACCATTACAAATGGGGCATGCAGCGGCGTATCCAGGATTTCCCAATAGGGGGGGGGGGGCGCCAGGAATTATTGATCGCCGTCATGGGGGAGGGGTGTTTGGAAAATTTTTGCTTCTGAAGAAGGGCTGAGATGCAAAATAGTGCTATATGTGACCAATTTTAATTTTCACTGTTAGAACGTTGATTAAAATATTTAATCTTGTTGGTTAAAATTTTAATCAACCGAGGATTACCAGGTGAACCACACATTTGTAGGTTAAAACTTTAATCAACGGCCTGTTGATTAAAGTTTAACCTGTGGTTGATTAAAAGTTTTAATAATTTGTTGGTTAATCATATTTTGCTCAACGTTGGTTAAATCGGTGTTGAATAAACTAAAACATATTGTTGTTTAAATGTTTAACCATTTGTTGGTTAGTTTTATTTTGTTGGTTAAATGTTTCACCATTTGTTGGTTAATCAAATTTTGCTCAACATTGGTTAAAATGGTTTTGATTAAACTTAAACAAGTTGTTGGTTAAATGTTTAACCATTTGTTGGTGAGTTTTATTTGGTGAGAAACTCCCCGGAGAAACTCTTTTCATATCTGTAATTGTTGTCTATAGTTAGTCTTATAAAGAAATAGATCTACTCAGTGATCTTGCTTTCTACGCTCAGCGGTTTGGGAAGTTCGACCTGCACAGACCTGGACTAGACTTGACTACGCCTACGCCTACATTGATGCTATATCTTTTTCTCAAAAAAATGTTCTAGTTTCAGTTTTTTGTCATATTGCCCTGTCCGCGAAATATGGACATGCGCGAAGTTGAACACACCGCCATCCCGCCGGCGTCCCCTCCTCGCTATCGTAGGCGGAGTCAGTAGATCTGGTGGGCCTGGCTTAGCCAGGTCTAGTCTTGATCGAGCAGGTTGAACTTGCTCCCAAGCCGTTTAAATTTAGAAAGAAAGAGCACATTGTAGATCTATTTCTTCCAAAGATTAAGGTAGAAAACAATCACAAAAATGAAGAAGAGTTTCTCACCTTCAAACACGCCGACAAGCTCTTTGAATGTTCCCAATCATGCAGCGACTTGAATGACAACGCCTTCCATTTTTATCGCAAACAATTTCTGTTACAGATTTGTGCGCAGCGAATTTGTTCAAAATCCATATGCGCATGCGCTGTTCGGTCACGAGATTGCTACTTTAATCAACTTTGATCAAACTTTTAACCAACAAAAAAATAAAGTGTCTTGACAGTTAGCACTATCATTTTGGCGGGAAAGCCGAGAACACTGTTTTAATCAATGTTGGTTACAAAGTAACCAACAAGATTATAAACAATAAATTTAATCAACAATATTTTTAACCAACACAAGATTAAAAGTATTTTTTAAGCAACACTCGTTTTATAACCAACGTTGAGTGATTTTTAATCAACAATTTTTTAATCCGTTTTAACAGTGATTGAAGCCTATTTAATGAACAATATTTTCAATTGGTATGAGGATTTTTTTATTTTTTTATTTTTTTATTTTGTTACGACGGCCAATAGGGGGGGGGGGCGCCTGTTGCGCCCCCCCCCCCCCCCCCCTGGATACGCACTGGCATGGATGTGAAGGGGGATAAATGAACTTTCCAACGATCTAAAAATCAAGAATGATTAAAAAGCAGCCAAAAAGATATCAAGGCTCAAAGTTGAATTGCAGAACTTTTTTTGAGGGGTTTATATGTATTGTAAGGAAATAACATATTTATACAACGACCCGGGTTCGATTCCCGGCGGAGACATTTTTTCAGCCTTTGCAAAAAAAAATCAAAAAGGGAGGACAGCTCTGGAGAACTTTGATTTAAGTTACGCAACCATTATTCTCTCATTTCCTTTCACATTATATATATATATATATATATATATATGTATTTTTTGGTTTCGAAAAATAATCTCCAAAGCTTTGTAAGTTCTTATTTCCCACAACATATTCCATAATTTATGTTAAAATTTTATGTTTGGTAAAAGTTCTGAAGTTTTTAGCTATAATAACATACATTTTACTTAACATCTGTGGAATTGTTTGTTAGGTAAAATTTACACATGAATTTTAAGTACCTATATTTAACATGACATTTTACATAATTATCGTCGAATATTTTGTTAGCTCAAATTTACACAAGTTCCTATTTAACAAAACAATTTACAAAATTTTGGTAAAACATTTTGTTAAGTAATATTTACACCAAAAAAATGAAGTTCATATTTAACATAATGATTTACATAATATTTGTGAAATTTACTTTCAGTTAAATTTTACAAAAAAGTTATGGAGTTCCTATTTAACATAATTTTTTACATAATTTTTGTAAAAATTTCTCTGTGTGTACGTGGAACAGATATAAGAGAAGATACGTAATTTAATTTTGAATAAACATACACTTTCAATAATTTGATTTTGTCGTACATCGTAAGATCTCGTTGGCTCCACCCCGGGGCTCCACCAACCTATTAATCTTTATATTTTACTTAATATCTCTTTGTAGTTTAAATCATCTTTTATTTTAGAATTACGTGAAAAATAAACTCCTAGGATTTTTATGTCTTGTACTCTATGTCCCAAAAAAGGTAAACCGGGCATATCAATCGCTTCCCCCAACCAGATAAAATTTGTCTAATCCATATTTATTTTTAATCCACTTAATTTCTCAAAGTCTTCGAAGACTTTCTTCACTCTATCAATTGACTTCATATCTTTAAGAAACAATGTAATACACTAAAGGAAAAAAGAAACTTATAAAAGTTCAAGAGATCACCAAATTAAATTCTCTGCATGGAAATGTACCAAATTTGGATATAATGTTGATTCAATGCATGGCTTTAAATGACAGTCAATAACAAAAAGTTTTCTTCAATGCCACAAAAGAAATGTGCACTGAAGCAAAGGACTCTCTAATCCCCAAGTCACAAAGACAAACTGCAGCCTTGTACACCATATGCATGTCAATGAATGAAACAAAAGAATTTCAAAAGGGATTTGCACCCCTCGAGCAAGAGGATATTGATGTTCTGCCATGGTGCGCCCGTTCACCAGACCTTTCCCCAATTGAACATCTCTGGGAAGAGCTTGGTCGACGTGTGTCAAGGCGTGACAATCAACCCATCAATAGGGAGACGCTCATTGCAGCACTGCAAGAGGAATGGAACAATGTTCCCCAGGCTACCATCGCGAATCTGATCGGAAGCATGCGAAGACGGTGTACAGCTTGCCAGCAAGCTAGAGGTGGACATACTGGCTATTAATCTGTTTGGATAGGAACTTGCAAATCCCTTTTGAAATTCTTTTGTTTCATTCATTGACATGCATATGGTGTACAAGGCTGCAGTTTGTCTTTGTGACTTGGGGATTAGAGAGTCCTTTGCTTCAGTGCACATTTCTTTTGTGGCATTGAAGAAAACTTTTTGTTATTGACTGTCATTTAAAGCCATGTATTGAATCAACATTATATCCAAATTTGGTACATTTCCATGCAGAGAATTTAATTTGGTGATCTCTTGAACTTTTATAAGTTTCTTTTTTCCTTTAGTGTATTATCGGCGTAAAGTACCTGCTTTATTTTTCCAGTATCAAACCGAATTCCTTCAATACTAGGGTCCTTTCGGATATAATGAGCAAGCAGCTCAATAGCTATTATAAATAAATAGGGGGACAAAGGGTCCCCTTGTCTTACCCCTCTTTTAACTTTAAAGTATCCAGTAAGTGTTGAGTGTCCCCCGTTCATCACGCAACTACTAACATCATTATAAAGAATTTTAACCCAAGAGCACAATACATTACCGAACTTAAAAGTTTCCAATGCTTTGAACAGTAGTCTATGTGAAATACAGTCAAATGCTTTTTCGAAATCTACAGCGATAAGAAAACCTACAGGCTGATACAATGACTGGAAAAATACATCATCTATTAACCGCACTGCCTCCCCAATATTTCTCTCTTTACCATAGCCCACCTGATGAATGATATCTCCTAAAACCTCTTTTACCCTTTTAGCCAATACTTTTGACAGAATCTTACAGTCAAGATTTAAAAGAGTTATTGGCCTGTAGTTTTTCATATACAAAGGATCTTTTCCCTCTTTCTCAATAAGTGTAATGACTCCTTGTCTCTGTGAATTGGATAACACCTCAGTTTCGAAACTCTCATTAAATGCTTCCACTATATACTTCCCTAAGATTGGCCAAAATGTATAGAATTCAGCTGTAAAGCCATCATTGTCTGGTGACTTATTCCATTCCATGCACTCGTTTTTATGCTAGCAGCGCCCTCAGGTGGCGGAAAAAGTAAAAAACTAGCAAAACTCATAGGTACTGGTTGAGAACCTATGTAGGAAGGGGATGGGTTCGAAATAACTCTACTGTACATTTAAAATCCATGTTTTTGTGCTAGCAACGACATCGCGTTGGCAGCAGGTGAGCGATCTCCTGAACGACCAAATCCCATTGGCCCGCGTGCTTTGCCTCGCCGTCGACCCGAATCAGACGACGGTTGCGCGTGCGTCCGGCGAACGATACGTAGTGCAGACTCTGTAGCTCTCAACGGGGAACCCACGTAAGAATTGAAAATATGTGCGGTTGAGCGCCCCGGCGAATTAGCATATATTTGAATTCTTCACGGTACGTCATCATGAATGATTCTGATATAAAGCGGGGCGTTATGTTGGGAATGTCATTCACGTCGGTTCGCACCACAGGTCGCACACACCCGTTTAAATTTCCCGCTATACGTAACTGTTGTTACTATGGCGGCCGCTTCGAAAGAGGACATTGCTGATTTATTAAAGGAGAATTAACCCCTGAGTACAAATTTACTTATATTGAAAGGTGTAATATATTCCTACTTATTGGCCTAAATCATTTTCTAATAAGATATCAGAAAAGGGTATAAATAAAGATATTCCAACACCCGGTATCGTCTCCTACTCATTTACATGGGGGTTGCCATTTTCTTGCTGATTTGGATTTGTACATGAACCATCGAGAAATGTTCCGGTCAGGAAGATATTTTGAATCCAAGACCTAAATTGCTTTTCTTCATTACCTAAAATCCCATATGTGACGAAAAATATAAAGTGGGTGTTTACATGATTTATAAAAATTAAATCTTTATAATGATACTTTTAAATTGTCTGGTTTTGCTTAACAAAAATCTATTTTCTTGGGTTTGCCAAACAGAGCAGTATGCAGCATGCATTCTGACTTTTCAAGTCCCATTATCCGAAAGCAGGTGAATGCATAGTTTGCTGCTATAGATGCTCAGGGAAGAAGCATCCATAAAATTTGAATTAATTTGCTCCGTCCATTGCGTCACAGTATCTAGAAAATAGATTTATATTAAGCGAATATCGATTTTCAACAGAAATATATAAGGAAATCTTCAGTTTAAAAATAAATTGACATATCTATTCTATATTTTTAATCTCAAATGGGTTTTTAATTTTGAAAAAGGCAATTGGGCATTTGGATTAAGAAAATCTTCTTGTACACATAAAAAAATGGCAGCCCCCATGTATTGCTAGCAGACGATACATATTGCTAGCAGATGATAAATTTTGCTCAGAAAATCTTGATTCGTATCGATCTCGTATATTTTGACGCGAAGCCATATAGTCTAACAAGTAGGAATAAATAACACCTTTCAACACTATCGTCTTTATTGTTTGAGGTTAATTCTCCTTTAAATTCTTTCAAGGCAGGAATAAGTATGATCAACCTATGGCTTCGTTTCCTAGTACAAACCAGCCTTTTCTTGGGGGTCTTGCCCCTGTATACAGAAGCAAGGGCATTGGAAAGAATCCTGTCTTGCAAGACGAATCAGTATCAGGCAACCCGGGAATCGAGCAGCAAGTACAGTAAATAAAGATAAGGACAATTCAGTAGTACTATAGCTAGTAGCACATCAGCAAGCAATGGTCATATTGACCATTAGGATCATATACATGTGTGTATACTGGGTATTGGGGATACAGATGTAATTTTGTTTGAAATGGAGGTTTTTGTGGGCAAACTGATACTTAAGTATCATTCTTTAGATTTTAAGTTATCAGTTCGTTAAGATACAAAATGTAGAAAGTTATAAAAACTTACATTTACAGCCCTCTTTTTGGTACTTGTTACCCACACCTCCATACGGATGACGACTGCTCTCAATATGTTGCGCACTAGTGAGGCCGCTCTACATGGTTACGCACCGTAGATACGTACGCAGAATGTTACGCACACAAGCTATTCTACGAAGACCTGAAAGGGCCAAACTGACGACGTAAAAAAATAAAAAATATTACGTACGTACGTAGTAATTATTACGTACGTACGTAATATTTTTTATTTTTTTACGTCGTCAGTTTGGCCCTTCCAGGTCTTCGTAGGAGATCGACGAACCGATCGCGCCGGTACTACTACGAGCGCTGAGGGCTCCCTTCATCATAATCGTGAAAAATACAAACTGGATGCTGACGGGACAGTCTCGATAGCAGTTATCGACAAAAAGGACCCAAAATTTCAGGAAACCCTCTTCAAAGGTCACAAAACAACCTGGTAAGTTTTAATCATCTATTATTCAACATAAGTATTTGGATGTAAGTAAACTGCAATATATGAGATTCAATTAAATATAGCCAAAAATGCACAGTGATGCAGTTTAGGTATGGGATGTGTGTTGGATGCGTTACTACACAGTCGGCAATGGCGTGTACCTATGAGTGGCTAGTAGGGCCTACATGATGGTTGTCATTGTTCTTTCTGATGTAGTTTTTAGCTATTCAGATTATGACGAATTATGAACAATGTTGAATGTGATATAAAAGTGTCGGGCAGATCTTTTGGCGCGAAATCGCGCTCCTGATATTACTGATGTTTATGTTATAGTGGCATAGTAGTATAATAATATAAGTGATACACGCCCCCAACGCCCAGTGTAGTATTATGTAATAAGTTGTACAATAAGTGCCATACGGATGAGTGCCCCAACGGATAAAGACAATAGCGAATCTCCCGCCATATATATCACCGGACACATATATCCAACACGCGTCCAACATCACCGTCGATCATCATGACATATACCCAACTGAGACTCAAGACAGACGTACATTAGGCCTACTACTACTATACTACTCGTGCTTATTGCTGTTGAGTGTTATCAGCAAGGATAATTACATTTAAGCTAAGCGTTCGTTGGATTGTGTGTTTGTGTGCTGGCTTTTGCTAAACAGTCGGGTAACGTCGCGTCGCGTTGGTAGAAATTTTCGAACATTTTTCAGGAAGGTGTCTTCAAGGGGACAAATTGAAAAAGAGTCCATCTCAGTATGATTTTTCCCGTTTTCAGGCTAAAAACGACAAACAAGGGAATAAAGAAAATAATAGAAGGATAATGCAAAGAAAAACATGAACTATAAAGAGAGAATAGAAGGGTAGGAAGGATGGAAGAAAATATGATGAAAGGAAACAAAGAATACAACAAAAGGAAAGTTGGAAAGTAAAAATAAGTGGATAAAAACAAAGAAAAACATAAAGAAAGATAGAGACATAAATGATAGAAGGATAAAGATATTAAGAGTAACATAAGGAAAGATAGAAGAGAAGATGCAATTGCGGCAAGCTGGCGCGCGTGCCGGGCTAGACTCGAGCGAGCTAGCTGTGAGATTCTTTTCACATTTTTAGCACTTACTGTAGGCCTATTACTGGATACTTATGAAGTTTTTACGTTATACAAATAAAATGTGCATCCAATGTTTATCACGTAATGAATAGCAAAATAAAAATCATTCAGAAAATAGTGATTTAGTAATGTGTTTTTTTTTTGTTTTCTCAGAAAAAAAGGTTTTGAAATATTAAACTATGAATAATTCTAAAGCAAGTCCTAACTTCAACTCTTTTTTTTTGGGGGGGGGGGGTAGCGTGTGTGTGTGTTCCATTTTTTTTTTACAGGGTAATTATTTTGTTTTTCATTGCTATATCGTGTGTTGAGAGCCAGAAGGGCGTTAACTCATATACTTTAACACAGAGTTAACGCCCTTCTGGCTCTCAACACACGATATTATCCTTTTGCGGTTTAAATATATATATTAGAGAGATATGAGAGAGATAGAACGAGAGAGATATAGAACGAGATAGAGATAGAGAGAAAATGTAGAGATTAAGAACTAGTAGATCAGGTTAAACAACGAAGACAAAGAATATGATCGAATAACAAGAGCAAGGGGAAGAAAGAGAAAGCGAGAAATGGAGCTTCAGTGCACAGAAGGATATGGTAAAAAAGAGAGAAAGAAGAGATTGATCAGGTAAGAGTGAGCATTTTTGTCCGTCCGTGACACTTGTGATATCCCATGTTGAGAGGCTTTACCTAACTTGTTCGTATCTTGGTAAAATGATTTCTTAGAAAATTCTGATATGTCTACTTATTTGGGCCATACAATTTTCAGCATGGGTGTTGTTAAAAATTGCCATGTTTAGCAAAAATCCGTTACACCCTCTTTAGCATTCGCTACAAAATCAGGGGTTCGACATAAACTTGGCAGATGATTGAAAACCCTGTTTATGTAACTAACATTTAATAAGAAAATATTTGACAAGTTTAATTTATTTGGATTGTAATTACAAAAGGGGACGAGGAAGTCAAGCAATCAATTTCTATCTCGTCCGTCCGTCACAATGAACATTTTTCCGATTTGCATATCAGGCCCCTAGCCAGGGGGTCGGAGGGGTCGGACGACCCCCCACCCCCACCTTCTTGGGATGATATCTGCTTTTTCATGGAAAAAAAATATTGGCAACACTGCAACTCACTTCACCATCATTCACAACCCCTAAATTTCCTCTCGGGAGTCATTAAATTACAGCAGTAAGCATCTATATTTTATCATTTTCCGGGGGGGGATGCACCCGGACCCCAAGCGAAGACCTTACAAAAAGGTCCACTTTACCAACTTCCCCTTTAGAAACCCTGGCTACTGGCCTGCATATAGAAACCATGACAACCATGTTTTTTTACATAATCCTTTGTGATACTCTTTATGATAAACCCCGAAGTTACCCATGTTTATTTGTTAATTAATATTCATAACCCCCCCCCCCCGCCCCGCCATGAAATTAAATTTTGTTTTCCATCTTTCATAATGTTACTGTTTATATTTATTCTTTTTATCCTCTTTTTTATTGCTTTCCATCTTCACTTTGTTATTCTTTGTTCCCTTTTATCATCTTCTCTTCCACCTTTCTTCATGTTTATATTTATCTTTTTATCATTTTTCTCTCTATCTCTCGCTTTGTCATTTCTTGCTTTTATCTATCAATTATCTTTCCATCCTTCCTCTCGTTATGATATTCTTTGTTTCCTGTTATCATTTTCTCCCCCACCTTCCTCACGTTAATCTTTATCCTTCTATCATTTCTCTCTGTCTTTCTTTATATAAGTTAAACTTTTTTATCCTATCATTTCTCTCTCTATCTTTCATATTATTCTTTTTAAAATCACTTTCGGCTTCCCATCTTTATTTACTTTCCTTAAAACATTCTTTGCTTTAATCCTATCATTTTGTTTTCCTTTCATCTTATTTTTTTTTCTGTTATTCCTTTATTCAAATTATCATCTTCTCTTCTATCTTTCCTTATGTTACTCTTAATATCTTTATCCTTCTATCATTTATGTCTCTATCTCTCTTCATGTTTTTCTTTGTTTTTATCCACTTATTTTTACTTTCCAACTTTCCTTTTGTTGTATTCTTTGTTTCCTTTCATCATATTTTCTTCCATCCTTCCTACCCTTCTATTCTCTCTTTATAGTTCATGTTTTTCTTTGCATTATCCTTCTATTGTTTTCTTTATTCCCTTGTTTGTCGTTTTTAGCCTGAAAACGGGAAAAATCATACTGAGGTGGACTCTTTTTCAATTTGTCCCCTTGAAGACACCTTCCTGAAAAATGTTCGAAAATTTCTACCAACGCGACGCGACGTTACCCGACTGTTTAGCAAAAGCCTGTGTGCTGTATATGTGCGTGTGTTTGGTAATATTTCACGGCCCCTCTCCATACTGGCGACGAGGATAACTGGGTTTTAGTGTTATTTTCCGAGCTGTTTTAGCGTTGATTTATTTAGTTATTGATTGTCAGAGTGATTTTTGGTCGTGATTTGATGAATATTTTTGTCGTGAATGCGGTGTATATGGTTGAATTTTTTGAGCGTTGTTGTTTGTGTGAGCGGGAAATTCTCTCTCTCTGGAAGTGGAAGAAATAAATAAAATATAAAAAAAAGAGAGAGAGAGAGAGAGAGAATGTGGTATTTTGTGTAGCGTGATTTTTGCAATCGTATATAGCGTGATCGAGGCCGAGGACTGCTGCTGCTGAATTTTTGTTGTTGGAATTTTTGTCCTTGGCGGTCGGCCAGCTATATAGTATTGTAAAGATAATACTTTGTATTTTAGTTGTGTTGTGTTATTGCTGTGACTTGTGCTTTGTGGTTGCGGGTGTTGTGTGTTGCTGCTGCTGTTGCTGTGCTGCTGTTGCGGTGCTGCTGTTGCGGTGCTGCTGTTGTTGTGCTGCTGTTGTTGTGTATACATAATTATTATATAAATCATCTGATTCTGAATTAGCCAATTTCTATTGACTGCTGCCGCTGCTGTTAATATATTTTTTTTTTTTTGTATAGATAGTAACTTGGAAAGTCGTGTGTTTTTTTTTGAGAAAACGCGCCGAGAATTTTGCTGCTGCTGCTGAATTTGTAATTTTTCCAATTGTAATTTTGTCATTGGAAATTGGCCAATTTAGTTTCTAATAAGTCAAGAGCTATATCGCCGCTGTTGTTACATTTTAGAACGCAGCTGCAGTCATTGATTTGTGCTCTTGATATTGGAAAATAATTTATTCGAGTAAATATAAACTGTAAAATTGTAAATTGGTTTATATTGTTGTTTCTGTTGAACATTTCTTGTCAATATGGCGACCAATTTGACAAGGGTGAAAATCAACAATTGTACCCCTGAGGAATATTTGATGAGTTTACCGGGGGGTGGGTACGGCCACCGTCAAACGCATCCTTGAAGTGAGAGAGGCAGCCGACCTCACTCCCGAAGTATTCTTATCAATACCTCATATACCAAGAGCGGAACTTTTAGTCTACGCTTTTGATTATGAGCCCTCAGAGGTGGCTCATAGAGCAGACCAAAGAGAAGTGCGATCTGTGGGGGACGAGCCGCTGGATTCGTTTACTCCCTTGTTTCCTCCACAACAGCTCACCCAGAGCCAGTCATACGAGGCCCCGCCACAGATTAGCCACGTACATAATGTGCATGGCGCTGTAGGCCAGCCCATGCAAACACTGCCGGGCGGGAGGCCGGGGGCGCTTTTGCTCCACAGCCTTCCACCCTCCTGGCGCAAGATAAAGCCAAGTCTCTCTGGGGCTCTGACTATTATTCTGCGCTGGGAGAGGCCCAAAGAGAACAACTAGGATTTTCTAGATGGAATAATGGCTCCTTGCCATCGCCACCTAACAATAATAATGGCATCCCCAATTTACCAACAGATGCACCTCCCCAACTGGCATCTCCTTTTGAGCCAAACCCACCACAACCAGAGCCGTATCCACAATTTCAGTTTGCCCCTTGGCGGCAGTCAAACGCCCCAAGGCAAACTCAGGCCCCTCAAACTCAGCCTACCTTTCAACCCGGCCCTCAGGCGTGGCAAAAGCCATCACCCTCACGCTCATCCGGTGGCGGCCAATTCACATCGGCCCAATACGAGGAAATGTATGGGATGATGTGGAGGATGTTCCAGTGTATGCCACTTGGGGGAAGGGGGCAACCTGCCCCTCCGAATTACAATCCTGCTGCCGCTTACGGTGGATTTTACCCACCATGGGCTGGAAGCAGTTGCAACCAACCCGGTTACCCAAACACTCAAGCCGGGGGCGCTTTTGCTCCACAGCCTTCCACCCTCCCGGCGCAAGATAAAGCCAAGTCTCTCTGGGGCTCTGACTATTATTCTGCGCTGGGAGAGGCCCAAAGAGAACAACTAGGATTTTCTAGATGGAATAATGGCTCCTTGCCATCGCCACCTAACAATAATAATGGCATCCCCAATTTACCAACAGATGCACCTCCCCAACTGGCATCTCCTTTTGAGCCGAACCCACCACAACCAGAGCCGTATCCACAATTTCAGTTTGCCCCTTGGCGGCAGTCAAACGCCCCAAGGCAAACTCAGGCCCCTCAAACTCAGCCTACCTTTCAACCCGGCCCTCAGGCGTGGCAAAAGCCATCACCCTCACGCTCATCCGGTGGCGGCCAATTCACATCGGCCCAATACGAGGAAATGTATGGGATGATGTGGAGGATGTTCCAGTGTATGCCACTTGGGGGAAGGGGGCAACCTGCCCCTCCGAATTACAAGCCTGCTGCCGCTTACGGTGGATTTTACCCACCATGGGCTGGAAGCAGTTGCAACCAACCCGGTTACCCAAACACTCAAGCCCCTCAACCTTCTCCCCAAGGTCCAGCTGAATTGAGGTATGGGGGTCCAATCCCCAGTACTCAAAACACTAGGCCCCAAGGAGAAGGACAAGGTGGCCGAGTGTTTCCGAGACCAAAGCCACTATGCCGTCGGTGAGCCCTGGATACACAGAGCTGCCGGCACGAAGCCAGCCGCCCCGCGTAACACGGCTTAACCCGGCTGCATCGGCATATCATCGTAACGGACAAGAAGACGATAGAATGCCTATGTACCGACCAACGCCTTTGCCCAAGACGATCTCCTTCGATGGCAAGGAGAGTTGGGCAGCTTTCTATTCTAAGTTTCAACTGTATACGGACAGGAATTGTATGACAGATGAAGACAAAAAATATCAGTTGTGCCTGGCGCTGGAGGCAGAGGCCGGTAAATTCATGGCCCTTATCAGGGAGAGCAATCCAGACATCTCCTAATGACCTGGTTGCAAAATTGGAGAAGCGGTTTGCTCTCCAGGATGAGCCAGAAGTTACACGAATGCAGTTTCAATCTGCCTACCAGCGCCCTGATGAAGACATTGTTAATTTGGCCGATCGTCTTTTGACCCTGGCGGCCCACGCTTTCATTGGCCTACCGGATAAGTTTGTCCAGTAAATGTTCGTTGGAAGGTTCTGCCAGGGTGCCCATGACAAGGATGCAGGACACCATGTCCTTACTTCTCGGCCTGGGAACTTAGATGAGGCCATGACGAAGTACAAATGGTACCAGTTTCCCCCAAAAGAACCATGCATGTGCATTGCCCCCGGCCGAGAAAAGACATTAGGCAACTGTCTGTAGGGGAGACGGAAACCGACCATCGGGTTCAGAAAAAGTCTCCACCGAAGGCGGCTGCAAGCACCAATCCAAGCATTGAGGCTAGAATCAGTGCTCTTGAGGCTCAAAGCGCTGTATGGGCCTCAAAGATGTATTCCATGGTTGCTGCCATCAGGGATTTGTCCCGTAGCACCAAGGATCTGGTGGGAAGTTGTTCAGGACACCAGAGCGTACAGTGTCGGGTGCCCAGCCGAGATACACCTCTGGCCGGGCCCCTAGCACACCAGAAAGACAGAGGTACACTTCTGGCCGTGCTCCGGGTACACCGGAGAGGCCGAGGTATAACTCCAGTCGGACACCTGATCGGTCTGCATTTGACCGACCAAGACAATTCACAGGCTGTTACAACTGTGGGGAAGAAGGCCATTTCAGTAGGGCCTGCCCCATAGCTAGAACGCATGCCCGTGATAATCGGCAGATAAGGGCCGTAACGTTTGAGCAGGGAAATGGACAGGGATCGGAGGAGATGGGGAGCCCCCGATCCGATCAGAACTCTCCACCTCCGCCATCTCCATTCCATTAGAGGACAGGTTACCTGTTGAGGACCCCGCATTTGCAGGCTTAAGCACACATGAATATGACCATGGCGAACCGCGGCCACCGGACATACAAGTAAGTCCAGGTAGCCTGGGGTTCTCTAAAAAGACGGAAGTCCCTTGGAGGAATCCACCATGGCCACCAGACATTTCTGGTGATTTAGAAAGTCATGACTTACAAGTAAGTCCAGGTAGCCCGGGGTTCTCTAAGAGGACGGAAGTCCCTTGGAGGAATCCACCTTGGCCACCAGACATTTCTGGTGATTTAGGTAGTCATGACATAGAAATAGTTGCTTGCAGAATTATATCGACTTCAACTTTAAGTGTTGGAGTGACGGTAGGCAACGAGTCAATAACCGCCGTTCTGGATACTGCAGCAGCTGTTACAATTATTTCTGATAGGCTATTTCACCGCCTCCAGCCTCAACCGCCTGTCCTTAAGCGTGTAGTTCTTAAGGGGGCTGGTCGAGAAATGACAATGGATGGCATTGTGATAGGGCCTGTCGATCTCAAGCTTGGTACCCAAATACTAAGTGAAGAGATGTATGTAGCTCCGATAGCAGATGAAATGCTGTTTGGCGTTGATTTATTGCGAAAGCATAACGCCAATATTAGCATTCCAAATGCTATCTTAACTTTGAATCATGAGGACTTGCCTATAATTCAACGAGAAGACTCGGAGTATGCGGCAAGGGTGAGTGTGGATAAGAGTGTTTCTATCCCCCCCCCCCCTCCCAAGTTCGGTTCGAAGGGTTCAATGCTCTGTTACTCTTAATTCTGGGCCGTTCTTGGTTGAACCCTTGCCCTTTCTACCTGTGCCTGTCCTTATTCCCCGTAGTCTCCATGATGGGGAGAAAAGGACAGAAGTTCTCATGGTAAACCCCTCAGATACTGCGTATAAACTACGGAGAGGTGACATCATTGGAAAAGCTTATGAAGTTTCAGTGTTGGAGCCTACCATGGAGCCTTCTGAAGGGGTGTCAGTGAGGAGTGTCAGCACCGCTGATAGTTCGGTCTCTGACATACCCCCACACCTTCTGGATCTCTGGAGCTGCTCTGTTGAGGGGCTGGCCCCAGGGCAACGGGAGGAGTTAAGAAGGCTTCTACTTGAATACGAAGCGGTATTTGCGAAAGATGAGTTTGATCTCGGTGATTTCAACGAGATAACTCACAGCATCGACACTGGCGATGCAAGACCCATCAAACAAAAGATGAGGCGGACCCCCCTGAACTTTATTCAGGAGGAGCGGGCACATCTGGATAAGATGCTTGCCGCTGGGGTTATCCAGCCATCTATGTCTGAATGGGCATCGCCTCCTGTGTTAGTGCGGATAAAAAATGAGTCCGATGGTGCATTGACTACCGCAAGCTGAACAATGTTACCAAGAAGGACGTCTATCCTCTACCATGTATTGAAGAATGCCTTGATACTCTGGCTGGCAATAAATGGTATTCAAAACTTGATGCTAACGCCGCCTATTGGCAAATCAAGGTAAGCGAATCCGACAGAGACAAAACAGCCTTTGTTACTAAACATGGACTGTATGCATTCGTCCGCATGGGATTTGGCCTGTGTAACGCACCGGCCACATTCCAGCGCGTGATGAACTTAGTCTTGAGAGGTCTGACGTGGGACGTGGCCCTTGCGTTCTTGGATGATGTTCTTGTATTAGGTAAATCATTCCCAGATCATATACAGAACCTAAGAGCAGTCCTGAGACGTTTCAAAGACTACAAACTTAAACTGAAACCCAAGAAGTGTGCCCTATTTCAAGAAAGGGTAGAGTTTTTGGGTAGAGAAGTTGATGCTACAGGATTGCATCTACCAGAAGAGAACATTCAAAGGGTGGTTGAATGGCCTACTCCTACTTCCACCAAAGAAGTGGAACAATTTCTTGGGCTAGCCAACTACTATAGGGTGTTCATGAAGAATTATGCACGGGTGGCTGGACCGTTATATGAGCTTACAGGTCGTAATACATTTTGCTGGACAAATGTGCACCAATGTGCATTCGAACAGATTAAAGCTCTACTAACATCCGCTCCTGTACTCGCACTTCCAAATGTATCTGGTCCGTTCATCTTAGATACTGATGCATCGAGCACAGCAATTGGAGCAGAACTATTGCAAGTTCAGAACGGCCAGGAGAAGGTTATCGCCTATGGCAGTTTATCCCTTTCTCCACAGCAAAGGAATTACTGCGTTACTCGTCGTGAGCTTTTAGCGCTGGTGCTCTTTTGTAGACAGTATAGGCACTATCTTTTAGGTAGGCCATTTACTGTGAGGACGGATCATGGCAGTTTAACGTGGCTGCTCAACTTCAAGCGGCCGACAGGACAGTTGTCTCGCTGGCTTGAGGAGTTGGGGCAGTATGACATGCAAATTGAACACCGGCCTGGTAGGCGTCATTCGAATGCCGACTCTCTTTCTCGCATTCCGGACACTCAGCCGGTATGTGAGGGGTATGAGCTTGGTGTGCGAATACAAGACTTGCCATGTGGCGGGTGCTCATATTGCACCAAAAGACACAGAGAATGGGCACATTTCGTCGATTGCATAGACGATGTTGTGCCATTGAGCCGAAGCCAACGGGTCTCAAGTGTGGCTGTTGAGGAGTGTTTCCCTGTCACACATATGGAAATATCCTTTAATACAGCCCATTCATTTGAGATCAGAAGTATTTCAGTTGGTGGCCCCGACGGGGTGGCAGAGGACCCGCCTTCTGACAATTTAGTCAAGCAAGAGCAGGAAAAAGACCAACTCCTCATGCCCCTACGTAAATGGTTATCCGACAAGGAAAAATTGGATGAAGGGACCTTGTTTCTCCTCCCACCCGAAGGTAAATTTTTGTGGATAAACAGGGACCTCTTTTTCCTAAAGGAAGGAGTTATCTGGAGAAAGAAGGATGAATGTGATGTCATGGTGGTTCCTGAGTCACTGAGACATGACATCATCCGGCTGAATCACGATCCTCCTTCAGCAGGTCATGCTGGAATCAATCGTACTCGGGCTAAGTTAAAGTCAAAGTACTATTGGTACGGCATGTCGGAAGATATACGAATATACATAGCAGGATGTGCTACTTGCAATCAAAACAAGAAGGCCACGCGTCATGGGAGGCATCCTATGAAGAATTATCATGCGGGTGCGCCCATGGAGCGTGTCCATCTCGACTTTATGGGTCCACTTCCAAAGTCCTCACAGGGTAATGAGCACATCTTGGTTATGATAGATCAATTCACCAAATGGGTAGAATGCGTACCCCTGCCCTCCCAAACGGCGGAGACGACGGCTCATGCAGCTGTGAGCAGTTTTTTCTGCCGATTTGGATATCCATTTCAAATCTTCACGGATCAGGGCAGGAATTTTGAAAGTATCCTTTTCAAGGACATGTGTCGTGTTCTTGACATTCATAAATCTAAAACTACTGCTTTCCGCCCCCAAGAAAATTCGCAGGTTGAGAGAGCAAATAGGACCTTGATGGATGCGGTGCGATGCTATGTCTCTAAGTCTCAAAGAGACTGGGATAAACATCTGCAGCAAATCGCAGGTGCTATTCGTTCTACCGTCAATCGTACGACTGGATTTACCCCTAACAAGCTGATGCTGGGTCGGGAGGTCAATCTACCCGCTGATCTCGTAGTCTCGGTTCCCCAACGAACGCAAGAGCAGATTAAAGAAGAATTTGTTGCCGAGCTGACTTGTGCTATGCGGAAGGCCCACGTTTCAGCTAGGGCAGCAATTAAAGCTGCTCAACGAAGAATGAAACGAGATTACGACGTCAGACAATATACAAGAGAATTTGAAGTAAATGACCGTGTATATATCAGGGATACGGCTAGTGTCAAGGGGAGATCACGTAAGTTGAGCCCCCCTTGGAAAGGACCTGCGGTCATTGTGGAAAAAAGGTCGCCTTATCTCTATCGAGTAGCCTTCAAAAGAACAATAGCCACTTATAATCACGATCGTTTGAAAAAATGTACGGATCGAAGTAAGGCTATTGTTGAGACTCCTGGCAAAGACAAACTTTACTGTCTTTGCCGGAAGCCTGATGATGGCTCTTTGATGATTTGTTGCGACAAATGCCTGAAATGGTATCATGGAGCATGTGTGGGAATTACCCAATCAGGAGGGCTGGAAGATCTTAAATGGTTTTGCCCCCTTTGTGCCAGGGGGAGATAGACCAAGTGAGAAGGACCCTCTTCTGGACCCTCTTCTGGACCCTCTCCCACCGGAAGTTTTTGCCATCCCAAGCAACCGTCTTCTTGTTGAGACGGACGCCCCTACCTGCCTGTCCGCCCGCAAAACAGTTGGCAAAACGCAAGCTTTTATTGGCGATGTCGGGCAGGTGGTGGCGTCGATTCGAGGGGTTTCCCTCGAATCACTCCTCGACCAGATGACGGTCAATGCAAGGGAGCTGTATTGCATAAAGTAAAGCGCAATACAGTTCCTTTGCCCCAATTCTCTGCCTGCATCCTGTACGCCCTATACCTTTATTTTTGTCTTTATCTGTATGTTATAAAATGATATATGTTATGTTTATATGGGAAGATAAATAGTCTTCATGTTATGTTACTTTATGTATATTGAGTTTTGTTATTTAAAGGGAAATTAACCTCAGCGTATGAATTAGCTTATTTTGAATGGTGTAGTATATGCCTCTTATTTGATACATGCAATTTCATGTAAAAACACAGGATATAGATATAAATCACTATTTTCCAGCCAAGTTATCGTCTGCTAGCAATAATAAGGGGGCTGCCATTACTTTATGTGTACACGAACATATTTTTCATCCCAAGTAAAATTTCCTTCATCGTTAACTTGTAATTGATTTTTAGAGGACAAATATATATTAGATAAAGTCACATATTCTGAAATGTAAGTTTAGTTTTATATATTTTTTAAAAGGTCTTAATTTGTTCATAAAAAATATACTTCATAAAAAATATACGTCAAGGACGGAGAATTGACGTCAAGGACGGAGACAATCGTAACAATACCAAAACAAAGCGAGGAATCTGCTTTACAGGATGGCTATTAGAACTCATGGGTCGTCAATTATCTAGGCCCATGGCCAATAACAATCGTAATACAATCAGAACAAAGCGACGTATCTGTTGTAAAGGTAGGCTATTATCAATGCATATGGTACCTAATGATCCGTGTCATGCACAAAATGGCAGCCTCCATGGAAAGACGTAGCAGACAATAGGTGCATCTAGAATATCACGTGGGGTTACTTGTCCTTTAATATGAAAAATCAAGTAGCTTTTGGTATCTCATATTTTGTATATGATATATTGTGAAAAGACAAAGTGTCAATATAATTTATAAAACGGAAGAGAAACTAAATAGAATAAACAAGACGAGCTGTCTTGGAGCTAGAGAAGTAAGAAAAACTATAGTAAGTTAATTATATATAACAATGTACATTTGTTTTCTTATTGTACAGGTGCGTACAGGAATCATTTTATATATATATATATATATATATATATATATATATATAACACGTTTCCTTTAAAGACAAAAGGATTTTATTTAACACTTGGCAAGGCAGAGAAAGGGTAAGTTATACATGTGCATACTTGCATAAGTCAGTGTGACAGCATATACCGCAATAATCTTTAGTTCCTATGGTTGGAACGGTGGACATTCAGGAAGTTAGAATGTACCTGTTTTTTGCTTTGTGAGAGGAAGTGGTGACAACGAACAGTTCGTGTGTCAGATAGCCAGGAGTGCTATTTTAACAGTAAGACTGCAATTTTCCTGAGGGTTAGGATTTGTTAAATTAAATCATATGCATACTTGCATAAGTCAGTGTCACAGCATATACCGCAATAATCTTTATTTCCTATGGTTGAACGGTGGACATTCAGGAAGTCAGAATGTATGGGAGAAGAATAGGAGGATAAACATTCTAATTACCTGTTATTATAGGTGTAAGACAATTTATTACTATATATTTATAGGTGTTTATTTTTCTTTTTCAGATATCTTCCAAAGTGGAATTTGGGCAACCAAGGAGATTCATCAAGAACAACATGACTATCTAAAACGATTGGAATTAGAGTTACCTCAAGTTGTTTTGGGTTATAGAGCATCCTCTACGGAAAAAACAGTTTGGAGGTGCATTTAATAAATGGTGCTTATGGGCTGAAAAGTATGGGAAATCTAAATTTCCCTCTGATCCACATTGTATTTTTTTTTTTTAATATCTTATATATATGAGTCATTCGGTGTCTTCGCCTTCTATTAAAGCTACAGCTGCTATTTCTTGGGCTCATAAAATGGCCGGATGTTCAGATCCATGTGTTTCTCCAATTGGTTACGTTTACAATAAAAAAGGAGCCTATAACGGGAGATTTTCTTTCAAAAATGTTTGATTTCCATGATTGAGCAGGCTATTCAAATAAAAATTTGATGGCTATAAGAACAATGTCAATGTGCCTAGTTGTGTTTGCGGGGTTTTTTTCGTTTTGATGAGTTGGTTCAAATAGGTCATATCTCAATACATGTACTCATGTATCAATATCTATTCCATCAAGTGAATATGATACAGGGAGGGTAACTCTGTTATAATTGCTTGTCTTGGCTTAAAATTATGTCCAGTTAACATGTTAGAAAAGTATCTAGAGTTAGCCCAGGTGTAAGATTCAGATTCATTTATTTTCAGAGGGTTTTCTGCTACCAAAATGGGCTTCAGATTACGGGAAATAACCAGCCTATGTCCAGTGTTTGTGAAGTAATTGATGCTTTGAAGCCTATAGTTGGCGATACTTCTGAATTTTGTATTCTTAGTTTACGTTCAGGAGGGGGCCTCAGAGGCCGCCAAAGGTGTGGTACCAGATAGGTTATGTTTTCAAGAGACATGGACGATGGAAGTTCGAAACGGCCAAAGATGGCTATGTGAAATAAACTTTCCAAAATCTTTTTTCTGTATCCTAACTGTTGGGATTGTAATTTAATACTGGCACTTGCCAGATGTGGTGCGAATAAGATCGACAAAAGCAATTAATGTGTAATGGGGTTTTATTGAAGTCTTCTTGGTTCATTCTTTCTGGGTATAGTGAGGAATTGGAAATATGTGCGGTTGAGCGCCCCGGTGTATTAGCATATATTTGAATTCTTCACGGTACGTCACATTTACTTTTTTTATGATATATTCAATTTACTTCAATCCTATCAATTAATTACGAATTCAAATTGTCTATGATAGAAATTCGTTGGCATGGATTTGCCCGACTATATTAGAGGGAAGGCCTGTCTCATTGGTAGGCCATTATATAGCGTATGCATGGAATTGGTATGGACGTACCCCCTACGCTCGATGGAAAGAGAGGGGCTATAATTATGTGAGATTGTTACTTTGCTTCGACGGGAGCCCGGATAGCTCAGTTGATAGCGCACATGGTCATGTAATCCAGGGTCCCGGGTTCGAATCCCGGTCGGGGCATTGTAATTTTCTCACATTTACTTTCTTTATGATATATTCAATTTACTTCAATCCTATCAATTACGATATTTAATTACGAATTCAAATTGTCTATAGAAATTCGTTGGCATGGATTTGCCCGACTTTAGAGGGAAGACCTGTCTCATTGGTAGGCCATTATATAGCGTACGCATGGAATTGGTATGGACGTACCCCCTACGCTCGATGGAAAGAGAGGGGCTATAATTAAGTTAGATTGTTACTTTGCTTCGACGGGAGCCCGGATAGCTCAGTTGGTAGAGCACTGGTCCAGGGTCCCGGGTTCGAATCCCGGTCGAGGCAATGTAAATTTCTCACATTTACTTTTCTTTATGATATATTCAATTTACCTCAATCCTATCAATTAAGATATTTAATTAAAAATCAATAATATGATTAATTAACTGCCCCAGTTTATATTTTTAATATCCAATAAATTAAATAAATCACCGCAATCTTTCCAAGTAAAAAATAAATGTTCATAGTCCTCTTCATTTTTATGACAAAAGGATCACATATTACTTATTGAAAATTTAAATGCATACATATGTTTCCTAGTATATAAGCTCATAAAACATTTTAAACTGAAATTCCCTTAACCTACTATTTAAAGTATATTTCCTATAGGTCTTAAAAATATGGTATCAATGTCTTTTTCAGAATAATCATAAATCCTCTCTATTTTTTTTACAGCATATGACTTTTCTATATTCATATTTAACAAAGCTGCATATATTTTTTTTGATGTAACATCAACCAATGTAGACTCTTCCATGCACTAAATATAAATTCTAAATTTAACTCAGTGTCCCCATATACACGAATCATCTTTCCATGTCAATGGAATATTTTTTAATAGCTGGTGAAGTTTATTTATTTCAACATCATTTAACCCCATCCTTTGAAAATCCTATAGTTGATTTAATTTCACCTTCACTATCGACTATATGATATATTTTATATATATTTCTAAGGCAATATAGCATGCGATAGTTGAACGATCGCATGCTGTTGCATCGCAGAACCTCTCACACTGAACGATCTCGGGCAATCTCCTACGATGCGACGCGATATCGCGGGTAATCGCACAGTGTGAGGCGGGTTGCGATATCGCCCAAAATCGCTTTGCATCGCTTCGCAATTCATGTGATCGCTTGAAAAATCGCATATAGAAGAAACACATGCACATGTCACATGACACATGACACACCTTCTTTTCGCTGTTTTCATTCATCAAGTCGGGGTCATTGGTCAGTCAATCACCAGCTGAAGGTCTAACCAATCACAATTCGCGTATACGACATGCATGCAAATCAGCAGAACTCCAGATAACCAATCAAAAGGCTCAATTTTGCACAAGGCCCAGGGACACACCCACATGCACACAACAAACATGACATCGACACCGTGCCCGCGAACGATTTCTCTCACTACTAAGTACTATACTATACTAACTACGTACTAGCTACGTACCTTGCATGAAAACCATATAGCCTACGGTACCGGCGCCATGCCAGCCGATGTCAGATTAATACAAGGTGTTTGTCTAACCAAAAAGAGTCCAAGCTACGTTTAATTAAATGAATCAATGCTGGTGGCAGTTACTAATTAATAGAGACACTGGTACTGTTCCAAGACTGGACAACCCGCTTGCTGACAGAGTTACTCCGGAGACCGGACGTTCAATTGACAGTGAGTAGTCAGAAAGACAGAATAACTTAAGTTCATTGGATGGCCTGTCAGTGTCATGCCTGTGCCGTGGGAAAATTGAACTTTGAAATTGAAGGATGATTGTTTTGGAAATGGAAGAAATGTTGGTATGATGATAAAAATTATAGCTAAGAATAAGATTAGAGTTTAGACTACGACTACTTAGGCTACGATACGAATTAGATGCCGACAAAGAATAAAAATACCTTACCAAAGGCAAAAGCGATTCCCTTTTTCTTTTTTTTTGATTAAACTTAAGTTAAGATACCTAAGGCTAAAGGTAGCTTTGCCTTTAGCTGTGTTCGTTGACAATGCAGTATCCGATCAGTAAAAATGACGAATGATTTGACATGCATGACATGTCAAAACATTGAATAGAAAAATGATTGCTACAATAGTACAAATACAAATTGATAGACAGCGATAAAATGATTTGACTTGAGTCCAAAATGATAACGAAAAATTCAGAGTTCAAAGTCCGAAAAGTTTTGAGGATAAAGTTGAATCAAATTAAAAGTTCAGTCTAATAATTAATAGCTGGCTAAAGCTGGCACTCGACTGAGATGGTTGAAAATTCGATGAGATAAGATACGATGAGAAGGGCGCTCGACGTCGAATGACGGATGCTAAAATCGACTGAAGAGTCGCACTCCAGATGATGACGAAATAGAGAAGAATAGTGAGAAGAGTAGCTCTCGAGTCGAGAAAACATGACGAGGATGTCGGCGAAACAGTGAATCGCTCGCATCACAAACGGTCAATCATGTAGAAAACCTGAAAACGGGCTGAAGTAACAACGCTCTGATCTCAGTACGAACTGAGAAAACTGGCCGATGTTGGAAACAACCAGTTCAGTAGAGTAGAGAAAGAAGAGCCAGGAGAAAAACTTGACGACCGTAGATGTAGTCGTAGAAGGCTCACAAGAAATGAAGACGATGAAAATGAAGAACTTGACCCAAATAGCGTTGGGAGACGATCTCGACCAAAAATGACAGGAACTGAAGATCATGTGGTGGTCGACTCGACCGCGATGAAAATTAGTTGGCAGAGCTGTTGATGCTTCCTCGACCAAGGCTAGTGCGGGAGTGAAACGAGGTCCAAAATTTAAATATTTTTTGTAATTTGGGGGGGGGGGCGGTACTCTACCAAAAAAGTGGTGGGTATGTGCCGCCCACAAGACAAAAAGGGGGCATCGGAACGAGCGTATCATGAAAAGGATGGTCTTCGGAACAATTTTTTTTAAACGGGGCTCTTTGGAACTGGATTACAATATATGATGCTACGGAACTGGCATCGTTTCACCAAACCGTCACAAGCACAAGTTCGTCGACATCCTATTGAAACGCTTCTTAATTTTAATACACTCGTTTCAATGGGATGTCGGCGAACCCACACTTATGACCTTTTGATGAAACGCTACCCTGGTTCCCCCACACAAGCTCCCATGCGTTGGTAAAAGGCTAGTCAGAACATAACTCCGTGGTCAGTATAAACGAATAAAACAACTGGGAGTCTAGTCTATGCTCACATATACGTCTCAATGAATACACAGCGTGTAGAGCATATATACGTAATATATCATAGCACACACCACGCACGGCAACCCGTCTGTCGCTAGCCGACAGTGTTCTGTGTACATGTATACGAAAATACAGTGTTGTCTATGACTTCCGGGTTTGAGCTAGCGATACACGTAATGTTACAGTCCCACCGACGAAACCGACCCCAAACTGATCGATGGTACATGAACGGTATATCGTTCAAATAATGCAAGTTTCGATCGCTCTTCCGTCGTGTGACTGGGTCGTGTAAATCATGTTTTATTCGCATGCAGCGGTGCCCATGCTGCGTGCAGGCCATGCAAAACGCATGTAAGCACAGCACCGATCTCTATATGTGGGACAATGTGTTAACGCTTGCTGAACTGCGCACGGGCTTGGTCACGACCGTGGACATGGATATAACGGAATTATTTCACGAAACTGGAGAGGATTTGATCAAAATGAGTGGAAAACGGTCACAGAAGTTTAAAGAGGAGTACAAACAACGATTTCCTTTCATAAAGCCAAGCACAAAAGGCGTTGAATTTGCATTTTGCATGTGTAAGTTATCATTTATATATTAGGCCTAGGCCCTATTAGATTTAATAACTTTTTAACAAGTTGGTTTCCAGCAATGCAATTTGTCAGGAATGTTTCTGAACTATCTGTCTAGCTTGTGTGTAAAAATCAATATGATTTAATTAGTAATGCGTGAGTGAGCACACATCAAAGGGAAAAATGTGACGAGACATTTCAGCATAACATAAGAAATGAGCATTTCTGCAATGGAAGTATGTCGCGCGAGGTTTTTCAATGTTTTTGGGTCAATCCACGTCAAATCAACCAATGCTTGTCACCCGACCCCCTTCGCTTTTCTTTTAACTCGGAGTGTCTGACGGAAAACCCCAAAATATTTTGCCCCAAGGTCAACTGGTTGCTAAGATACAGCCTCGCATAGCAACCAATGCGCGTTCCAAGAAATGAGTTTTATGAAAATTATGTTTTTTTTAATTGACCATTGAAGCTAGAATTTTTATCCAGTACAGCTCATTATCTGTAAATTGGACGAACTTTGTGCTCTTTAAAAGAAAAATTAATTGTGACGCAAAGCTGACCTTTCGTTTCTGCGTACGAGGTCACCGAACATGGTGTCGAATTTCATTTTTGAAATTTTGGATGCATGTTTAGAGCCTCATATCTCTAATGTATGAGATCAGGAACTGGAATTTTGTACAGTTAAAGACTTTGACTTGGGCAATAATCCAACAGAAAATCAGCGGAACTGGGCGAGCCGTTTTTGTGAAGGGCGCCTCCAAAGTTGGAAAAAAATGAAAAATGTTCCGAGTTCAAGGTCACAGATGACCCTTCGTCCCATCTATGAGGAGCCTGATACAAGCCATGCTTCTACCAGGCTACCTCGTCTTTCTGAAGAATATTCTTGAATTATGATACCTCTGTAATATTAATGATGTATGTTTGTATTGCAATTACCAATGTCACGAACGTTGTAAAAGCAGGAATTTCTACGGGAAGACAAATAAATACAATACAAATACAATACAATACAATCTAGGAATACCATGAAATTTTCTGTATTAATAGACATTTACCAATATTATCGGGGGTTACCAAAGAAATTTTGGTATCGAAAGGTTTAACGGCTAATTTTCACCACCAAAAGTGGTAAACGATGAAAATGGGATTCGGGTGACGTTTCACAGGATGACAGTTTCAAAATGGAGAGCCCCAGCCCTGTCATATTTGCTGTAGTAATAGTCTGTAATACATATTTTAATAAAATATAACACAAGACTGCCTTGGCATGAATTTGGCCTTGAAATTTGATCCAAAATGTGATAAAAACAGTTGTCTTGCCATTTCCTGTGTCTTTGTGTGTATTGATTTTTTTATATTTTTACAAAAACAGAAGCTCTTCAAGGTGTAACTTTGCATATTGGATGTCTTTAATATGTAGTTTGATAATATGTAGCATATCGTTTCTCTCAACAGTGACCTTGAAACAATGACCATGAAAATCATGATAAACGCTATACATGACTATATCCTACCCATATACCTGAAAAACGATGCTTTAAGACCTAATTAATACTGGACCTTTTTTCATACATGCAAAAGTTTTTCTTGATGGAACTTTATATTATATATTGATAGTATTCACTGAGTACTTGGGAGATATGAAAATTATTTGCTCTCAAGGAACAGTGACCTTGAACTTTTGATCTTCAAAATCACAATAACCCTAATTTTGCGTAAACGACAATGTTTGAAGGCATGATTACTCCTGGATTTTTCATAAAATGCAATGGTTTTTCTTGATGTAGCTTTATATATCGGTAGTATTTAATAAGTTTTTGGGAGATACAGTATTGCTCGAAGTAAAGTTGACCGATTAACGCACGCTAACGTGCAGATCGATGTGGGCCTGACTATCGCGCTAGTAACGCGCGTGAACGTTAGGCGAGTTTGGAGCGGCGGTGGTTCGGCAAGCGCAAGATAGGCGAACTACATTATTGAGGCGTTACTAGCGCGTTAGGATCGACGATACTTATCAGTCGCGCGAGAGTCCATTTTTGGTCACGCACGTGTTGAATTATCGTGCGAGAATGCTCCACCGTAATTTCTCGCGTGGAATTCCCGCGCCTTTCCCATTAAATTTTTACACGATCGTGTCGTTCGATGTGGGTATATAGAGGGCATTTCTCTGGTTAAATAGTAGCATCCAACTCGAACCCCACGCCCTGCTCAACAGTGCAGCTGACGGGAGCACGATGGGATATATAAACGTCTTTTTCGCGCTCACGTGCGTTGGCAATCGTGGCTCGTAGCTAGCGAACGTTCGAATCGTCTCCTACACTACCGCTCACAGGTTTTGGCATCGGTATCGCACGTTAACCTGTCGCCATAGAATGCAACTGCAATGTCGGTACTACATCATAAAGCTAGATTATGCCGGTATTACAATTAGCAGGTTGGCCAAGAAGAGCGCGCCCAACACAAAAAACTTTCTGAAGAAAGTCAAGCGAACACTGATGAACAATCTTCATTTGATAACCAGGATAATGATAAAACCTTCGCAATCATATATGATGAAGGGCACTAAAGACAGCCACAAAGAAAGCTTCACACATGCTTCTAAATGAGCTACAGTACCAGTCAGAGATTTCAAGCTCACGTAGTCACACTTTGTTGCGCTCGAACAGCTAAAGCCGGAACTCGTGAACGCTCCAGCTCATCACGCTGCCCTCGGCCTTTTCAGAACAATCGCCCATACGATGACAGGTTTAAGTCCGCGAATCACGGTGTAGAAAATCGCCTCATTCTGTGGTGCGAATCGAACGTGTTATCGTACATTGTAGTAGCAATCACGTTCCGCGCGTGCTGCGCGGCTCAGACAGTATGCACGTACAGACTGTACGCATGTCATAGTGGAAAATGACCAAAGAACTGGGGTACTGGTGTACATGTACATGTAGTTTATTTTTGGTATACAATGCCGTTGGTAGCAGTCTAACTTCTGATCGTGACATACAGTCAAACCTGTCTTAGCGGCCACCTGTCTATAGCGGCCACCTGCTTATAGCGGCCACCAAAAAATTCCCCGCAGGAAATTACTGTGTTGTAGACCCTGCATATAGCGGTCACCTGCCTAACGCGGCCAGCGGCCACCCATTATGTATCCCTCGGACAATATCTGACCGCGTATAGCGGCCACTATTATCGAGTCGAGCCGTAGCTTCATGCACAAAAAAGTAGTTTTTGCCATAAGGGCGATGTGTTTACCGAGTATTAGCTCGGTCACACTCTCGCACAAACGTGAATAGATTCTATAATGGCCATGAGGATCTAATAGTTTCACCACATTGCCGACTAATTAGAGATTAAAAGTCTTTTTAGTAAGAATTAAGCACTAGTATTGTTCGTTTACGTAATCTTCGCACCATCCAGCTGCAATGCAATCCCCTGCACTTTAGTTGTATTGTTCTCCTAAGCTATAGCGGTCGGCATTGCATTGATATTGATCGCCATTGCGCAATAGCACAGGCTCGTACACTTCAATATAATTTTTTATTTTTAAAAGATTTATAAAAAAAAAAATTAAAGCGTTAAAACTTTTGAAAAAAATAAAGGAGTGATTTTTTTTAGAAAGTGAAAATAATAAAATACTACCCAAGTATTATTTTTTTTAAAGATCAATAATAACGATTTCATGTACGAGAGATTGTCCTGCTGAAAAACGGCGTGAAAACTCGACTCGGATCGATCGTCCACCGGCGATCCAGGCCATTGTCGACGTTCGCACTTTCAACGAATGCAAGCGAGCACCTTCTATCGCCTGTTCTCAAAAACAGTTAAAACTTCTTTTAAACCATTCAAAAGGCAAATATTTATTGAATGAAAATTGATTGCACGATTTTATTCAAAAGATAAACTTATTATTGTAATTTTTTGACAGGAAGCAAAAGCATGATTAGACATCGTTTTTAGACTATAAAAATCAAGAAAAGCAGTCTACCGCGGGTGGTACGTACGTGGTAATTTGAGGGAAAATTCATTTTACACTGATTGCTCGTACATGTATATCTATTGTTTTTCTCATTTATTGACAACAAAGCATATTATTTTAGCATTTATATATCATATGACATGTTATACGTCAAATCTGTTGATCTATAGCTTGTTTTCCTAAGTGATATATATGGATGCATGTACACTAACTTTGTTGCGTGTAACAGTGTATATGCAAAAAAATTAAAATGGCCGCCGACCTGTCTATAGCGGCCACCTGTCTATAGCGGCCACTTTTTCCGTTTCCCTCCGGTGGCCGCTATAGACAGGTTTGACTGTATATTGATTTTCATTGATTTCCTTTGATACCACAACCTTTATAATGTGACAACAAAAGTTTAGAAAATGACAAGAAAAGTTTGTAAAATAGCATAAAAGGGAGTAGCTGTTGACAAAAGCTCTTTCACATCGGTGCTACATGTACATACAATATATACGTAGAGTAATAAATATTGAATTAGAAATAGAGGGGGAATGACACAGAAGTGAGAGAGAGAGAGAGAGAAAGAAAGAGATGTCAAAGAAGAGAGCCAAATTAGACCAAGAGAGACTGAGAGCATTTATTTTGTTCTTATATTGAATTATATTTATGAAATGAGGTTCTTGAGCTTTTTAAAACAGAAAGACAAGGAATAAATATTGAATGAAAGATAAATGAACTGGAACATAAGATAAGAGAGAGAGAGAGAGAGAGATAATTATGTCAAAGAAGAGCAAATTAAGTTAGCCAAAGAGACCGAGAGCATCAATTTTATTAATCTACATGTAGCTCGGTTTGAAAATTTCTGCGTAGAAAATAACAGAAAGAACTAGAATTTAATTCGTCATGAGGACGAATTAGGTGGTCTGTCTTTCAATTTGTATGATCATGATTGTAATCAAGATGATCATAATAATGGGGAAATACTAAACTGAAGATAAGAAGTCAAGAATGCCACGCATGGAGATGCTTCTTGAGGACAGGAATGTAGAAAAATGTGTGAAACGGTCATTGGAAGATGTAATGATGTTGATGATAATCATGGTGATGATCATATCATGACAGTGATGATGATAATGATGTTGATGAGCATTATATCATCATGACAGTGATGATGATAATGATTTTGATGTTAATCATCATCATCATCATCATGAATATCATGACAGTGATGATGATAATGATGTTGATGATAATCATCATCATGAATATCATCATGACAGTGATGATAATGATGTTGAAAATCATGATGATGATCATTATATCATCATGACAGTAATGATGATAATGGTGTTGATGTTAATCAGCATTATCATCATCATCATCATGGATATCATGACAGTGATGATGATAATGATGTTGATGATAATCATGATGATATAATGATGATGATGGTGATGGTGATGACCATGACTGCAATGACGGTGACCTTAACCATGCCAAATATGAAAGAGAAACAATTCGTTATGAAGATACGACCATAAGTTGATTTTTACAAAATGTCATCTGGATGACGTCACGATAATCTGATGACCTTGAAAAAGATGCGCGAACTTGACCTTATTAGGACTGATGACTGACGAAAATTTGAAGATAATTGACCAAGCCAATTTTGAGAAATTTCCATAGGGTTGTACACAAACTACTGCACACTACTTTCCAATAGACAAAACACGCAAAATAAGGCAGTTTATTACTTGGTTTGTGATTGCTTATGTTTTAATAGTCGAACAAGATGGTAAAATGAAAGGCAAAAAGAAGCAAAAAAAAAATTTTTTTAATGGACCCACTGGGGATCGAACCTGGGTCACCGGAGTGAGAGGCAAGTGCTTTGACCAATATACCAAAACATTTCCCATAGAGATAACACGTAAACGAAAAACGGGATTCTCAAATCCCATTTGGTAGTTCAAAATTAGGCATGATCCCGACATCTGATCAAAAATTGGAGTGCTTACTAATAAAAGCTTATAGTCTCAGCTACAACATATTAAAATCTGGAAGGAAATAGACCAAAAATAACTGAGATACTGCTCAGAGAACGATGTCATGTAGATTCATGATTCGAAAAAAAATCATCTTCCATAGACATAACACGCAAAAAGGGGAAATTCTGACATGTCGTTTTTAATTGAAAATTTCAATATGATGACGTCATCAAAATGAAAAACCGTGGTAACTGATCTTGTAGAGAATTGTCTCAGCTATAACATATCAAAATCTGGGCGAAAAAAGACCAATAATTACGAATTTAGAGCCAAATTTGCATAAATGTGATGACGTCAAAACATGAAAAATGGAAATTTTGATTTCTGGCGCCATTTTGATGATATCATAATGTTTATAAGGGTCAAGTGATACATGAAATGAAATCTGTGATTCATACCCTACCTGATGATGACAAAAAATTGGGGGGTTTGTGGACTATTTAAAGAGCTAGAGTTAATTTTGTAGAGGCATGTTTTTGCACGTTTTTACGTTATTTTCGCCATAGACGCGCGCACGGATTTTGAACTTTGACGCGCCCGTACGACCTTATTATTGATTGAAATTGATTCCAAGTTGATGGAAATGATGAAGAAAAGTGTCAGGATTGCAAATCAATCGAAAAAAACAGCGTTTTAACGTTATTGACGACTTGTGCGCGCGTAAAACGCGCGCGCGGACGCTTACGCACGAACATTTTTGAAATGCTCAAAATGACCTGAAACGTGTGCAGACTTGATCCTATGTGATTTTGAGCATTTTTAAATTTTGACGCGCGCATACGCGCGCGTCCTGACTTCTAGATGACCTGTGAGGACATGACTTGATGACCCATCATGTGAAGTTTATGTGATATAAATATAGTTGATTTTTGATGATCGATTATGAAGATATAATCGATCTTGTAAATTTACAAAATGGCGTCTTGATGACGTCACGATGACCTGATGACCTCCAAAAGCTTAATGGACCATGTCCATGATTGACCTCATACATGACATGAAACTCGATGATATTGACCTGGCTGATTTTGAGATTTGGTGGCCACAAAATTTTGTAATAAAAATAAATAAATAAAGAAATAAAGAAGAAAAATCTTGACAAAATTAAAAGGTGATCTGTCGATACCGACAGACCACCTAACAAGAAGAGAGGGGAGCTGACAAAAGAGTTAGAGAGAGAGGGAGGGGGAGAGTATGCGAGCTTGTTTAGAAAGAGAAAGACCGAGGGAGAGCATGAATAAATACTGTATAAGCTGATATTTTCGCGTACAGATATTTTCGCGAATGGCGACCTCTGCCACATATTCGCGTGTTGTTAAATTCGCGTTCACCACCACACAACAGATCTAGGGAAAGACATGAAGAGATAAATAACCTAAGCAGAGTTGATATTCCCCATCTGAAAGTGGAAAAAGCGAATACATTTACACATCGCGGGCGCGGGAATTGTAATGGGGCCAAAAAAATCTGAGCAAGCTAGGGGATCGCGAAGCGACAACGCATGGTTTGTACTACTAATAGTACAGCACTGTATTGTTCGCCTTGTAAAAATGTGCTCTCGTAATGTTGCATGTTCATATGAGAATATTTTCGCGTGTTCTTAAATTCGCGGGTGATCTTTCATTCGCGAAATTCGCGAAAATAAAACCCTCGCGAAAATAACAGCTTATACAGTAAACGATTCATTTTATTTGTTAGAAAACAAAAAGTTTTAAGAAGTAGAAATTCAAGATAAACACCAGATCAATACCACATCGCTCGTTAAAAACAAGCGAAAAAAATAATTCTACACAAAGTCACCAGGGGAATTAAAACGCAACAAGTTCTCTGAGTGATTGCGTTTGTTGACCCCCGAGTGACCTCATCGGAGGGTACCCTTACTATACATTCCATTGTACACCAAAAAGTTCGAGCGTGTTCGGCGCACGTTTGTTGTTCTTTGATCGCCCGCACAACGTGTATCCCCCCGGCCCAGGCACTACATCGCATGAGTACCCCCGGCCAATAGCCACTGAACAATGAGCCTGAACCTTGATATTGTCCACGAGGAGAGTTTTATTGATCCCCCAACACTCTTTCAATTGACTTCCTGGGTATCTTGGTTATATAATGAGGGTGTATTGAGTATTTTTTTTGTACTTGTAAAGAACAGAATGTATCCCGAACGTGATTCTTTTAGTGGGTTCTATGAGATATATTTACAATACATGTAAAGTAGATCAATAAATTATAGAGAGTGAATGAATTATATTCAATTTGAAAGTGGAAAGAAAATATAAGGGTACCCAACTGTAATAGCTTTTAGTTTGCCAGGCAGAACATTTTGGACAGGAAAATGCTTTTGAAAATTATGGTGACTATTGACCTCTATTATTATTTATGTATATAATTATTGCTTGCTTTTACCCCGCCTGACAAGGAACGCCAGGTACGCCACTAGAAAAAAGAGAAGGAAAATGGATGAAATGAGAGCTAGAGGCGTGCGACACATTGAAAACGAAGAGAGGAAGAGGAGAACTGGGGGAGTAAAAGGGGAGGGGAGAGAGGGTGAAATATATAGATTAAATATGATGGGCAGAGAGAGAGAAAATCTGAAAGGGCGAGGGGATAAATAGAAAATGAAGGATAAATAGAAAATGAAGGAAATATAGAGTAAAAAAAAAATCGGGAAGGGGAGGGGCAGAGAGAGGGGAAGAGGAGGGGGAGAATGAAATATAGAGAGTGAATACGATGGGCAGAGAGAGAGAGAGAGAGAGAGAGAGGGGACAGAGACAAACTCAGAGAGGGAGAGGGATGTGGAGAGGGGAAAATAAAGAAGGAAATAGAGAGTAAAAAAACGGGAAGGGGGAGGGGCAGAGAGACTGAGGGGAGAGGGATTAAATAAAGAGAGTGAATACGATGGGCAGAGAGAGAAAGCGATATAATACTATCATCAATTCATCATGATCATCCTAATTATATCATTATCTTGATAATCATATCGTCAAAACCATTATCTTCATCATCAAAAAATATCAAGCCAAATTTTAACTTTATCATTTACAGTATTGCTCGAAATAAAGTTGACCGATTAACGCACGCTAACGCGCAGATCGATGTGGGCCTGACTATCGCGCTAGTAACGCGCGTGAACGTTAGGCGAGTTTGGAGCGGCGGTGGTTCGGCCAGCGCAAGATAGGCGAACTACATTATTGAGGCGTTACTAGCGCGTTAGGATCGAGGATACTTATCAGTCGCGCGAGAGAGTCCATTTTTGGTCACGCACTTGTTGAATTACCGTGCGAGAATGCTCCACCGTAATTTCTCGCGTGGAATTCCCGCGCCTTTCCCATTAAATTTTTACACGATCGTGCCGTTCGATGTGGGTATATAGAGGGCATTTCTCTGGTTAAATAGTAGCATCCAACTCGAACTCCACGCCCTGCTCAACAGTGCAGCTGACGGGAGCGCGATGGGATATATAAACGTCTTTTTCGCGCTCACGTGCGTTGGCAATCGTGGCTCGTAGCTAGCGAAAGTTCGAATCGGCTCCTACACTACCGCTCACAGGTTTTGGCATCGGTACCGTTAACCTGTCGCCATGGAATGCAACTGCAATGTCGGTACTGCACGCAGTATGGACATAAAGCTAGATTATGCCCGTATTACTATTAGCAGGTTGGCCAAGAGCGCGCCCAACACAAAAACCTTTCTGAAGAAAGTCAAGCGAACACTGATGAACAATCTACATTTGATAACCAGGATAATGATAAACCCTCGAAATCATATATTATGAAGGGCACTAAAGACAGCCACAAAGAAAGCTTCACACATGCTTCTAAATGAGCTATGAGCTGAGCTTCTATGGGGGGGGGGGGCTGCATGCGCATCTCCAACCTCCGGATCCGTCTATGATAATTGTACGATTTTTACAAAAAATATTTGTGCATGATCATATCACGCTCACGACCATCTTGCCCCATCTTGCCACCTGTTCACCGACCATTTCTCGAGTGTCGCCTCTCACATCCATATTATCATTTGTATATTCAACACTCGGCCGCGAACTGGTTTTGTATTATTGCAGAACAAGCGATTAAAGGGCGTAGTTTACAAACTCACTCAACAATCACTCCATACTAGCACGTGGCATCTCATAATTCGTATACTAACTTAATTTTTAATATCAACGAGCTTGATCTGACAATGTCACAATTTCCTGAAACTTTAGCAAAGTAAAAAATTACTGAAATCAGATTAAGAGTACATGAGCGATATATCCCAAATAATATCCTTCCTTATTCATGCGAAAGTGAAAAGCAAGGCCGGCAGCGGGAAGCAAAGAATGTCTAGAATGCGCGCGATCAACAATTTTCATTCTTAAACTAAACTAAACCTCATTTGACAAGCGGTCTTTTATCACAAGACATGGCACGCGCAAAAATAGGCCAAGCAGTCAGTGAAGGTTTGCGCCTTTTTTTATTTTTGTTCTTTCACACCGCGGCTTCGTGTAAGGAGATCGAATTTCAAAACTGCAGGTGCGTTAAAGGATGACAGTCACGGACGGGAGGGGAAGAAAACTTCATGAATTTTTAAAATAAATTATGAGTTTGATGAAGTTGATATTGATGACGATAATTGTTTTGATGATATGATTATCAAGATAATGATGATTAATGATGATAAGCATTATATAATGATGCTATGATGATGATGATGATAATCATGATATAACGATGGTATGATGATGATGTGATGATGATGATAGTTCATTTTCATCTCATCATGATACAGATCGAATTTTAAAAGGGAATCGCATGTGCATTAAAGGAAGAAGTTACCGTCCGAAAAGGAAGAAAACTTCATATTTTTTGATGAATGATGAAGTTGATATTCAGGGGCGTATCCAGGGGGGCGCAACAGGCGCCCCCCCCCCTTCTTCAGAAGCAAAAATTTTCCAAAGACCCCTCCCCCATGACGGGAAATCCTGGATACGCCACTGATATTGATGATGATAATTGTTTTGATATAATTTACCCCCTCGTGACCTTGCAGAGCCACTGTGATTTTGCCGCTGGCCTTTCATTAAAACGGAGACAATACCCGTTAAATCCTATATAGTTTTAAAAACAAGTATTGTTTGCTGACCCAGATTTGGTCTTGCTGGTAACTTACGTAACTTCGCACCTTGAACAATAGGGAGCTTACCTGAGTTGTGGACGGATGACGCAGTTATTGAATAGGAGTTCTCTACTGTACAGCCAATTGAATAGGAGGAAATCGGACTCTTGACCTCTTCAATGCCTCTTCCTCTGACTACGAATTACTTGGTTTTCATATAGCCTTAATTAGTCCACTGTTATGGTCGGGCCCTTAACAGGGCCACACATCTCCAAGAAAGAATTTTTTTTTTTTTTTATCTTAATTATTTGTAAATATCTTGATTTGTCATTAATTTTTATATATAACAATGTTTGTATCTGCTTGAAAGTTTTTTATGTTTATGAACTCTCAATAAATACACACACAAAAAAGAAAGAATATTTTTTTTCCCTCTCATGCTTCTCTTAAGTTACTCTTTCTGTCTTTTCTTCTTTCTTCTCTTCTTTCTTCTCTTATTTGACCCCCTCCCTATGAACATGAATTTCAAGAAATCACACATGAAACAGAAATTTCTTTTATTCTTGTTTTCCTTCTTCCTTTCTCCTTCTCTTACTCGTCTCTTTCTCCTACCCCCATATTAACATATTGATGAATTTCAAGAAAATCACACATGAAACAGAAATTCATATATTATAATTCTCTTTATTCCTTTTTTTCTTCTTACTTCCTACTTCTCCTCTTAGTCCTCCCTTTCTACCCCTCCCCCTTCCATATGAACATATTGAATTTCAGAAAAGTCACACATGAAACATTTATTATTTCCTTTGCCGTATTCATAATTAGCTCCGAACCTGAAACTTTTCACTCACATCTTTCTCTGTTTTCTCATTTAGAACCAAGTTAATAAATGGTAGTCCTCCCCTTAAATATCAGGCTATAAGACCATAAATTTTCCTCTGTATCCGATAATTTAACACAATAATTTATATTTAATATCAAGCTCTCGCCCCTTTAAATTCCTCGCTAGAAGACCAGCGTTAGAAGATTTATGACACTCGTAAATTACGCAATGGCCACTATAGTTGATCTGCAGAAGGAGAGAAAGTGCCAGACCAGCAGTAAACAAACACGAGGTCACTGTAAGGGCATGCAGGCCACGTGCGTTTATCTCATGCATGTGCTGGGTCACAACATGACGCCTGAAGGACCGGGGAGCATTTCATGAAGTGTCTTGTCAGTGATTTTTACCGACAACTGTTATAAGCTACTGAAATCCTTGCATCTGATTCGCTGAGAGCAAATTTGTCGGTAGAATCACTGACAAAACACTTGATGAAACGCTCCCCTGGTCTATTGTTCTCCCTCTCCGATCCCTTCTATTACGCGCGCGCTGTTGGTACATGTACGTACGTGATGGTACTCTGGACGCTCATAAAGAGCCAGGCCGCCAAGCCAGGCCAGGGAGGGAAACAAAATTCTAACTTTTTCTAGTGACCGTTGATTCTCTTAAAAGTAATGTCGATTCATTTATTGGATATAAATAAGGAATATTTTCGGCGTATTTTCTACAGAAAACTGTAAATTGACACAAACAGGTACTTGGTCTGTTTTGTAATTTTTCAGACATTTTGTAGTTGACTGAGATACGAGTATGATCGTGTCATGGGTTCTGCTATGTACATGTAGCTGGCTGTATGACCAAGGAGTAGCTCCTTGGTATCAAAAACCTTCAGCCCTCTAAAAACAATTGAGCCCGTACGCCCATGCTTAAGAGGGTGTTTATTATTATGTTTGCGAAGGGGAAACTGAAAATTAAAAAGAGAGAGATTGGTCATCGAAGAGGCAACAGGTTTGTGAAAGAGTAAAATTGCATTTAGAAATATATGGACACGAAGGAGAGTAATGAAAGAATTAAAAGTTATGAAGTGGAATTTCTCCAGTTCTTTCGTCTAATTCTTTCCACTTATTTTGCTCTTTCTTCAACCTTATTTCTTACACTGAGTGTGATCAGTTTGTCACGGGCGGTCACTGTTTCTTAAAAATCCAACTTATGAATATTAATTAACAAATAAACATGGATAACTTTGGCGTTTATCATAAAGAGTATCACTAAGGATTATGAAAAAAAAACTCGAGCTTGGTTGTCATGGTTTCCTATTCATATACAGGCCCCGTAGCCAGTGTTTCTAAAGGGGTTGGTAAAGTGGACCTTTTTTGAAATTAGTTGAACAATTATATTAAAAATAATAACATTATTGTATATTTGTAAAGCACACAAACTATCCACAATAAGTTTATATTTTACTACACTCTATAAGGAGCTAATTGTGATAATTATGCAGGGTAATCAAAACTGTATTTCAGGCATGGATTGAGGTTTACCTTATAGATGATTATGAAAAAGCATGTCCAAAAAATTAGCCCCTAAAAATAAAAGAATAGCCCCAAGATATTAATTGGTAGTCCCAATGTAAAAAAAAAAAGCACCACCTCCGTCCAGCCTAGCACCACAAATGATACAACACAAATACATATTTCCTGCCTCTCACTTAAGCCTAGCACCACAGCCTAGCACCACAAATGACAACAACACTTCAGCCTAGCACCCCCCCCCCCCCCCACTCACTGAGGTTGGGGTACATTTCCCGGAAAAGGGGGTGGTTTTTAGCCGACAATCCTGGGAGAAATCTTCCCAGGAAAAGTTGAAAAGGGGGTGTTTTTCTGTGAAATATTGGTCAAATTAGGCCCACCCCTTTTATGGGGAGTGGGGGCGGACCTAGCACCATATAGAAATATAAAATGATACAACACAAAATACAATGAAGTATAGTGAATATGTTTACGCAAGCGAGCTCGCCAACGATCTTGTCACGTCACTCATGTTTATTCATGTCTCAATCCAAAGTCGACCTCGCCCATTTTATGGCTAATCGCATCACTTAATTTCGGCAGGTAAGACAGAAATTTGTACTTATACTTCAAGAGAATACTGTAACTATCTAGCAGGCCCTTTGATTTTACGATTTAACGATTGTTTCGATGAAAAAAATGGAATTTCCTCGCCGAGCCGATCTTTTCCCCGTACTGTACCGTACTCAAATGACTCGTACTCAGCGACGGTATACGGTACATTACACACAGTGCGATCGAGTCATTTGAATCGACGATACAGTACAGGGAAAAAATCGGCTCGGCGAGGAAGTTGAAGTATAATTTATCGCGTTATTAGCGCGCTAATTAACGCGATATAGGTGAACCGGCTTTTTAGTATCCCTCCGCCCCTTCGTTAGATTAACGAGCGTTACTGAAAAGATTAACGCGAAGTGGGCCGACGGCGCGTTAGCGTGCGTTAGGGTGTCAACTTTATTTCGAGCAATACTGTAAGTTTAACACCGGGTTTAACACACATGATCATCATCATGATCATCTGATATGATCATTATAGTCATCAATATCATCTTCATTAAACTCATTAAAAAATATCAAGCCAACATTTTCTCTCTACCCGACCATAACTTCATCCTTTACATGTAACACACATTGGCTCCCTTTTTAAATTCGATCTGTTTATTCTATACACATTTCGCCCATTTCGCCCGTCGCGTTGTGAAAGGTCAAAAAAAAAAAAGCACAGACCTCCGTGGGCTGCATGGCTGGCATATTTTTGCGCGTGTCATGACATGTGATTAACAAATGAGGTCACAAGCCCAATTTACGAATGGAAATGTTGATCGCGCGCACTCTAGACATTCTTTGGTTCCCACTGCCTTGCTTTTCACTTTCACATGAATAACGAAGGATATCATTGAGGATTTATCGCTATGCACTATTAATCTGATTTCAGTTCTATGTTCCTTCTTTGCCAAAGTTTTTTTTTCAGGAAATTGTGTCAGATCGTGAGCGATTTTTGAAGGTTTTTGAAGGTTTGGCGAAAAACAATTTTGTCCCCCCCCCCCCCCCCCCCCTGAGCGACTTTTCGAGAAGCTGGAGAGACCAAAAAAATACGGGTCTACCTTTTCATTTTTGTACCCCCTCTTTTACTTAATCCTGGATCCGCCTTGAATATGCATGAGTTTGTAAACTTTACGCCCGCTAATCACTCTTTGACTATGACGTATCGTTCACCCGCCCCCCCCCCCCCCACTCAGTATTATTTAGGGTATGTGTATGCTTGTTCCCTCCCTTTGAAAGCACCTATCTCGGGGCTGCCAAAATGTCTGAACCCCCCCCCCCCTATCGCGGGCTTTGGAGACCCCCCTAAATTTAGAACACTGCTCAATGTACCCCCTATCTCCGCTGAGCTCTCATTCCAACCCCATATCTCGGGACAGACACCACCCCCCCCCCCCCCCCTCCCAAGTAAGCTGTCATGACAATACTTTGGAAGAGATGGGGGCCAGTGTTTCTACTTTTCAAAATGAAATAATCCTGGCTGAATGAGCTATCAAAACTAGCAGGAATTTCAGGAATTTGATCCTGGGATTTGATCAATTTCAAGATATTTCAAGATAATTTCTCAGGTGTCGAAGAGAGAGAGAGAGAAACGCCCCCTTTTTAATGAAATCTCCGGGTGAAAGATTAAAAAACACGCCCTTTTTGTCGCCCCCAAAATACCCCTTTACCGGAGATTTTGGCAACACGCATGCGGTCCGTTCTACCTCCGAGTGGGGGGGGGGGGCAGGATCGTTCACTACTCTTTGCATGATTCTTGTCCTCTCTTTCTTCTCTTTTTATCCATCTTCATTTTGTCTTCTATCTTTAACAAGAATGCATCAAATCATGATCTCATAACAGATTAATTGTTAACGGCATGCAGATGGATAAAAGTACTACACGCTGACTCAATCTAGAACAGTTTAAAGCGTCTGTGATACAGACTACTGCTGACAAATTCCAGACTTCACTCTGACAGTTTGGTCGTCCGGTGCTCGCCAATAGGCCAATTAAAAAAAGTTGTTGATCGTGACGTCCATTTTTTCCATGAAATAATGTTAAATATAATAGACCAGATAAAAAAAGGAATATTCTATAATTTACTTAATTACGGAGAAAATCCCAGATACGATTTTCATCTATTCCACGTGAGATATACTAGAACCAGGGAAGTGTCTCTAACACTTCCCTGCTAGAACTAAGTCTTTTGTTCTGTCTATTCTTCTCTCCTTCCTCTCCTCTCTCTCCATCTTTGCTCTCTTCACGTCCTCTCCTTTCTCTCTCCCATTTTAATTCTATTATTTTTACATTTATTCTTTTTCGTATCCAGTTTTTTTTATCTCAAATCTTGTCTCTTATTACCGATTTACCAAACAGTTGAAAAAATTGATTCTCTTTACATTATCATTCATGATTTACTTTGTTACCATAATTTTATTTTCTTTTCTTCTCATCTTTCTTTCAATCTCTCTACACATCTCCCAACAATCTTTCTCCTTTATATCTCGATCGCTTTCCTCCAACAAGTCATGTGGCAGAACCAAAACAATGACATTCCTTATCAAATCGCATGGCAGTTTGTTTACAAATTAATACAGAGCAAAAATCAAAAAGCCTGTCAGACAGCTGGAACCCAAGCTGGGTGTCACATTACAGATACATGTATGGGCGACCTAAGCTAACAGCAAACTCTCGTTTGCTATTGGCTGGTGAAGAATGATCTTTGGACTTTGAAGCTACAAACCAATCCAAGCACATGGGTGTGCAGTGAGAGTGACATGTGGGCGTGGTCATCCAGACCACGTGGATGTTATAGTCTGCAAGACTGATCCTGAATTTATGTGGAACGTGGCTTGTCTGGACCTCGGACAGCAAGATCACGGACTGTGTGAAATCTATCACTGTATGGACAAGGGTCACAAGGCCGAGGTCACTATGAAGATTCAGTGTACATGTAGTCAAGTAGGTTTTATTGTCAACATTTTCTCTCATACAAAACATAAAATAAAATTGACATGAATATCATAGATGTAATAAACTCGTCTAAAAAGAAAAAAATAATGAAAGAGATGATGCATCATTTTTCGATTGTCTCAAATGTGGCTTCGTGTGCTTTGTCCAAAAAAGATTGTGACCGAGTTAAAAAAAAAAGGGTGAATGTACGAAGAACTGCGTCATGCACTTGAATACATGAAGCGTGTGTGTGAGTGTGTATAGATCACCAATCATGACGGGAAATGAACTGCTTTGCGGATTTTACTTCTGTTGCTTTTTATTTTTATCCTTGACTAAATCCTTTCTTTTTGTAACTAATTTTCCGTTAGAAAGTATGAACTGTAGTTTGGCATGAAAGAGCAAGCGAGTTTAATATGGGGTGTTTTTTTTTTCACCGAGGCGGGTTCAGCTGTAGATACATGTAGCTTCTTATAGAATGAATGAATTAATGAAAATGTAGTATGATTATCAAACTTGACAGGCTAATTAAGTGAGAAAAAAAAATTATTGTCATGAATTAAAAACGATTTGCAGAGCACACTTCTGAGTCAAATATAATCAGAGCGAGCCATGCCATTATTGGTACATGTTACTGGCATCTTGAACCGACGCAGCTCTCCTCCATCCTGACAGGCGCCACTGCACTGCACTTAAACTCTGCTCGTGACCCACGCCAGCAAGAAGGCGGGCTGAATTGCACATCCACGTTTAACGAGATGCACTTGTGCAATTTTACATCCGGGAATTTTGTCAATGTATCGAGGAACCGCGTGCACGCAACGTGACCATCGCCTTTTCACCTGTTACATTTGTAAGCCGAGGTACGAAGTAGCGGACCGAATCATTCAACGTTCGTGTGTGTGCGAATCACTACCCGCTGTTCAAAGGCTCGCTGCTGCAGTTCCGTGTCCGATCATGTTACTCACGCTACCGACAGCCGGATGCGGGGGATTAGCTCTGTGTAGCGTTAACGTGAGCTTGAAATCTCTGACTGGTACTGTATGAGCTTCTATGGGGTGGGGGGGGGGGGGCTGCATGCGCATCTCCACCCTCCGGATCCGTCAATGATAATTGTACGATTTTTACAAAAAATATTTGTGCATGATCATATCACGCTCACGACCATCTTGCCACCTGTTCACCGACCATTTCTCGAGTGTCGCCTTGTTATGAATGTTCATTTGAAAATGTTTTTCTTTTTGGTGTTATTGCAAATCTGGGTCTGAAGCAAAGACTAAACTTGACCCTTTGAGTGCCATTTGAGTGCACTCTACTGAATAGGTCTTTTGTGTAAATTTGTATGTGCATGCCTGACATATACACTGGGCACTATACATGTAGCTTTGTGCATTGGAAGCAGGCAAGATGGAGGCTCGAAATAAGAGAATGTTGGTTGCATTTTGTGGAGTAGAATCATCTTTAATCTATCACATCCTGTGATGTTTTCTACTTCAAGATATCAGATAAGGAGGCAAAGAGTTTTCACTGTAGTTGCAGTTGTGGTCCGACGCAAATGATTGACAGACAAAGGCTTTTACAGGAATGTCGTATTTATTGGATTCAAATTTTTTGATTTCTTTGCAAACATTCCGTTATCATTCAGATCTTCCATAGTTCTTGTACATTCCGTGAAAACTGCAAACAAATATGATAAAAAATAGGTGGTCTGTCGTAGTCGACAGACCACCTCTTAATTTCGTCAGAATTTTCTTTATTATTTATTATTTATTTATTATTTATTTTTATTTTTCCACCACTTTCTTGTTACCATGATTCCTCAATATCGGCTGAGTCAATTTTTATCAAAATCTCTACAGTCATGAGGACATATCAGATCAAGCTCGGGTATCTATTTCAAGGTCATCAGGTCATCGTGACGTCATCCAGGCGCCATTTTGTGAAATCACATTATCAATCATATCTTCATAACGAGTCATCAAAAACGAACCATATTTGACATACATTAACTTCAGGTCAAGGGTCAACATAAAATGTCATCAAAATTCGCGCGCACATATTGACGCGCACGTACGCGCGCGTCAAAATTTAAAAATGCTCAAAATCACTTTTTAATCAAATTAGGGTATTGTTCAGGACATTTTAAGCATTTTAAATTTTTCTGTCCGTGCGCGTCCGTGCGCGCGTTATGCGCGCACACAGCGCGTAGAGAACGTAAAAACGCCATTTTTTCGCATGTTTCATCTTCCTGATACTATTCTTGACAATTTCCAACTATTTACAGTCATTCTCGACCTTCCATAATGTCGTACGCGCGCATCAAACTTTCAAATTCGTGCGCACGTCAATGGGCATTCTAATGTAAAAAGTGGTAAAAACATGCCTATCTAGAATTCGCCATAGCTCCTCAGAATGCACCGAAACCCCCCAATTCCTTTACATATTCTGAAAGCCTGGGAGTTGTAGATTTGCATTCATTCATGTAGAATTTTTGCCGATCTCATGTTCTAACGTCATCATATTTGCATATGAACTCAAAAAAATGATTTTGAAAAAATGACGTCATCATTTTTGTATTCATTTGCTAATATTTCAGTAATAGGTAGTCGATTTTCTTCCAAATTTTGATATGTTATAGCTGAGACAATTCTCTACCAGATCAGTTGCCACCATTTTTCATTTTGATGACGTCATCACACTGAAATTTTCAATGCAAGATGCCATGTCATAATTTTCCCTATTTGCGTGTTATGTCTATGGAAGATGATTTTTTTTCGAATCATGAATCTACATGACATCGTTCTCTGAGCTGTATCTCAGTTATTTTTGGTCTATTTTCTTCCAGATTTTAATATGTTGTAGCTGAGACTATAAGCTTTTATTAGTAAGCCCTCCAATTTTTGATCAGATGTCGGGATCATGCCCAATTTTGAACTACCAAATGGGATTTGAGAATCCCGTTTTTCGTTTACGTGTTATCTCTATGGGAAATATTTTGGTCTATCGGTAAAGCACATGACTACCATGGTCAAGGTACCTGGTTCGATCCCCGGGGCCGATTTTTTTTTTTTTTTTTTTTTTTGCTTCTTTTTGCCTGTCATTTTAACATCCTCTTCGACTATTGTAACATAAAAAATCACAAATCATGTAATAACCTGTCTTATTTTCCGTATTATGTCTATTAGAAAGCAGTGTGCAGTAGTTTATGTACAACCCTATGGAAATTGTGATTTCCTGTATTAGAGCTATGGTGTTAATCTCCCAAGTATCCTGTATCATCATCATTATTATCATCACCGTCATGATCATCATCGCTACTATTATATCATCGCCATCATCATTATGTCATTATCATCATAATCACCGTTATCATCACCATAATCATTTTACAATGACCGTTACACATTTTGCTACATTCCTGTTCTCAGGAAGCATCTCCATTCATGGCATTCTTGACATCCTATCTTCTGTTTAGTATTTCACCATTAATATGATCATCCTGATTACAATCATGATCGTGCCAATTTAAGGACAGACCACCTAATTCGTCCTCGTGACGAATTCAATTTCTAGTTTATTATTTATTAGGTGGTCTGTCGTAGTCGACAGACCACCTCTTAATTTCGTCAGAATTTTCTTTATTTATTATTCTTTATTATTTATTTTTATTTTTCCACCACTTTCTTGTTACCATGATTCCTCAATATCGGCTGAGTCAATTTTTATGAAAGTCTCTACAGTTATGAGGACTTATAAGATCAAGCTCGGGTATCTATTTCAAGGTCATTAGGTCATCGTGACGTCATCCAGGCGCCATTTTGTGAAATCACATTATCAATCATATCTTCATAACGAGTCATCAAAAATAAACCATATTTGACACACATGAACTTCAGGTCAAGGGTCAACATAAAATGTCATTAAAATCTGTGCGCGCATCATGACGCGCACGTACGCGCGCGTCAAAATTTAAAAATGCTCCAAATCACTTTTTAATCAAATTAGGGTATGGTTCAGGACATTTTACGCATTTTAAAATTTCCTGTCCGTGCGCGTCCGCGCGCGCGTTATGTGCGCGTAGAGAACGTAAAAACGCCATTTTTTCGCATGTTTCATCTTCCTGATACTATTCTTGACAATTTCCAACTATTTACAGTCATTCTCGACCTTCCATAATGTCGTACGCGCGCGTCAAACTTTCAAATTCGTGTGCGCGTCAATGGGCATTCTAATGTAAAAAGTGGTAAAAACATGCCCATCTAGAATCCGCCATAGCTCGTCAGAATGGGCGGAAACCCCCCAATTTCTTTACATATTCTGAAAGCCTGTGAGATGTAGAATTGAATTCATGTAGATTTTTTGCCGATCGCATGTTCTGACGTCATTATATTTGCATATGAACTCAAAAAAATGATTTTGAAAAAATGATGTCATCATTTTTGTATTCTTTTGATAATATTTCAGTAATAGGTTGTCGATTTTCTTCCAAATTTTGATATGTTATAGCTGAGACAATTCTCTACAACAGGAGCGCTCATTATTATTCATTTGGATGACGTCATCACACTGAAATTTTCAATTAAAGACGACATGTCAGAATTTTCCCTATTTGCGTGTTATGTCTATGGAAGATGATTTTTTTTCGAATCATGAATCTACATGACATCGTTCTCTGAGCAGTATCTCAGTTATTTTTGGTCGTTTTCCTTCCAGATTTTAATATGTTGTAGCTGAGACTATAAGCTTTTATAAGTGTGGTCTCCAAATTTTGATCAGATGTCGGGATCATGCCCAATTTTGAACTACCAAATGGGATTTGAGAATCCCGTTTTTCGTTTACGTGTTATCTCTATGGGAAATATTTTGGTCTATCGGTAAAGCACATGACTACCATGGTCAAGGTACCTGGTTCGATCCCCGGGGCCGATTTTTTTTTTTGCTTCTTTTTGCCTGTCATTTTAACATCCTCTTCGACTATTGTAACATAAAAAATCACAAATCATGTAATAACCTGTCTTATTTTCCGTATTATGTCTATTAGAAAGCAGTGTGCAGTAGTTTATGTACAACCCTATGGAAATTGTGATTTCCTGTATTAGAGCTATGGTGTTAATCTCCCAAGTATCCTGTATCATCATCATTATCATCATCACCGTCATGATCATCATCGCTACTATTATATCATCGCCATCATCATGTCATTATTATCATCATAATCACCGTTATCATCACCATAATCATTTTACAATGACCGTTACACATTTTGCTACATTCCTGTTCTCAGGAAGCATCTCCATTCATGGCATTCTTGACATCCTATCTTCTGTTTAGTATTTCCCCATTAATATGATCATCCTGATTACAATCATGATCGTGCCAATTTAAGGACAGACCACCTAATTCGTCTTCGTGACGAATTCAATTTCTAGTTTATTATTTATTTTTATTTTTCCACCACTTTCTTGTTACCATGATTCCTCAATATCGGCTGAGTCAATTTTTATCAAAATCTCTACAGTCATGAGGACATATCAGATCAAGCTCGGGTATCTATTTCAAGGTCATCAGGTCATCGTGACGTCATCCAGGCGCCATTTTGTGAAATCACATTATCAATCATATCTTCATAACGAGTCATCAAAAACGAACCATATTTGACATACATTAACTTCACGTCAAGGGTCAACATAAAATGTCATCAAAATTCGCGTGCACATATTGACGCGCACGTACGCGCGCGTCAAAATTTAAAAATGCTCAAAATCACTTTTTAATCAAATTAGGGTATTGTTCAGGACATTTTAAGCATTTTAAATTTTTCTGTCCGTGCGCGTCCGTGCGCGCGTTATGCGCGCACACAGCGCGTAGAGAACGTAAAAACGCCGTTTTTTCGCATGTTTCATCTTCCTGATATTATTCTTGACAATTTCCAACTATTTACAGTCATTCTCGACCTTCCATAATGTCGTACGCGCGCGTCAATCTTTCAAATTCGTGCGCACGTCAATGGGAATTCTAATGTAAAAAGTGTTAAAAGCATGCCTATCTAGAATCCGCCGTAGCTCGTCAGAATGCCCCGAAACCGCCAAATTTCTTTACATATTCTGAAAGCCTGGGAGTTGTAGATTTGAATTCATGTAGAATTTTTGCCGATCTCATGTTCTAACGTCATCATATTTGCATATGAACTCAAAAAAATGATTTTGAAAAAATGACGTCATCATTTTTGTATTCATTTGCTAATATTTCAGTGATAGGTGATCGATTTTCTTCCAAATTTTGATATGTTATAGCTGAGACAATTCTCTACCAGATGAGTCACCACCGTTTTTCATTTTGATGACGTCATCACACTGAAATTTGCAATGCAAGATGCCATGTCAGAATTTTCCCTATTTGCGTGTTATGTCTATGGAAGATGATTTTTTTTTCGAATCATGAATCTACATGACATCGTTCTCTGAGCAGTATCTCAGTTATTTTTGGTCTATTTTCTTCCAGATTTTAATATGTTGTAGCTGAGACTATAAGCTTTTATTAGTAAGCCCTCCAATTTTTAATCAGATGTCGGGATCATGCCCAATTTTTCAGTACAAAATGGGATTTGAGAATCCCGTTTTTCGTTTACGTGTTATCTCTATGGGAATTATTTTGGTCTATCGGTAAAGCACATGACTACCATGGTCAAGGTACCTGGTTCGATCCCGGGGCCGATTTTTTTTTTTTTTTTTTTTTTTTTGCTTCTTTTTGCCTGTCATTTTACCATCCTCTTCGACTATTGTAACATAAAAAATCACTAATCATGTAATAAACTGCCTTATTTTCCGTATTATGTCTATTAGAAAGTAGTGTGCAGTAGTTTATGTACAACCCTATGGCAAATTGTGATTTCCTGTCCTGTATTAGAGCTATGGTGTTAATCTCCCAAGTATCCTGTATCATCATCATTATTATCATCACCATCATGATCATCATCGCTACTATTATATCATCGCCATCATCATTATGTCATTATAATCATCATAATCACCGTTATCATCACCATAATCATTTTACAATGACCGATACACATTTTGCTACATTCCTGTCCTCAGGAAGCATCTCCATTCATGGCATTCTTGACATCCTGTCTTCTGTTTAGTATTTCCCCATTAATATGATCATCCTGATTACAATCATGATCGTGCCAATTTAAGGACAGACCACCTAATTCGTCTTCGTGACGAATTCAAGTCTAGTTACTTAACAAGTTATTTGTCGACAGTAAACATCGACTAAGAAACGTTAAGATTAACATGATAAAAGGCCTAAATATTCTGTTGCTTGCAAATCCAAACCAAAGACTAAGCATAATTTCTTATTTAAGGCATTTCAAAATCTATTTGAACCTGTTTAGTGGTTACAATTTGGAATCAGAAATTATGCTTAGTAATGCGTTAAAGGATGAGTCACGGACGGGAGGGGAAGAAAACTTCATGAATTTTTAAAATATATTATGAGTTTGATGAAGTTTATATTGATGACGATAATTGTTTTGATGATATGATTATCAAGATAATGATGATTAATGATGATAAGCATTATATAATGATGCTATGATGATGATGATGATGATGATAATCATGTAACGGTATGATTATGATGTGATGATGATGATAGTCATGATATAACGATGGTATTATTATGATGTGATGATAATGATAGTTCATTTTCATCTCATCATGATACAGATCGAATTTTAAAAGGGAATCGCATGTGCATTAAAGGAAGAAGTTACCGTCCGAAAAGGAAGAAAACTTCATGATATTTTTTGATGAATGACGAGTTTGATGAAGTTGATATTGATAATTGTTTTGATGATATGATTTACCCCCTCGTGACCTTACAGAGCCGCTGTGATTTTTCCTGCTGGCCTTTCATTAAAACGGAGACAATACCCATTAAATCCTATATAGTTTTAAAAACCAAGTATTGTTTGCTGACCCAGATTTGGTCCCGCTGGTAACTTACGTAACTTCGCACCTTGAACAATAGGGAGCTTACCTGAGCTGTAGACGGGTGACGCAGGTATTTAATAGGAGCCCTCTACTGTGCAGCCAATTGAATAGGAAATCGGACTCTTGACCTCTTCAATGCCTCTTCCTCTGACTACGAATTACTTGGTTTTCATAAAGCCTTAATTAGTCCACTGTTATGGTCGGGCCCTTAACAGGGCCACACATCTCCAAGAAAGAATATTTTTTTTGTTTTTTTTATCTTAATCATTTGTAAATATCTTGATTTGTCATTAATTTTTATATACATGTATACAGTACCAGTCAGAGATTTCAAGCTCACGTAGTCACGCTGTGTTGCGCTCGAACAGCTTAAGCCGGAACTCGTGAACGCTCAAGCTCATCACGCTGCCCTCGGCTTTTTCAGAACAATCGCCCATGCGATGACAGGTTTACGTCCGCGAATCACGGTGTAGAAAATCGCCTCATTCTGTGGTGCGAATCGAACGTGTTATCGTACATTGTAGTAGCAATCACGTTCCGCGCGTGCTGCGCGGCTCAGACAGTATGCACGTACAGACTGCACGCAAGTCATGGTGGAAAATGACCGAAGAACTGGGGTACTGGTGTACATGTACATGTAGTTTATTTTCGGTATACAATGCCGTTGATAGCAGTCTAACTTCTGATCATGACATATATTGATTTTCATTGATTTCCTTTGATACCAAAACCTTTATAATGTGACAAGAAAAGTTTATAAAATGACAAGAAAAGTTTATAAAATAGCGTAAAAGGGAGTAGCTGTTGAACGCAGTGTCTTTGGCAAAAGCTCTTTCACATCGGTGCTACATGTACCTACAGTGTGTACGTAGAGTAATAAATATTGAATTAGAAATACGGGGGGGGATGACACAGAAGAGAGAGAGAGAGAGAAAGAGAGAGAAAGAAAGAGAGAGATGTCAAAGAAGAGAGCCAAATTAGACAGAGAGACTGACAGCATTCATTTTGTTCTTATATTGAATTATATTTATGAAATGAGGTTCTTGAGCTTTTTAAAACAGAAAGACAAGGAATAAATATTGAATGAAAGATAAATGAACTGGAACATAAGATAAGAGAGAGAGAGAGAGAGAGAGAGATATGTCAAAGAAGAGCCAATTAAGTTAGCCAAAGAGAGACCGAGAGCATCAATTTTATTAATCTACAATGTAGCTAAGTTTGAAAATTTCTGCGTAGAAAATAACGGAAAGAACAAGAAGAGAGGGGAGCTGACAAAGGAGTTCGAGAGAGAGGGAGGGGGAGAATATGGGAGCTTGTTTAGAAAGAGAAAGACCGAGGGAGAGCATGAATAAATAAACGATTCACTTTATTTGTTAGAAAACAAAGTTTTAAGAAGTAGAAATTCAAGATAAACACCAGATCAATACCACATCGCTCATTAAAAACAAGCGAAAAAAAATAATTCTACACAAAGTCACCAGCGGAATCAAAACGCAACGAGTTCTCGATCGAGTGATTGCGTTTGTTGACCCCCGAGTGACCTCATCCGAGGGTACCCTTACTATACATTCCATTGTACACCAAAAAGTTCGAGCGTGTTCGGCGCACGTTTGTTGTTCTTTGATCGCCCCACGTTTGTTGTTCTTTGATCGCCCGCACAACGTGCATCCCCCCGGCCCAGGCATTACATCGCATGAGTATCCCCGGCCAATAGCCACTGAACAATGAGCCTGAACCTTGGTATTGTCCACGAGGAGAGTTTTATTGATCCCCCAACTCTCTTTCAATTGACTTCCTGGGTATCTTGGTTATATAATGAGGGTGTATTGTATATTTTTTTTGTACTTGTAAAGAACAGAATGTATCCCGAACGCGACTCTTTTAGTGGGTTCTATGAGATACATTTACAATACAGGTAAAGTAGATCAATAAACTATAGAGAGTGAATGAATTATATTCAATTTGAAAGTGGAAAGAAAATATAAGAGCACCCAACTGTAATAGCTTTTAGTTTGCCAGGCAGAACATTTTGGACAGGAAAATGCTTTTGAAAATTATGGTGACTATTGACCTCTATTATTATTTATGTATATAATTATTGCTTGCTTTTACCCCGCCTGACAAGGAACGCCAGGTACGCCACAAGATAAAAAGAGAAGGAAAATGGATGAAATGAGAGCTAGAGGCGTGCGACACATTGAAAACGAAGAGAGGAAGAGGAGAACTGGGGGAGTAAAAGGGGAGGGGAGAGAAGGTGAAATATGGAGATTAAATATGATGGGCAGCGAGAGAGAAAATCTGAAAGGGCGAGGGGATAAATAGAAAATGAAGGAAATATAGAGTAAAAAAAAAAAAAACGGGAAGAGGGGGCAGAGAGAGGGGAGAGGAGGGGCAGAATGAAATATAGAGAGTGAATACGATGGGCAGAGAGAGAGAGAGCGAGAGTGGACAGAGAGAGACTCAGAGAGGGAGAGGGATGTGGAGAGGGGAAAATAAAGAAGGAAATAGAGAGTAAAAAAAAACGGAAGGGGGAGGGGCAGAGAGACTGAGGGGAGAGGGATTAAATAAAGAGAGTGAATACGATGGGCAGAGAGAGAAAGCGATATAATACTATCAATTCATCATGATCATCCTAATTATATCATCATCTTGATAATCATATCCTCAAAACCATTATCTTCTTCAATGCATCAAAAAATATCATCAAGCCAAATTTTCTTCCCTGCCCGACCGTAACTTTATCATTTAAGTTTAACACCGGGTTTAACACACATGATCATCATCATAATTATGATCATCTGATATGATCATTATAGTCATCAATATCATCTTCATTAAACTCATAAAAAAAATATCTCTCTACCCGACCATAACTTCATCCTTTAACACACATTGGTTCCCTTTTGAAATTCGATCTGTTTATTCTATACACATTTCGCCCAATGCGGCCGTCGCGTTGTGAAAGATAAAAAAAAAAGCACAGACCTCTGTGGGCTGCATGGCTGGCATATTTTTGCGCGTGTCATGACATGTGATTAACAAATGAGGTCACAAGCCCAATTTCGCGCGCACTCTAGACATTCTTTGGTTCCCACAACAAGCAACATGTGTTTTTATCTTCGCGAGCTGGGGTTGATGATTGCGGAGTAATTCCATCGCCAAATAAGCCATTTCGGAGATGCAATCTGAGCATGAGCAGATAAAGGTCATCTGTATAAAATTCTAAAACCCACTGACACTAATATTCGATATGTGTTCATGAATGTCATGTAATCATTATTCAATTATGCACTAATGGTGCATTCCATGATATCCAGGTGGAAGTATTCTTTTTAAAGGGGGAAACAAAAGCTATTCATGAGGCACCTCTATCACTCCCAGAGTTATTTTTCTGAAGTGCACATAAAGGGACCCTCCATGTCTAAAATATCTGTGGATATTTGGGGTCATTTGTACCATGCGCTAACCCCGAACTGGCTTATTACTTCCTGATGGGCGGAAAAGTCAAGTTTATTAGAAAAATGAGCCAATCAATATACCCGAAGATAAAGTTAATAGTCCCCTCTCTCTGAATCCCTGTCCCTTTTTCCGGTCGCCTCCCTCTTTCTCTTTTTACTCTCTCCCTCTCTCTCTCTTCTTTCTTCCACTCACCCCTTTTTCCTTCTAAACATTCTAATATTCTAGTAGCATATAAGGAGGAAGAGGGGAGGAAAAAATTGATACATATAACATACGTTTTATTTATATTGTATAAAGTATATCTCTCCCCTTTTAATTCTATTATTTTTCCATTTATTCTTTTTCGTAACAGTTTTTTAAATCTCAAATCTTGTCTCTTGTCTCAGAACCAGGTATAGCTCAGACTTGGTATTGTGTATGGAGATACCTCTATAGATGAAGAATGAATGTTCATGAAATTTCTCTGAGTGGCCCTATAGGGGCCCTGTGGGGGTAACATACTGGAGGGGGGGGGGGGGGGGGGTGGCGCTGCCAGGCAAAATGTACATTCTGATCTTCTTCTCCAAAACACATGATCGGAATTCAACCAAACTTGGTAGGAATCATCCTTAGGGGTAGGGGACCCAAAGTTGCTAAAATGGTACATGTGGCCCCCAGGGGGCCCAGGGGGAGGGCCCCCAATTGTAAAAGCTATGTAAATTTCAAACATCTTCTCCAGAACCAGGCATAGCTCAGACTTGGTATTGTGTATGGAGATACCTCTATAGATGAAGAATGAATGTTCATGAAATTTCTCTGAGTGGCCCTATAGGGGCCCTGTGGGGGTAACATACTGGAGGGGGGGGGCGCTGGCAGGCAAAATGTACATTCTGATCTTTTTCTCCAAAACACATGATCGGAATTCAACCAAACTTGGTAGGAATCATCCTTAGGGGTAGGGGATCCAAAGTTGCTAAAATGGTACATGTGGCCCCCAGGGGGGCCCAGGGGGAGGGCCCCAAGTGTAAAAGCTATGTAAATTTCAAACATCTTCTTCTCCAGAACCAGGAATAGCTCAGACTTGGTATTGTGTATGGAGATACCTCTATAGACGAAAAATGAAAGTTGTTCATGAATTTTTTCTGGGTGGCCCTATAGGGGGTCTGTGGGGGTAACATACTGGAGGGGGTGTGGGGCAAGTTGTCCGCCATCCATAAACTTTTTACATTTTCAGCTTCTTCTCCAAAACCCATGATTGGAATTTAACCAAACTTGGTAGGAAGCTCAGACTTGGTATTGTGTATAGAGATACCTCTATAGATGAAGAATGAAAGTTGTTCATGAAATTTTTCTGGGTGGCCTTATAGGGGCCCCTGCACCAGATGTGAATTAATCCACCTCAGGTGAGCGTCATGCCCCCTGGGGCTCTTGTTTTCTTCTTACTTCCTACTTCTCTTGGTCCTCCCTTTCTACCCCTTCCCCTTCCATATGAACATATTGAATTTCAGAAAAGTCACACATGAAACAAACATTCATTATTTCCTTTGCCGTATTCATAATTAGCTCCGAACCTGAAACTTTTCACTCACATCTTTCTCTGTTTTCTCATTTAGAACCAAGTTAATAAATGGTAGTCCTCCCCAAAATATCGGGCTATATAAGACCATAAATTTGACATTACTTTTAAGAGATTCAACGGTCACTAGAAAAAGTTAGAATTTTGTTTCCCTCCCTGGCCTGGCTCTTTGTGAGCGTCCAGCGTATCATCACGTACGTACATGTACATGTACCAACAGCGCGCGCGTAATAGAAGGGATCGGAGAGGGAGAACAATAGACCAGGGGAGCGTTTCATCAAGTGTTTTGTCAGTGATTTTTACCGACAAATTTGCTCTCAGCGAATCAGATGCAAGGATTTCCGTAGCTTATAACAGTTGTCGGTAAAAATCACTGACAAGACACTTCATGAAATGCTCCCCGGCCCTGCAGGCGTCATGTTGTGACCCAGCACATGCATGAGATAAACGCACGTGGCCTGCATGCCCTTACAGTGACCTCGTGTTTGTTTACTGCTGGTCTGGCACTTTCTCTCCTTCTCCAGATCAACTATAGTGGCCATTGTGTAATTTACGAGTGTCATAAATCTTCCAACGCTGGTCTTCTAGTGAGGAATTTAAAGGGGCGAGAGCTTGATATTAAATATAAATTGTGTTAAATTATCGGATACAGAGGAAATTCTGCGGCATTTATTGGATATAAATAAGCAATATTTTCAGCGTATTTTCTACAGAAAACTGTAAATTGACACAAACAGGTACTTGGTCTGTTTTGTAATTTTTCAGACATTTTGTAGTTGACTGAGATACGAGTATGATCGTGTAATGGGGTCTGCTATATAAGCTGGCTGTATGACCAAGGAGTACCTCCTTGGTATCAAAAACCTTCACCCCTCTAAAAACAATTGAGCCCGTACGCCTATGCTTAAGAGGGTGTTTATTATTATGTTTGCGAAGGGGAAATTGAAAATTAAAAAGAGATTGGTCATCGAAGAGGCAACAGGTTTGTGAAAGAGTAGAATTGCATTTAGAAATATATGGACACGAAGGAGAGTAATGAAAGAATTAAAAGTTATGAAGTGGAATTTCTCCAGTTCTTTCGTCTAATTCTTTCCACTTATTTTGCTCTTTCTTCAACCTTATTTCTTACACTGAGTGTGATCAGTTTGTCACGGGCGGTCACTGTTTCTTAAAAATCCAACTTATGAATATTAATTAACAAATAAACATGGATAACTTTGGCGTTTATCATAAAGAGTATCACTAAGGATTATGAAAAAAAATGATACAACACAAATACATATTTGCTGCCCCTCGCTTCAGCCTAGCACCACAAATGACAACACTTCAGCCTAGCACCCCCCCCCCCCTCCCCCCACTCACTGAGGTTGGGGGTACCACATTTCCCAAGAAAAGGGGGTGGTTTTTAGCCGACAATCCCGGGAGAAATCTTCTTAGGAAAAGTTGAAAAGGGGGTGTTTTTCTGTGAAATATTGGTCAAATTCCCGGGAAAATGTAAATAGGGGGTCATTTTTCGCATGTTTCCTCTCCCGGGATAGTGGGGGGGGGGGGGGGGGGGGGGGGGGTTAAATGTCCCGATCCATGTGATTAAACAAAGATAAGTGACTCCTTGGTAAGGTCCCAGGGATAGGGGTCCCAATTTCGGGCATTTCCCTGAATGGGGGGTTGGGGCTAATTTCTTAAATTCCCTGGATAGAGGGCCCAATATCTCAGAAAATCCCCCATGATAGGGAGGTAATCAAATTCCAACTTCTCCGGGATAAGGGGTCACTTGTGAAAAGGAGGTACGAGCTTAGGGAGACCATCCAAATTCATCGACCATTCAGAATGCATCCGGAATGGGGTCATCAAGCATTCCAGAATGGGTCGGGAATATCCCCATTCTAGTCGCGTTCTCAAATTTCCGGCCGATCGGCGTCTTTTGTGTTGCCGAACAAAGGGGCATTCTGAAAGCATTCTGGAAGCATTCTGGGAGCATTCTGGAAATGTCCCTTTGTTGTCGACATGGCATGGTCCCAGAATGCGGTGATTAAAAATCATGAACGGGACAGCCGAGGATGCGCAGCGCGATCGAAGGTGCTTCATTTATTGCGATATCGATCATGCCGGCATGATACATGTATAATCTCATTTCAAAGTATTTCCCTTTCTTTGACTGTAAGGCTCAGAAGAATTATTTTTGAAGATTCACGTTGATGCCATATACTATAGTGAATTCGCTTTATTTATGAATATTGTAAGCGACGGTCACCAGATAAGATACAGCGTCGACCGTTAGATGAAAAAGGAATACGATTTCCAGATTGAACGAAGTGATGATCGCCGGGTGAAAAAAATGCGCTTTATTTCTTCCGATATTAGGACGCAACAAATAGCTGATTTTTGTTTTTAATGACATGTATGGATCGCAAGAATTATGCGGATGTTTAATGGTGAAAGAAATTGAAGCTCATCATATGAAATAAAGTAATGATCGTCAGATGAAATTAAATTACACTCGCTAGATGATACAGATTTGGACGATTGTCCAATGAAATAATATTAATATTACTACAGTATAGACAGATGAAATAAATGACGGCCGATATATATTTTTGTTGCCCTTAAATAAATTCACTGATGAGAATGATCAATACATGGAAAATGCACGATATGATTGATAATATTAACAAATGATAATCAGTTTTGAGCGCCAAATGCGCTTTATATTTCTTCCGATATCAGGACGCAACAAATAGCTGATTTTTGTTTTTAATGACATGTGTGGATCGCAAGAATTATGCGGAAGTTTAAATGGTGAAAGAAATTGAAGCTCATCATATGAAATAAAGTAATGATCGTCAGATGAAATTAAATTACACTCGCTAGATGATACAGATCTGGACGATTGCCCCAAAAAATTTATATTATTAATATTACTACAGTATAGACAGATGAAATAAATGACGGCCGATATATATTTGTGTTGCCCTTAAATAAATTCACTGATGAGAATGATCAATACATGGAAAATGCACGATATGATTGATAATATTAACAAATGATAATCAGTTTTGAGCGCCAAATGCGCTTTATATTTCTTCCCATATCAGGACGCAACAAATAGCTGATTTTTGTTTTTAATAACATGTGTGGATCGCAAGAATTATGCGGAAGTTTAAATGGTGAAAGAAATTGAAGCTCATCATATGAAATAAAGTAATGATCGTCAGATGAAATTAAATTACACTCGCTAGATGATACAGATCTGGACGATTGCCCCAAAAAATTTATATTATTAATATTACTACAGTATAGACAGATGAAATAAATGACGGCCGATATATATTTGTGTTGCCCTTAAATAAATTCACTGATGAGAATGATCAATACATGAAAAATGCACGATATGATTGATAATAATTATTAACAAATGATAATCAGTTTTGCGCACCAAATGCGCTTTATTTCTTCCGATATTAAGACGGCAATGCATTTTTAAGGAACTGTATGGATCGCAAGAATTATTGCGGAAGTTTAACGTATGTATATATTTTGTTGCCCTTAAATAACTACAATGATGAGAATCAGTGAAGTTATGTGTATATAACCTTTTTTCCTGTTTATACTTTATTTATGGTGACAACCCGTCTATTTATAATGAAACAATGTAAACGAAAGACGCCAGAATAGAGCGGCGACCGCGAGGTGAAAGAGGAGATCACCAGATAAAATAATGAAAAAAGTGAAAAGGATAAAAGTAACCAACGATTTACTCCTTTACCATTCACCATGGTCACGATATTCATTTCTTTTTGCCCAGATATTTTTCGTCGTATAGGCCTATGATATATGCAACTGGTTTTTCTGAAGGTTCATATTTGGAAAAAAAGGTGGTTTATAGTCCGAAATATGAAATAGAGTTAATTCTTTTGAAGGTTCATACTTTTTCCGAATCTTTTATAATTTTTAGCACACCGCTTGAGCGTAAGATAAGAGGGCAAACACTGTGAGAACGGAATAGAAACATGGAGAGGAGAGAAATAAAATGGAATCGTGTCAACGTGACAGATAGAAAGAGAATAAAATGACAAATTAAAGAGAAACATCGGAAAAGTTGAATGAAAAGCTGACAGAATAAAAGCCATAAGAAAAGGGTGATTATTCTTGATAAAAACAAAGAATAACATAAGGAAACACGATAGAGTTTTTAGCACCCTTAAAATTGCAAGAGGCATCGGCTATCAACAAATTCCAAAAAAGTAAATGAATTAACTCAACTCATTTTAACGATATTTCTCTCCTTGCTTTTGCATGATCCCCTCTTTCTGAGCTCATTTTACCCCTTTTCTATAGCTCCATCAATCCGTCAATACAACGCGACTTTATGTAACTCCTCCCCCCCCCCCCTCTCTTTACTTTTTACAAATTATTTCGAGGAAAAGGCTTGTTTGATCTACCCGCGCGCGCATACTAAAAATAACCGCAGTGATATCAACAACCTGCCAGACAATGGCTCCCACGAGTCTCTCAATGTCATTGACCCAGTTAATGATTTATGACCTGGGGAGCGTTTCATGAAAGGAAGTTGTCGGATAAACTGTTATAAGCTACTGAAATCCTTGCATCTGATTGGCTGAGAGCAAATTTGTCGGATAAAATATCCGACAAGTCCTTTCATGAAACGCTCCCCAGCTGTGATTTTTTGTTTTTCATGCTAGCCTATGCGATATGCGCCGGGCTTTCTGGCAAGTATACTAATTGCGTTACGTAAACTATGGAGACAATACGGACAATGGGCGAGGGCGTTAGCCCAAGCGAGTATCATCGCTGGTGAACTCATCATTATTCATATATTTTTTTAAATATCGAATGTGAGAGGAGGGTATGCCATGCATGATTCATAAACTAGCCTTATTTGGTGATCGAAATCCTTTTATTCAACCAATCAAATATTTTCAAGTTCCGATTTTTTCCGTCTTGTACTAGTAGTACAAAATTCAAAATACGCTACAACGCCCTAATTTGTTGGAGACTTGGAGTTGCTTAATATAGTCTGTATGCAAGTATGTAATAATTTACGCTACTGTTGCTGTATCGAAGTTTGTATCCAGTATCACATCTTATTTTTAACTAATCATAATAACGCATTATTCTAGACTACGGTACATTCTTTCCAACTGGTTGTTGTGGTGTATGGGTGTAGGTTGGCTAATAAAAATACACTTTATTTTGTGACATATTGCCTGTACATATGTTCATTATTCCCAGTACGTATTCTTTGTATTTTTCTTATGCCAGATATTGCCGTTTTATTTATGATCTCTTCCATGCCCACAGGAGAGGCCGTCAGAAATAAAATCATTGTCAATGTCAAACATACCGTATGCGTGCGCCTCTAATCCAGCTATCGTGGAAGTTATACTTATAAACTCAGCCCCGGGACGTTTTGAGGGAAACCACTGCTATTCCGTGCGTCTCACAATTTACATGGGCAAATGACAATGTATAGTTGTATCGTAGGGACTATTTTTTCAATCAAAGTATCATATGTCATGCCACTTACCTAAACAGACCTTCCGCAGATCAGCTCTTCCTCAGAAATGTATAGAATCAATAAAATGTCACCTTTTTTCACTCAATTGTAATCCTCCCTCTCGTCTCTCTCGAGCGAGAATTTGAACGTATGTAAAAAAAAATATACGGACGCGCATGCGTATTGCAAACTATACATCGGCCTCCGAACAATTTTAGTACAGGATCCGGGAAATTAATAGGCTTTTTATATCATTCGCGTCGAAAAGAAAGACGACAGTTATCCGGACAGTATTGTAATTACCTAAAGCATCTTCAAATGAAGTTATTGTCATATTTCATGGTATAATTTTGACATACGAGCTTGGATTTATGAGGCATCCAACCTTTCTAATGACTGCTGATCGCAGCCCGAACGCACAGCGGACCCAGGTTTGGGCTACTGCCGGCCTTCGCCGATTGCCCGTCTCCATAACGCGATCAGTATACTTCATTACTTGCCAGAAAGCCCGACGCATATCGGACAGACTATTTTCATGCTACTGTAGAAAGAAATTCAGCAGCATATCTCCCCTCCCATCCCCCTCCAAATAAAAGATAAATACGAAGACGATCTCTGTAGCCTAGTCACTGAGTTGAGGGGCACTTGCATCCTTTTTTAGGGGGGGGGGGGTCCTCAGAAAATTTAATGCGAATGTAGGAAGTCACAGAAAGGGGTGGATGTTTGATTTTTGTTTTGACTTTCCCTTCACTTTCCCTCTTTCCCGGTCGCTAGAGCTATATAATATAAAGATGATAATGAGTGAAATTTTATGATAATCATGATATCAAATGAATCATACAAAAAATTAAAAAATATTCTGCTTGACATTTGTGTTAAGAACTTATAAATATGGCCATTGAATTTCGGCGAAATAATATCACAATATCAAATTCCATTGAAAGAGAAAAGAACCAAACAAATACAAAATCACCCCTCTCAAGAATTGACAAGCTTATTTCACAGACGTATTTTTATGTTTCCATAATTTCATCATTTTCTCTGCATCACTGGAATCACGCGGCAGCAGCCCGAATGCGTATAGTGTTCCAATTCCGGGGCCACCTGTCATGACTGTAAACCATTTTCAAACATCGTTGATGACATTCACAAACACATAAATTTACATCGACACAGAATGATCAAAAGTAATAACATGTTGTGCAAGTTTTGTAAGTCGTTTAAAATATGATACGTCACTGATTTGTTTTCAGAATCATGTTATTTTTCCCCAAAATAATATTAGACGGGTTCGCGTGTTTTTCATTTGCTTTCCGAAGTATGTCCGCGATCACTTCAAAGAGGCATCGATCGATATCGCGGCGTGCGCGGCATGAGAAAGACAGATCAGCGATCGGCCGCGCCGGCTGCGCTGGCTGAATAGCTCTTCCTTGCTGTACTGTGAACAATAGCGTGTTCTGGATTGAGTGGCGCATTCTCGGAGCATTCCGGAACATACCCATTCTGACACCGTTCTAACACCATTCTGACCCCATTCCGGATGTAATCCTCCATAGCGCGGAGTTAAGTACCGCATTCTAAACGCAGGCCAGAATGGGGATGAGCAAGACAATGGATTTTTAGGGGACCATTCCGGATGCATTCTGAATGGTCGATGAATTTGGATGGTCTCCCTTAGGCCCACCCCTTTTATGGGGAGTGGGGGCGGACCTAGTACCATATAGAAATAAATGATACAACACAAAATACAATGAAGTATAATAATATGTTCATACAATATACGCGAGCAAGCTCGCCAACAATCTTGTCACGTCACTCATGTTTATTCATGTCTCAAGCCAGCCTAACCCCAGGGAGCTCCCAACGCACAGCGTTGGAGCCCCAGGTACAACTATCCAAAGTCGACCTCGCCCATTTTATGGCTAATCGCATCACTTAATTTCGGCAGGTAAGATAGAAATTTGTACTTATACGTCAAAAGAATTACTGTAACTATCTAGCAGGCTCTTTGATTTTACGATTTAACGATTGTTTCGATGAAAAAAATGGAATTTCCTCGCCGAGCCAATCTTTTCCCCGTACTGTACTGTCGATTCAAATGACTTGATCGCACTGTGTGATTGAGTCAGCGACGGTATACGGTACATTACACACAGTGCGATCGAGTCATTTGAATCGACGATACAGTACAGGGAAAAGATCGGCTCGGCGAGGAAGTTGAAGTATAATTTATCGCGTTATTAGCGCGCTTATTAACGCGATATAGGTGAACCGGCTTTTTAGTATCCCTCCGCCCCTTCGTTAGATTAACGAGCGTTATTGAAAAGATTATCGCGAAGTGGGCCGACGGCGCGTTAGCGTGCGTTAGGGTGTCAACTTTATTTCGAGCAATAATGTATATGAAAATTACTTGCTCTCTATGAACAGTGACCTTGAACTTTCGACCTTCAAAATCGTGATTTACAGCAATAAATCGATGTATCTACCTATTTGCTAGTTTCCCAAACTATGCCGTCATTCGAGAAAAACTAAGTCTAAAACGCGCAGCCCCTGCCCGCGCGCGCGTACTCCCCGTCCACCAATCCAATCACGCCACCGCCATACTCTTCCTCTTCCTTTCTCGCCCGTCAGAGAAGCGACATCTATGAAGCTAAGTCTTAACCTAAATTGCGAGATTTTTCCCTCAAAGCGTTTTTGGTTGCTATTCGCATTAAAAATCCTGTTCACCAAGTTTTCACACACATTTTGGTGTATCGGATTTTTCCTGAGTCAACCTCCTTCACGGTAAATTAATCAAATTATTTTACCGTTTTTCCTTCCCCTTACGGGGCTTTATTCACAGACGGTGTACTAGTACATCGTGTTGGGCTCTTCCCCCCGTTTCTGTGGGGGGTTGATTCAACGCGCTTAGACAAGCGGTCTTAACAAAACATTGTGTACTCCGTAATAGGAGTTTATTCCCACTCCGTATTGTGAGTTGGTTGTTACTTTTTATATAGATCTATATTGTTTGTAATAATAATAATCTTATTACCATATATAGTTTTCTATATTTGTTTGCTTGTCTTTATTTTCAGCCATGTCGAAGTCTCCGTCTAGGGCTGGCGTTCCCCAGTATTTTAATACTTATAAGGGGACTCGCCTAGCCTTGGAAGGTTGGCTGCGAGATTTCATCTCGCACCAATGTTATCTTCCCCGGAGCTTCGACTAAGGTAAGTTAGGGCCTACCTCGTGTACGGCTCGCCCCGTTATGAGTTCGTCGTCTGTTTTGACGACCAACTCATGCGGGATGAACCGAGAGAGTGAGTGCTGGGACTCGGCCAATACCTCTCTCGAAGATAGAGACTTGTATAACGGTGGGAGTGAGTGCCTTAGGCCAATACCTCTCACCGATAAAACTGGGGGTGTTATCCCTATCCACAGTTCGTCCAGCTCGAGGATCATTCCTCGCTCCCTAGCCATAGGTATGTTCGCTCAGGGGTCGGCTCTTTTTGTCTCTCCGCACGCTTCTAACACAAGCAAGGCGGGAAAGAGTAAAAAGAGTCGTGATCTTCCAAAAGTACCCCCCTCAGGGCCTACTACGGAGGCGGTGCCCGTTTCTAAGGGTAAAGGGAGCGATAAACATGCTCACCTGCCCAAGAAACGTAAGCACCAGAGTACTGCCCAGCCATCAGGCGGGGCGGACTCTCTCCCCTTGACATCGACTGTGTGTTCACCTCATGTGTCAGGGGGGGCAAAGAAGAAGGTTAGCCCCCAAGGGGCGACTACTTCTTCTGAGTTGGGCGTCTCCCATGAACTTCTGAATTATCTCAAGATCATTGTGGAGCGGAGTGGTTGGTCAGACTCTGTGTCCGTACCCCCCACCACGCCTGACTCCAACCCCTCCCCCGAAGGGTACCGGATTCGGATACCGTTTTTTCCGGGTCCCGAATCCGGTTTTTCCGGTTATCCGGCTAGGAACACTGGTTTTCCCTTGTTTTACACCACTGCAACCAGTGGATTGGGATCCGGTTCCTGCTCTCAGGTATCCGGCTCATTGTGTTGGGTTCCAACACACAGGAGTCTTGCCGCCCCACTTCGGGCGTCTCCCGACCACGTTCAGCCTTGATCGTCCGGTCGGGGCTGCTCCCATTGGTGCTCCGCCTGGGGAGGAATCCTGGGACTGCCTAAACCGCCCTTCTTGGGACTAGGTTTCTCAGTCTGAATTTCGGAGGATGCTGCCTCTTCACAGGCTGAGATTACACCCCAGACCAGTCGGTCCTTGGCGGTAGAGACTCAAACCTGCTGGAGAAATATCTTCCCGACACTTTTTGCAGAGTCGGGCTGATCCGGGACATCCGTCTCTCCTTTTTCAAGGTGAGCGTCCCTCCAAGGGCATCCCTCTTACGGAGGACTTTAAGCGAGTCTACAATGACTTCGCCTCACAGCCTCTTTCAATCCTTGGTAGGGTCCGTCCCTCGGCCAGGGAATTCACCTTCTCTCAACAGGACACTCTCGATTATTTTACGAGAAAGTCCTGTTCCAGTGACCTCCTACATGTAGGTGGTAGGCTTGGTGTCAACCTTAAGAGTACACCTTACGCCAAATGGAGAAGTTCCCGTCCTTAATGGAAGCTCATTCCAGGACTGGCCTGAGGCTGACTGCCTACTTGGGTACGCTCCTTTCCTTTCGCGCTAGGAGCCAGGAACTCGAGATGTCCGAAACAGGACATCCTGTTTCTAGACGAAGCCCTCTTGTCCTTGACAGGCTCGTTGTGGTCAGAACTGTCTGTTCGACAGCAATAGCCACTAATGCTAGGAGGAAACTTGCTCTTTCCTCTCTGGGCATTGCGGATGCGGACATACCTGCCCTCCTGGCCAGTGTCCCGCACTCCGGCCAACACCTCTTTGGAGGTAAGGTGTCTGATGTGATTCAACTTAGGTTGATTCACGCAAGCAGGCGACGGAACTTCTGAAACGCCTCAAGTCCTCGGCTCCTAAGCCGCAGGCCCAGGCTATTTTTCCGCCTCCTAGGCGCGGTGGCACTTCCAGCTATCAAGCCTCTCGTGCACCGCAAGTTCAGCCCAGTGCCCCACGCACACAGGGGGCCAGGGCGGAGCCTTCTCCTCGAGGTAGGAGAAGGCCTCGAAGTCGCGGTCGGGGCCGTGGTTCGGCCCGCGATTCGCGGCGACTTTGAGGGTGCGCCCCGAGCGTTGGAGGAGAGGGTTGGCGGCCGTCTTCAGTACTTTCTTCCCGCTTGGGAAGAAATTACCGACGACTTTTCGTGCTCTCCATCGTGCGAGGAGGCTTCTGCATAAGACTCGCAGAGCCCCTCCCACACGGAGCCATCCGCCGCAACCCGCCTTCAATATCGCCCCCTTTTTCTAGAGCACATCTCCACCGAGATTCAAGAGCTGCTGGAAAAGGGCGCGATCGAAAGGGTAAGAGACCACCCCCATCTGTGTCTCTCCCCTATCTTTATAATTCCCAAACACTTGGGGAAGCTCAGAATGATCTTGAATATGAAGGTCATAAATACCTTCATACCAAGAGAGCGTTTCCGCATGGAAACTTTGGCCTCGATTCTTCCGGCGATCAGACCGTCAGATGTGGCCATTTCGGTAGACTTGAAAGATGCTTACTTTCACATACCGATACACCCTTCTTCAAGAGGCCTTCTAGTTTTCTCCTTTCAAGGCGAAACCTTCCGGTTCAAGGCCTTAACTTTCGGCCTGAAACCGGCTCCTCGAGTAGTCTCTGCCCTAGCCGCTTTCCTCAGGTATCGCGGTCTGAGACTTTCCACTTATCTGGACGACTGGCTCCTGGTGGCGAGCTCTGTGTCCGTCCTTCAGTCACACATGGACCTACTTCTCCGTACTACGCAAGAAGTAGGATTCATAGTCAACTGGGACAAGTCGGAGTTGACTCCTACCCGCAGACCCAATTACCTGGGTGCGGAAATAGACATCGTGAACCAACTTGCCCGCCCCAGTCGGGAGAGAGTTCAGGCAATTGTCTTACTGGCTCGATCTCTTCGTCTCTTACGTCGAGTTCGGGCAGGCCGATGGCTCCAGTTCTTGGGCCGCTTATCGAGCCTTGTAGATGTCCTCAAAGACTGTCGGCTTCATATGAGGCCTTTTCCAACTTCATCTCCTGAAGTTTTTCAAGCCCAGTGTAGACTCGCTCAAGGTGTGGATTCCTCTATCCGAGGAAATCAAACGCCTGCTTATCCCCTGGTCGAAAGAGTCGTTCCTTCTTCAGGGCAAGTCTCTCCTCGGTCTTCATGTCTCTCCGCTTTTCGAAAACATGATTGTGGGTCACTCCGTCCTGATTTTGACGGACAACACTACTGTGGCTGCCTGCTTCAACAGGCAAGGCGGGACTCGTTCCACTACCCTGAACGATCTAACCGCCAAACTTTGGAAGTGGTGTCGGTCTCACCGAGTGATTCCGATCGCCTCCTATGTTCCCGGGCGGGACAATCTGATTGCAGAATTTCTGTCCCGGGGCATGTGTCTCCCCTCCGAGTGGTGTGGGGAGAAGGGATTTGCTTCCCGTTCTGCCCCGGTGGGTGCTATTGCAGATTTCCTTATCGCCCTTTTCGATAAGGGCAGGTCCCTCTCTACCATTCGTGGTTACCGGTCCGCTATTGCTCCGGTTCACCTTGGTTTTTCTGATGGTTCGGGAGTTTCAAACTCTCCCTTCTTGACTCATTTGCTGAGGTCTTTCTTTTGAAACGACCAGCAAATCGCCAGTTGACTCCTGCGTGGAGCCTTCCTTTGGTTTTGGACGCCTTGGCCAAACCGCCCTTTGAGCCGTTGTGCAAAGCGTCTTTACACCATCTCTCGATTAAGACCGCCTTTCTCGTCGCTATTGCTTCTGGGCAGAGGAGAAGCACTATTCAGGCTCTCTCTACGGCGCCCGGGCATATCAGATGGGAAAGGCAAGGTGTACGTCTTGTCCCTCGACCTTCGGATTCTTCTGGCTCAATCGAAGTGTTCTTGAGTCCTCTGTCAGAAATCTTGGTGCCCTGTTAGGGCTCTCAAATGGTACTTGGATAGGACTAAGGTTTTTCGTAAGGATGATCAGCTCTTTCTCATTTCCCGTCACCCTTATTCCCCAGCATCACGGGAGACTATCTCCCGTTGGATTGTCGAGGCTATCCAAGCTGCGGGTTCTGAGGCTCTCCTGTCTGAGAATCCTCCAAGAGCGCATGATACTAGGAGTGTTTCTACCTCCTGGGCGCTTTTTCAGGGTCTTCCTTTGGAAGACATTTGAGGGCCGCCTTTTGGCGTTCCCCTACTTCCTTCACATCCTTCTATCTTAAGGTTGTTCCTTTGGGTGAGGTTAGATTTGCAACCTCTGGGTTGAGAGCTGCTTCGTCGTCTCTGTCTGCCCCGCGTTAGTTACTCCCGTCCTGGGACATGCCACCCGGGTTTTTATCCGTGCTATTCTAGCAAATAGGTAGATACATCAATTTATTGCCGTAAATCAAGAAAATTATAACTAATTTTGTTATTTACTAGATAAATCTATGTATCTACCTATGTCCCTCCCTCCAGCCCCTCTCCTTGTCTGACATCATGTCCTAGATCTGTCTCTGACTGCTCGGAAGAGGAAGAGTATGGCGGTGGCGCGATTGGATTGGTGGACGGGGAGTACGCGCGGGCGGGCAGGGGCTGCACGTTTTAGACTTAGTTTTTCTCAAATGACGGCATAGTTTGGGAAACTAGCAAATAGGTAGATACATAGATTTATCTAGTAAATAACAAAATTAGTTATAATTTTCTTGATTACACCTAATTTTGCCTTAACGATGACGTTTGAAGGCATGATTAATCCTGGATTTTTCAAAAATGCAAAGGTTTTCTTGGTGTTTACTTTATACAGTATATTGGTAGTATCAAATAATTTCTTGGGAGATATGCAAAAATTACTTGCTCTCAAGGAACAGTGACCTTGAACTTTTGACCTTCAAAATCACGATAACCCTAATTTTGCGTAAACGACAATGTTTGAAGGCACGATTACTCCTGGATTTTTCATAAATGCAAAGGTGTTTCTTGGTGTTACTATATCATATTCGTAGTATTCAAAAGTTCTTCCAATTTACAGATAATGAGCTGTACTGGATAAAAATTCTAGCTTCAGTGGTCAATTAAAAAACCATAATTTTCATAAAACTCATTTCTTGGAACGCGCATTGGTTGCTATGCGAGGCTGTATCTTAGCAACCAGTTGACCTTGGGGCAAAATATTTTGGAGTTTTCCGTCAGACACTCCGAGGAACATTTGGTGAGAGTTTTAAAAAAATTGAAGGGGGGTCGGGTGACAAATTGTCAAAAAATTGGTTGATTTGACGTGGATTGACCCTCCTTTTATTTGCTGTAAATTCCTTTTTTTTTGCTGTAAATTCCTTTTTTTTTCCCCATCATGATCCTTTTTTTGGTTGCACAAGGTTGACAGCTCTGCCAAATCGTGAAATCTAAATACGGAATTTCAAATTCATGGAAAATTGGCATTTTACTTTCTAGCACCTTTTATTGAGCTCCTCAAAAATCACAGGAGAGTGATTGTAAGGAGATCAATTGAGCTCTAGAAAATGAGTGTAATTTATGGAGGTCCATCAAATTCTAAATGTGAAGGCCTGACAATATATACTGAATTCACAAAGTTGGTTTCATTTGAAACCGTGGTTTCAAGTAACCATGGATTTTTGAAACCACGGTTTCACCCGAAACCATGGTTTCACTGTGTCTGTGATTCACAAACAGTGGTTTCAAGCAGACCCACTGTTGAAACCACGGTTTGAAACTACGGTTGCAACCGGAGGTAGGGGTTTCCCCTTTTTGCACTGCACTGAGCATGCTCAGTAAGATTGATCCAACCAGTATACCGAGTTTTCCTTTACAATTTTTTTTTTTTTTAATAAACAAGGACGGATATGGCAGGTCGCAGGGTTATTGTATTTTGCATAATCCTTACTGCACTTGTCTCTCCCGAGTAACAAGCGTATATCATGCGCCATCGATCGATGCTTGTTGTCCGCGCGCACAGCCCAGCCTAGCCTATATGTTTATTTCAACTAGCCTGCTATATTGCAGAGACGTAGACCGGACCGCGAACGTGTACGAGCTGGATCTGGAGGGTCAGACTCGACTGCAATCAAATCATTTATATTCAAGTGTGCTCTCTTTGAAAATTTGTTTTTCAAAAACTATTTAAGGACGAAAATGACATGGATTTTGTAATTGTATGAATAAGACGCTTATGGCCAGCTCTGGGCATCTACACGGTGTCTTATTAAAGATCACACATGTCTACAAAAATACAAGTGAAATGGTCAATTTCACGGTAACTGAAGGACATTTAGATACAGTTTGCGTGTGATTGTCCTTCCGTTACTGTGGAATTGACCAAATGTAAAATTTTCTTTAATTTATCGAAGTTGTATATGACATAGTTTAAATATCAAAGTCGATACATGTATTTGCAAGCATTGGGGCTTTATTGTTCTGAGGATCATTGTAAATTGTAGATTCAGGAATTCTTTTTTTTCAGCAGTACGGTAGGCCTATCATATATATATAATTATGGGAGGGGGCGCCCCCCCCCCCCCATTTGAACATTTTGGAAAAAAGACCATAGAAAACTGTTTTAAACAAAGTCGGCGCCCCCTCTTATTTTCAACGGGGTGAGATTGGAGTGAGGACCCCCTTTTTTTTGCTTGTCAGAGAATTTTGGAAGAAACACTGCTCCAAAAATAGCTGACCTTTTTTATGCCTCCGCCCACCGAAGGTGGGTGCCGGAGGCATTATGTTTTCGGGTTGTCCGTCCGTCCGTGCGTCCGTCCGTCCCACTTCTCGTTACCGCGATATCTGAAGAATCATTTGAGGTAGGAACCTCAAACTTGGTACTAGTATGTATCCCCATACGAAGATGAACTGATTAGATTTTGGGGTAAGTAGGTCAAAGGTCAGAGGTCACAGAGGTCAATTTACATGAAATTACATAAAAATTCTTGGTTTTTAGCACCGTTACCACGATATCTCATGAACTGTTTGAGGTAAGAACTTCAAACTTGGTACTAGTATGTTTCCCTATATGAAGATGAACTGATTAGATTTTGGGGTAAGGAGGTCAAAGGTCAGAGGTCACAGAGGTCAATTTACATGAAATTACATAAAAATTCTTGGTTTTTAGCACCGTTACCACGATATCTCAAGAACTGTTTGAGATAAGAACTTCAAACTTGGTACTAGTATGTTTCCCTATATGAAGATGAACTGATTAGATTTTGTGGTAAGGAGGTCAAAGGTCAGAGGTCACAGAGGTCAATTTACATGAAATTACATGAAATTCTTGGTTTTTAGTACCGTTACCGCGATATCACAAGAACTGTCTGAGGTGAGAACTTCAAACTTGGTACCAGTATGTATCCCCATAGAAAGATGAACTGATTAGATTTTGGGGTAAGTAGGTCAAAGGTCAGAGGTCACAGAGGTCAATTTACATGAAATTACGTGAAATTCTTGGTTTTTAGTACCGTTACCGCGATATCTCAAGAACTGTCTGAGGTGAGAACTTCAAACTTGGTACCAGTATGTATCCCCATAAAAAGATGAACTGATTAGATTTTGGGGTAAGTAGGTCAAAGGTCAGAGGTCACAGAGGTCAATTTACATAAAATTACATGAAATTACTGGTTTTTAGCCTCGTTATCAAATATTTCTAGTTTATTTATGAAATGAAATAAATTTTCAGTCTCCTGTGCATTTTAAGTGAAAAGATTTGTAATTTTGTTGGACCAATCCTTTTTAGAGTGTACATGTATGCCATACATTTCCAATCTGGTGATGGCGGAGGCATAAATTCCGACCGCGCGCGGTCGAAAATTCATCTAGTTTTTCTTTTCTTTTTTTTGCTCGTCAGATTTTTTTCCGAATCGTGGCCCCCACTCCTACTGGTATTTTAAAAGACAATTTCCCAGATTTCACTTAATATGAAATTATAATAAGAATGAACTTATGAAATTATAAGAATGTACAATAAATTTCCGAAAATATTTAAATTTTTATATTATGAATCAAAATATTCAATAAAAATCTGATTATGATACTCTGCAATTCACATATGGCAAAGACACATAATTATGTATATAACTACAGGCAAACCTCGTTACGACAAACTCCTGTATTTTTTTTTGGGGGGGGTGGGGGGAGACGACTACATGTGGAAAAAGAGGGTTTGTTTCTCCCCCCCCCCCCCTTTTTACACCACTGCTCTTCTGGATCAAGGAAATATCAAAGCTTTGCTATATTCGGGTTTTAAAAAGTATACCGTATTCGCCGGCGGAAAGGCCGCACTATTTTCACTCCAAAATTGATCCCAAAGTCGGGGTGCGGCCTATGGGCAGGAACAGACAAAAATGAACCGCCTCCAAAATCACCACACGTATTGGAATGGACGGGACAAACGTTAGATCTAACAGTACACTACAGTAAGCCTGTGCTCTATCTTTAATGATGTAGATCTACTTATCTTTCAAGTACTGAAATATTTTCAGTAATAAATATAATTCAGAACTAATAACTACATATCTTATCAATATAATTACAAACACGGCCTCGTATGGTCTTCCCAGGTTGACAGAGCACTCGTACGAAGCTCTCTATTGAGCTCGAGTAAAGTGCTGAAATCAGCCACCGCGCGCGGTAGATGTTTTCTGTGCTATGGGGCGCCAAGTGTGCCCTGACTGCTTCTGTTAGAAAATCACCCTGCAATTTTACTTTTGTAACAAAATCATTAGTGTGGATTGATTTTGTAACAAAATCACCAGTGGGGATTGATTTTGTAACAAAATCATTGATTTTGTAACAGAAGCAGACAGGGTACACTTGGCGCCCCATAGTAGGGGCTTTGTAAGTTTTAATTTGTCTTTTGAGCACACCCTTTGTATGTGTTGAGATCAATGGCACCCCCTCAACCTCCGCGCTATTTCAGTGCGGTTGTATCCTTGCCGGATCCTTCACGGAGATGTATGTATTTTGTATGGAGAACGGACATTATCGCAGAGGATTTTTCATAGCGCACGTGGCGTGCGCGTTACCCTGCATTGTAAGCATAGTCCACTGACCTCTACCACAAACCACATCGCTCTCGGAAGAATAACATGGCCGCGCTCACTTCAAGTGCTCGCACGCGTGGGAATGGGCGATGATCCGTCCAGGTGGTAGAGGTCAGTGGCATAGACATTGTAAGTCATGGCAAAGAGCTTAAAAGCTAAGATAGGGCATTCCCAAAATTTTACATAACGTAAGTGGCCTCATATGGGGAAGGCCAAGGGCGCCCTTCCCTTGGCCGTTACATCGGACCCTTTACACAATCGGGAGAGTGTCCTATCTTTCTTTTCACGATCTTTGGTCATGGCAAGCCCATGTTTCAGCTTGCAAATCGTCGTGACGACGTTTTCAATTTCCTCTTCGAAACCATCATGCTGTATTATGTATTTTTCTGTCTTTGGATGTCACATAGGGAACCTTTGATGGAATATGCACCTATGTAAGATATCTCTTCACGGTTTTTTAGAGTGGTGGAAACATTTCCTTTCCAATTTCATTTGTGATTGTGCCTCAATTTGCGAGTTGCATTCACGGTTGATAGTCCTATTTGTTGTCGAACTTTTAGGGAGACGGCATGTACCGTATACTTACCGGTAGTCTACAAAGATGTATGTGTTTGCGAGTAGTACTAGCGGCTTCGTCAGATTCTCTTCAACTAAAGTTCAACTTTTTAAATTCTTAATGACATAAAGCAAAGACATCTAGGAATAATCGTCTTCAAATAGTCAATACAATAAAAAGTTTGGCCCTTGTTTTTTCGTATATTTGGGGGGGGGGGGCAAAATTTCTTATGCTTGTGATTTTCCTCATATTTTTAGCTCACCTGAGCCTATGGCTCGAGTGAGCTATTGCGATGGAAATTTGTCCGTCGTGCGTCGTGCGTCGTCCGTTAACTTTTTACATTTTCATCTTCTCCAAAACCCACGATCGGATTTCAACCAAACTTGGTAGGAATCATCCTTAGGGGTAGGGGACCCAAAGTTGCTAAAATGGTACATGTGGCCCCCAGGGGGGCCCAGGGGGAGGGCCCCCAATTGTAAAAGTTATGTAAATTTCAAACAACTTCTTCTCCAGAACCAGGCATAGCTCAGACTTGGTATTTTGTATGGAGATACCTCTATAGATGAAGAATGAATGTTGTTCATGAAATTTCTCTGAGTGGCCCTATAGGGGCCCTGTGGGGGTAACATACTGGAGGGGGGGGGGCGCTGCCAGGGAAAATATACATTTTCATCTTCTTCTCCAAAACACATGATCGGAATTCAACCAAACTTGGTAGGAATCATCCTTAGGGGTAGGGGACCCAAAGTTGCTAAAATGGTACATGTGGTCCCCAGGGGGGCCAGGTGGAGGGCCCCCAAGTGTAAAAGCTATGTAAATTTCAAACATCTTCTCCAGAACCAGGAATAGCTCAGACTTGGTATTGTGTATGGAGATTTTTTTCTGGGTGGCCCTATAGGGGGTCTGTGGGGGTAACATACTGGAGGGGGGGGGGGTGGTGCAAGTTGTCCGCCATCCATAAACTTTTTACATTTTCAGCTTCTTCTCCAAAACCTATGATTGGAATTTAACCGAACTTGGTTGGAAGCTCAGACTTGGTATTGTGTATAGAGATACCTCTATAGATGACGAATGAAAGTTGTTCATGTGCTCGAAAGAACATGCACCAGATGTGAATTGATCCACCTCAGGTGAGCATCGTGCCCCCTGGGGCTCTTGTTTTTTTCTTCAAATGAGTTGTCAAAGTTGGTGCGGCCTATCCGATGAATACGGTATTACAAAGATGCAGGATCAGAGAAATAACGTTGTAATAACTACTTTGTAACTGCGTTCTTCCTAACAATGTTACTGTACTTTAACCCTAGTCCGGCTGGGCTTCATTGGCTAAGTGATATTAGAGGGGTTGGGGGTAGGGGTTGATGCTGCCCCTCACACTGGAATTTACAGAGGTCACTTGGAAAAAAAGATTAATTTGAAGCCGTATAGGTATACTATAGGTTCCCTTGGTCTAATTTTACTCAAAATCAATTCAGGTGAAAGATTGAATAGATCTTGCTTTTAAACCAGGATCCAGGATTTTGAAGCATTCATTCATAATCTTAGATTAGCCTTACTCAACTGGCCTTGAGTCGGACTCTGGAACTGGAATAAATAGACTAGACCTACGTGCGTGGGCGTTGATTTTACGTAGCAACCAAGTAGAGGTGTTGTGGATCAGTGGATAAGTCCCTGGACTGTGAACCACGAGGTCCGGGGTTCGAATCCCACCACAGCACTAGCGTCCTTTGGCAAGACGTTAATCTACATTTGCCACTCTCCACCCAGGTGTTAAATGGGTACCCGGTAGGATGGCGAAAGTTAATGTCATTTGCTTAGCATGTGTGCGCTTAACAAGCGACTGGCTGGAATGCTCCCCAGGGAGTGGAGAATGTGCATACACTGTGTGCGGGCGTGCCAGAATCCAATGACTGGGGTAATAATATGATCCAGTTTGGGAAAGGCGCTTTATAAATGCCAGGTATTATTAAGTAAAACGTGCAATGTCTTGTTCATCGACTCCCCAATAATGGTGAAACTTTGATGAAAATCCACACAAAAATAATACATGCTGGATACTAGTCGAGATCCATTTAAGAATGCCAGGTTACCTGATGAGGCTGACCTAGACTTTCTTCAGTCTCAGACTCGTCTTTGTTATGATCAGGGACACCAAACTACACACCCGGGAATTAACCAGAGTGCAATTTCTTTTTTTTTTTTTTTTTTTTTCTCCACCAGCTGCACACTGGCGCTGGGTTCCGAACAGCATGCTTTTATAAAGTAATTTTTACTTTTCTGCGCAACACAATACGTACAGATAAGAAGAAAAGAAATTTCTAAATTAGATATCACTTGGAATCGGTAACTTACGATCTCCTTCCAGCTTGGGCTCGGAAAAGTAATCTAGCTCCTCAAATTTTGTTGCGAGAAATTTTTTTTCCGCAGCGTTCACGATCGATGAGCCGGCCGGTTGATGTCTGCTGCCTAAAGGCTGCACTCTGATTGGTTAAAACCACGGTGTCAGACACCACCCCAAACAGTTGACTCAAAATGATGACGTAAAATCCGTGGGTCAAACCATGGTTTCACTTGAAACCACCTTTGTGAATTGCAGATTTGAAACCGTGGTCTAAACTGGTTTAAAACCATGGTTCTGACTGAAACCACCTTTGTGAATTCGGGCCAAAATGTTTCAAGTATAGTAGATGATGAGGGGCAGCACCCCAAAAGTGTCCCAATGGCAGATATTTCATGTACACATATTATGCATTTTTAAAATAAACAGCTTGATTTCAAATGAACTTCTCTGTCCAATAAATCTTTGTTGAAGGGGATTTTAATATACAAATGGGGTACCTGGCCCGTACGGGGGTGGGGGGCGTCTCGGGTCCAGGGGCAGTACCCCTTATATGTACGCCTAACCTTTGATATTTTTTACAAATTTTGCCCCAATAATTAATAACTAGAAATTTAATTCGTCATGACGAATTAGGTGATCTGTCCTTAATTCTCATGATAAAGATCGAACTGACGACCATTGACCTGAAGTTATTATATGAATGGGAATGATTTCTGATCACTGACAAGGAAGATATGGTTAATAATTTAATGTAACAAAATGGCGTCTACATGACGTCATGATGACCTCATAAGAGTGAATTAGTTGCTGGAGCGACATATGATCAACGTCTACTTACATGCCCAATTTGGATGCACGAGGACCAATGGTTCGTGAGATATATGATAATGAAATAAGTGTGCGTATGTGTGTGTGTGTGTGTGTATGTGCGTCATATTTTTTGTGGGGGGGGTGTTTCACACAGGGAGCCCATTATAGAGCTCATTTATATTGACCAGAAACAAGTATGTCAATAGATGGCAATGAAAAATGAAAATTAAGTGTGTGCGTGTGTGTGATTTTTCTGTGGGTGTGACCGATATGACTTTTGAGGGTATGAATGGATGAACTTTGACTATAGTGTTAAAAAAAAAAAAAAAAAAAAAAAAAAAAAAATCGGCCCCGGGGATCGAACCAGGTACCTTGACCATGGTAGTCATGTGCTTTACCGATAGACCAGAATATGACCCATAGGGTTTACACGTAGATGGAAAATGGGATTCTCATATCGTATATTCAGCGGAAAATTTCGATATGTTCCTGGAATTGGATTGAAAAAACCGAACCCATGGAGCAAGAATATTTATCAGGCTATAACATATTTCAAAGAGAAAGAATTTTGAGCAAGAATAAGGGAGATTTTGCAAAAATAAGACAGGGATGCAGAATCAGGTTTTCTTTAGAAGTCCTTTCCCATAGAGATTACACGTAAAACAGTGGAAATTGACATGTCCATATATATGGTAAAATTAAACCATGATGCCGTTGTCAAAATGGAAAACCATAGTGACTAATTTTGTAGGAAATTGCTTCAGCTACAACATATTAAAATCTGGGCGAAAAACGACCAATAATGACGAATCTAGAGCCAAATTTGCATAAATGTGATGACGTCAAAACATGAAAAATGGAAATTTTGACTTCTCCATTTTGATGACGTCATAATGTTTATAAGGATGAAATGATACATGAAATGAAATCTATGATTCATACCCTACCTGATGATGACAAAAAATTTGGGGGTCAACGGACTATCTAACGAGCTACAGTGAATTTTGTAGAGGCATGTTTTTGCACGTTTTTACGTTATTTTCGCCATAGACGCGCGCACGGATTTTGAACTTTGATGCGCCCGTACGACCTTATTATTGATTGAAATTGATTCCAAATTGATGGAAATGATGAAGAAAAGTGTCAGGATTGCAAATCAATCGAAAAAACAGCGTTCTAACGTTATTTACGATTTGCGCGCGCCGACGCTTACGCACGGACATTTTTGAAATGCTCAAAATGACCTGAAACGTGTGCAGACTTGATCCTACGTGAATTTGAGCATTTTAAAATTTTGACGCGCGCGTACGCGTACGTCCTGACCTCTAGATGACCTGTGAGGACATGACTTGATGACCCGTCATGTGAAGTTTATGTGATGTAAATATAGTTGATTTTTGATGATCGATTATGAAGATATAATCGATCTTGTAAATTTACAAAATGGCGTCTTGATGACGTCATGATAAACTGATGACCTTGAATGAGATGCCACATCTTGACATTAACAAGTCTGATAAGTGACGAAAATTTGAAGAAAATTGAGAATGAAATTTTTGAGGAATCATGGTAACAAGAAAATGGGCGAAAAATAAAAATAAATAATAAATAATAATAAATAAAGAAGAAAAATCTTGACGAAATTAAGAGGTGATCTGTCGATCTACGACAGATCACCTAATAATACATGTGAATAATACATGGTTGTACCGCAAACCTTTTTCTGAATTACAACTTCACCATGCAAACCTTCAAATCCTATACATGTGACTTGTATAGCGCACTTTTCCATCCTGATTAGATGCTCAAGGCGCAAATTATTACCCCCGGTCATTGGATTCTGGCCACCCGCACACAGGTTATGCACATTCTCCACTCCCTGGGGAGCATTCCAGCCAGTCGCCTGTAAGCGCACACATGCTAAGCAAAGGACATTACCTTTCGCCATCCTACCGGGTACCCATTTAACACCTGGGTGGAGAGTGGCAAATGTAGATTAACGTCATGCCAAAGGACGCTAGTGCTGCGGTGGGATTCGAACCCCGGACCTCGTGGTTCACAGTTCGGGGACTTATCCACCACTGATCCACAACACCCCTAATTGCGCTATTAATGCAGGCGAGACTGGTAGTTGTTTATTTCAAGTTGAATGTGTACATGTATAAACTCAGAATTTACAAAAGACTATCCAAATGTATAAACAAAAAATGATGTTTTGCTACGATTGAATTATAACATCCCTCATTAACATGTCATTTATAATTTGTAAGAGAAACTAAACAAAGGGGAATATTGGGGGATGAAGAGGAAGCCTTGATAGAGAGAGAGAGAGACAGAGAGAGAATAAATACAAAGGGTGTATAATATCAAAAGATTGTGAGATATTTTACTAATTACAATCACAAGAATTATTATACTGCAGTATACATTTCCCTTAAAACATAATCATTGTCATTTTAATGAACAAGATTAAAGTATGTGCCATCCTTTGTTACAAAACCAGAAATAAAACTCAAATTGGTCATCTTTTGCAAAATATGGAAAACAGAAGAAAAAGATTTGCTGAAGAATGAAAAGAGGGTATAAACATCAGGATAAAAAAAAAATAAACGTTTCTCAGTTCAGCAAGCCATGCCAATAGTTTTTTATCAACTGAATTTGTCTCGGTTAAAGGGGGAAGACACGAGCCGAGTCCGTGCCAAGAGGTGAACGAACCCTACAGGTACATGTACATGATTGGCATGTCAAGCATTCAGTGAGATAAAATGTCTGAGAGTGCCACATTTTATTATAACAAACAAGGTCTTGAATATGTATGTTACATGTACATGTACATGTACATGTATGTAATAATCAGAATACTGCACAGAAAAATATTTTCATATCTCTGATAATAGAGACAGCATTATTTGCTCTTCTAGTACAGAGAACAGTAAATATACATGTACAAAGCTTTGTACCACTACAGTTTGGATCTTAACTATTTCATTACAATATCAAAATGAGGAGGTAACATTAACATTTCATCATGTAAGACGATATACAGAAAACAAGAAAGAGGCAAGGATGCTTGTAATGGTAGGTTGTTTGTAATGGTAGGTTGTATCATTGTAACTTGTCTTTCAGTTATAACAATGGAATGTTCTGAATCTAAGAAGTCCATGCCATCGTATTCTTGCTGATTTCTTTCTTTTATTTGTTTGATGGGCAAGTCCAAGGTACACTTTTGATGTCAATAAATAATGCTCAGAACTCTGTAATTCCTGTACCGTATGGGAAACCAAATGACCAAAATACATCTTAGAACTGCCCTGATCTATTGCTACTTTTTAATCGTCCTTCATTCCATGTACATGTATGTGGAAATGGAAAACTCCCTTCGGCTTCATTGGTGAACAAGGAGGATTTACAGCTCAATACAGTCTGCGGTGGCCTTTGTGGATACCAGGAGAACCCTGCAGTCAGTCAAGGTCCAGTCTACATGGAGTAATCCTCATACTGCAAACAGAAGAAATGAAAAAGAAGAATCCGTTTATGAGAGACTTTAATTTGTTGTCCCCTATTACTGGGGGTCATCCCTATAGCTAGAAGGTCCGATAGTTAGCGGGTCCGATAGACCGACACCCAATAGATAGAAGGTTCGATAGACCGAATGTACGAGAGGGTCCAGTAGACAGAAGGTTCTATAGACCGAATCGGCAGGAGGGTCCAATAGTCCGAAGGTTCTATAGATCGAATGACCAACGGGTCCGATAGTCAGAAGGTTCGATAGTCCAAATGTACATGAGGGTCCAATAGACAGAAGGTTCTATAGACCGAATCGGCAAAAGGGTCCGATAGTCCGAAGGTTCAGTAGGGGTCCGATAGTTAGAAGGTCCGATAGACCGACAATAAATACGTAAAAAGGGTAAAATATAGTGGATGAAATGATAAGTGGGTAAAAAATAAGTGGTTAAAATAAGTGGGGGCGTTCCAACCAAAGAAAAAGCAAAAAAAGGAAGAGGTTGAAAAGGAAAGAAGAAAAGAAAGGAAAAGAAGAGAAAGAGAAAAGAAGAAATCAGAAAGGAAAGAGAAGAAAACAAAAATTCAAAAACTTCGCTCACTAGCATTAATTTACCAATGCGCATTTTATTTTCATTACTGATATTAGTTATTAATATAATCACCATATTTATGTATATAAACCAGTGCCAATTATATTAAGTCATATTCCTATGGAAGTTATTTGGTTTGCATCTTGAATCTCTAATGTTATGCTATTTTCTACTCAAAGAATGTTAACAACATAACTGAAAGGAATCTAGCGGCATGGAAGTTGACCTAAAGGGGCTAAAGAGATGAATTTTCAGAAATAATGGCCTGTGACCAATAGTCTCTTCCCAATATGAGAACTGTGTCACAATCTTGATCATTTTTCCATCTGTTAGGGTCTGTTTGTAAAGCCTAAGTCAGGCTAATCTTATGTTAATTACATTCCCCACTCAATAGAGGTGCAGCCTACATTTCTTTCTTTGATATGCCAGGCATGCACAGGTGTTTTTTATGTTTTGGGCTGGGCTGATTCGTACAGTGTTGGAATCAGTCTGCAGCCAGCTCTCTTACTCAGAGGACCTGTTCACGAGCTGGTGCAGCTCCGGGCAGTTACCATCTTTATGCCCGTTTAGGTACTTTCAAGTTTGGCTAACAGTAAGTTTATTTAGTTTTCTTTGTACATAAGTTATTGTCATGATAGAATAAGACAAACTTGTCTATATTTATATAAAATATACAAATCACAGTAAATCTAACTTGTGCTCTTGAAAGTATATGTATATTTCTTCAGGTGAGGAATTGTGTTTTTTTGAATGCTTAAAGAGTAGGCATGTTTTTCATAAATAACAAGCGCTAACAATTATGGTGCTTTTATATCTTTTATACATAAATTGCATGAGTTAACTGTTCTTTGGTAATACATTTGATTAGGGCGTGGCCTTGAGATTTTATGCCACTGTTTAAGATAGTACATAAATTATATAGAGCCTTTCTGGAAATATATTTGGCCGTATTATATGGGATGTTTTTCCTTTTAGGCGGCCGTTTCTACAGTTTCTACAGTTTCTACAGTTTCTACAGTTTCTACAGTTTCTACAGTTTCTACAGTTTCTACAGTTTCTACAGTTTCTACAGTTTCTACAGTTTCTACAGTTTCTACAGTTTCTACAGTTTCTACAGTTTCTACAGTTTCTACAGTTTCTACAGTTTCTACAGTTTCTACAGTTTCTACAGTTTCCAGTATACAGTTTCTACAGTTTCCAGTATACAGTTTCTACAGTTTCCAGTATACAGTTTCCAGTGTACAGTTTCCAGCAGTTAAGAATGCAAAAATATTTTCTATAGAAATACCAATAGATGTCAAATACTCCCTACGGGGCTCGATTTTGTGAAATAATTATGTTATTTAAAATAAAGTTTATTTAAACTTTATTTAATTCTATGTGTTCTTGAAGTCATTTTGTGGGTGGTCAAGCAGCCTAGTACTAGATTAATAAGTCAATTCACTATGTTATAATTTCAAACCTTAAATTTATTTTGGTGAGAAATTCACATCCATCGTGACATTTTGGGGGCTTGTCTAAAATTGTTTGACCATAACTTACCCACTTTCTAATGACTGAAGGATTTTTATGATGTACCAATATTGAATGTTGCATTCATATTCTGATATGTAATATCAAGTGCAATAGGAGTTTATAAACCAGGGTATTGTAATATCAGAAGACGTCATTTTCTTGATGGGCTTAGATATTTTGAGAATTTGGGATATTGAAGATAAAGTGAAATTCAGTAATCATTTATTTTGGGGACATTAGAAATTCTGTCCGTCAGTTTACTGATATATACTTATATATTGGCTCATGTTTACCAGTGCTCACTTAGCATACTGTAGTGAAGAATTCCAGGTATAATGTCTAGATTTTTGAAGCATTTTGAATATGTGCTTTATTTCTGAATATTTTCTGTGTATACTGATACTTGCAAATTTGTCTTTGAAGGAACTTTTCATTGTCTTGTTATAGTAGGCAGTATAACAGTTTCGTATTCACATAATAGTTGTGGTATTTTGGTATTAAGATGGATACTAAATATTTTGAGTTAGGTGAAAAGTTAGGATTGACAGGTGAAGCATTACTTGCATTTGTAGATAAACGAGAGAAATTAGCTCGTGATGAGCGTCAACAAGCTAGGGAAGATAGAAAGGAAGAGGCGTTACTACTTGAGAAAAAATTAGAGTTAGCACGTTTAGAGATAGAAAATTCAGGAAATTTTAGTAATGGAAACGGTCGTTGTTCAGCACCCTCCCCAAAACTTCCTCCTTTTATTGAAGGAACTGATAGTATGGATGCATACCTTCATCGGTTTGAGAAGTATGCCGAGAGCCAGGGTTGGCCTAGGACAAATTGGTCCCTTAGTCTTAGTGCATTATTGCAAGGAAAGGCATTGGATGTATATTCTAGGCTTCCAGTAGATAAGGCAGGGAAGTATGAAGTACTTAAAGAGGCTCTTTTGACTAGATATGAATTAACTTGTAACGATTTTCGTAAGAAGTTTAGATTTTCATCTCCGGAGTCGGGTGAAACTCCAAGTCAATACATGGTTAGGATAAGGCACTACCTAGATAGATGGATAGAGTTGTCAGAGACGGATAAGTCCTTTGACGGTCTTGTAGATATGTTGTTAAAACAACAACTCATTGAGAAGGGTGGTGCTTCATTAGCAATTTTTTTGAAGGAAAGAAAGCCTAAGACAATTTCGGAAATGGTTAGTTTAGCTGATACCTTTGTTGAGGCTCATGGTGGTCAATTTGGGTATGTAAGGCCTAAGCATTTTGAGGGTAGGAAACAGAAATTTCCAGATAAAGGTAATGAAGCAGCCAGGTCTAATGGGGATAAGAAAAAGAGTGATAGCGGCTCTAAGCCTCAGTCGATGACTAAGAAGGTTGGTCCCTGTTATGTTTGTAATAAGATGGGTCATCTTGCTGCTAGTTGTAAGGTTAGATTACTTGCTGCAGGTCTTCTAGACAAAAGTAAGGCTGTAGACAAGGGTAAAACTAAAAGGAATTCTGGTACTAAAGCAGAGAAAGAAAAAGTCGACTGTCCCTATTGTTTACCGAGTAGTTCAGAACCGGATAGTACAGAAACATGTGGACTTTTGTTTGTATCGTCTGTAGTTGTTGATGCACATGTTGCAGACTACTCTGATGAGGATGCAGATGTTCAGTCAGTACTGTGTGCTGCATGTCAGCTTAAACTAAGGAACAAATTGCCAGTAGTAGATGGTAAAATGGGATCCCAGGTTGTAAGTGTTCTGAGGGATACTGGATGTTCAGGGGTAGTTGTTAGGAAATCCTTAGTTGCGCCTGATCAGTTCACTGGTAAAAGTAGGTTGTGTGTTCTTATAGATGGAACAGTTCGGCGATTTCCTATGGCTAAGATAGACATTAGGTCGCCTTTCTTTGTTGGAACTGCAGAAGCATTGTGTGTTAAATCACCAATCTTTGATCTTGTTCTTGGGGAAATAGAACATGTTCGTTCTGCAGATAATCCCATTCCAAATTGGGAAGGTGGTTCACCTCGGACGGATATTTCTGAGGAAAGATTGTCTCATGGTGAATATTCTGAGAATAGTTTACTTCAGAGTGACGTTTCTGAGAATAGTTTGACTCAGACAGGTAGTCATGAACGTAGTCTAGCTCGGAATAATACTCCAGGGGGTAGTTTGTTTCAGGCTGATAGTTCTGAGGGAAGTAACACTAGGAATAGTGCTACTATTGGAATGGCTGTGCAAACAAGGTCACAGGCTAGAGAGTCTCATCGACCCCAGCGGCCTTTAGTAGTGCCGTCTGCCATCCCAAATGTATCTCCAGAGGAGATTAAGAGAGAAATAGCATTAGATCCTACATTGAAAAAAGCCAGAGAGCAGGCTCAGGCTAAGATCAATGATGGTTCAAGGTCTTATTTCATAATGGAAGATAGGTTGTTGTATAGGATTTTTAAGCCTACATTGATTTCAAGTAATCCTGTCAAACAGTTAGTTGTACCACGGGTATTTCGAAAGGCAGTGTTGAAACTAGCCCATGAAGGAATCTTGAGTGGTCATCATGGTATTGGGAAAACCACAGAGAAGATATTGACATGCTTCTTTTGGCCTGGTATATCTGCTGATGTTGTTAGGTTTTGTCGTAGTTGCGATATATGCCAGAGAACAATCCAGAAGGGTAGAGTTTCTAAGGTGCCGATTGGCAAAATGCCCGTAATCGATACTCCTTTCCTGAGAATTGCTATTGATTTGGTAGGTCCCATTCATCCTGTAACTTCTAGGAAGAATCGTTACATACTTACCATTGTTGACTTTGCTTCTCGTTATCCGGAAGCAATTGCACTACCTAACATTGAAACCACCACAGTAGCAGAGGCTCTAGTTGAGGTGTTTTGCCGTACAGGTGTTCCCCAAGAGATTCTTTCTGACCGTGGGAGTCAATTCACTTCGGATTTGATGCGGGAGATTAGTAGGTTGTTGTCCATCAAGCAATTGACCACTACACCGTATCATCCGGCTTGTAATGGTCTGGTCGAGAGGTTTAATCAGACGTTGAAGCAAATTCTAAAGAGAGTTTGTGCCGATAGACCGACAGATTGGGATAGGTACTTAGGTCCTGTGTTATTTGCGTATAGGTCTGCGCCCCATTCTTCACTCGGTTTCTCGCCATTCGAGTTGATCTATGGTAGGCAGGTTCGAGGTCCACTTGAAATCCTCAAAGAGTTGTGGAGTGGCCAGCCTGATGATGCTGATGTTAAGTTGACATATCAGTATGTGATAGACCTCAAAGAACGATTGGAAAGTACTTTGAGGGCAGCTCACGAAGAGCTACGCAAGGCAACTTCTAGGCATGCAGACAATTACAATGCCAAGGCAAAGAAGAGAAAGTTTGTTGTGGGAGACAAAGTCTTGATTCTTCTGCCCACTGATCACAATAAGCTGCTACTGCAATGGAAAGGTCCATTCAGAATAGTTGGTAAGCTTAATGATCGTGATTATCAGCTTGATTTGAGTGGGAAAGTATGTACCTTTCATGTGAATCTCTTAAAGAGATATGTTGACAGAGTCGATGAGCAGGTCAAGCGTGATAATGTGAATATGGCTGGAGCCTTGGATGTGATTAATCAAGCTTCCATCATTGATGAGGATGATGATGAAGAAGGTCTTGATGGTAGTCTGTTCTCTAGTTTGCAAGTTCAAGTTCTTTCATTAGAGGCTCAGGAAACGGTCGAAGATGTGAAATTCGGACCAGATTTATCTCCTGACCGAAGGACTACTATTAAGAGACTTGTTGGTAATTTTAGGGATGTCATGACTGATGTTCCAGGGAAATCCCAGATAGTTCATTCTATCCGACTTACGTCTGATGATCCTGTCAGACTAAGGCCTTATCCAGTTCCTCATACACTCCGAGGAGTTATAGAGGAAGAAGTGGAGAAAATGCTTGACATGGGTGTCATTGAGAAATCAGAGTCCCCATATTCATCTCCAATAGTGATTGTTAAGAAGTCCGATGGATCCAACAGGTTTTGTATTGACTTTCGTCAATTGAATAGAATAACTGTATTTGATGCAGAACCTCTCCCGAGTGTGGAGGAATTGTTTGCCAGTTTGTCAGGATCGAAATTTTTCTCAAAAATAGACCTGAGTAAAGGCTACTGGCAGATTGCACTGTCAGATGATGCCAAGGAGAAGACTGCATTTCGGTGTGCAAGTGGTTTATACCATTTCCGAGTGATGCCTTTTGGGCTTGTTAACGCACCTGCAACGTTTAGCAGGGTGATGAGAACTTTGTTGAGGGGCATGAGTAATGTCACCAATTACTTAGATGACATTCTAATACATACCTCCAATTGGGATGATCATCGGGTTGTACTCGGTGAATTGTTCAGAAGGTTGAGAACAGCTGGTCTGACTGCTCGCCCGAGCAAATGCCAGCTAGGTTGCACAAGGATTGAGTTCCTTGGTCATGTTGTAGAGGAAGGAAACATCCGTCCAATGACTGACAAAGTTGAGAAGGTTCGAAATGCACCCAAACCAGAGACAAAGAAGCAACTTCGGTCGTTTCTCGGTCTCGCTGGGTACTATAGACGGTTCATACCGAATTTCGCGTCTAAAGCTTCTCCTTTGACCGACAAAACAAAGAACAAGGAACCTAATCGAATCGAGTGGTCAGAAAGGGAAGAGGAAGCTTTCACGACACTGAAGGAGAGCTTGAGCAAAGCTCCAATTTTGCGTCTCCCGGTTGTCCAGCAAGAGTTCATTGCTAGGACCGATGCCTCGTCAACTGGACTTGGAGCTGTTCTCCTCCAGAGAAATGAAGAGGGCATGAAGCTACCAGTTGCTTATGCTAGTCGGAAATTGCTGCCACGTGAAAAGAATTATTCGACAATTGAGAGAGAGTGTTTGGCTTTAATCTGGGGTATCAGTAAGTTTCAGGTCTACCTGGGGGTAGAGAGTTTGTATTAGAAACTGATCACCAGCCTTTGCTCTATCTAAATCGCACTAAGTGCATTAATAGTCGAGTGATGCGATGGGCACTAGCCTTACAGCCATATCGGTTCAGGGTTGAGGCTATCCCTGGGTCTGAGAACATAGCAGCAGATTTCTTGAGTAGAACGTAACTATGGTAACGATAGTAGTAGAAGTTGTGCTTGAAGCCATTATTTCAAACCCAGAGAGGTAACTGATTTATTTGCGTATTAGTTATTTCATAATTATTACTTGCTATTATAATACATATATACACTTTTTAAAAAGGAATAAGAAATTCTGATGAGCTGTGATAAGCAGTTTGGTGTGTGTGTTTTAAAGAAAAATATATCCAGTACTTCTTTATGTCATTCAAATTTAATAAATTTTCCAAAGGAAGGAAAAGGGTTTGATCTTAACAGCGATCGTTTTCGTAACTGATATGGTTAGTTCGATATGAGAGTACTTTGTAATTTTATTTTTTTTCTCTCTGCGGACATTGAGCATATATAAATATTATCTTCATGTTCCAAAATGAGTCAAGATTTTTACTCTCAGCTTTGGAGAAAATGTGATACATTTTCTTAGAAATGGGGGGTAATTGTCACAATCTTGATCATTTTTCCATCTGTTAGGGTCTGTTTGTAAAGCCTAAGTCAGGCTAATCTTATGTTAATTACATTCCCCACTCAATAGAGGTGCAGCCTACATTTCTTTCTTTGATATGCCAGGCATGCACAGGTGTTTTTTATGTTTTGGGCTGGGCTGATTCGTACAGTGTTGGAATCAGTCTGCAGCCAGCTCTCTTACTCAGAGGACCTGTTCACGAGCTGGTGCAGCTCCGGGCAGTTACCATCTTTATGCCCGTTTAGGTACTTTCAAGTTTGGCTAACAGTAAGTTTATTTAGTTTTCTTTGTACATAAGTTATTGTCATGATAGAATAAGACAAACTTGTCTATTCCTTTTTACAAAAATATTCTATTATTATTCCTGAACAGTTTGGATTTAGGAAAGGTTTTTCAACTGAAACAGCTTTACTTTTTGCCTCCGAACTTTTGTATAAACTTCATGAAAAGAATGAAATAGCTTTGGGGGTGTATGTAGATCTTAGTAAAGCATTTGACTGTTTGGATCACCAATTATTACTGAAAAAGTTAGACTTTTATGGAATCCGGGGCATTCCTTTAAAATGGTTTCAAAGTTATTTGTTGAATAGAACTCAGTTTGTAAAATACAATGAAACTGATTCTGAATTGTTACCCATCGAGAAAGGCGTTCCTCAGGGCAGCATCTTAGGCCCGCTATTATTTTTGCTTTTTGTAAATGATGTAGTTGAATCCTCAAGGAAATTACACTATGTTTTGTATGCCGATGACACGAACATATTTTATTCTGGTAAAAATTTGGATGATTTAATTTTTGAAGCTAATATTGAACTCCAAAAGTTTGCAAATTGGATTTCTGCAAATAAACTTAAAATTAATCAAACCAAAACAAAATTTATGTTATTTAACTTTAAGAAAAAAAATATTGACAGAATGGAAGGTTACCCTGAATTTAGATGGTAACATTATTGATCAAGTGGAATTTGCAAATTTTTTAGGAGTTATTATTGACAAGCTCATGTGGGAAAAACACATTGAATTGATTTCTAAGAAGATTCGCACTAATATTGGAGTCATGAGTAAACTAAAGAGTGTTCTTCCTTTTGAATCCATGCTTACACTGTATCATTCACTTGTATATCCGTACCTTTTGTATTGTAATTTAGTCTGGGGAAGAACGTTTGATAAATTATTGAAACCTCTTTTTACTCTTCAAAAACGAGCTGTAAGGTTGTGTTGTGGCGCTCCCTTTAGAGCGCACACTTCTGCACTTTTTTATTCCTTGAAATTGCTAAAATTACCAGATATTCTTCTCCAAAATACATTGCTTTTCATGTTCAAATTCAAAAATAATATGTTACCAATCACATTCTTTGACAGATTTACTGCAATAAATCATATATACCTACCTATTATGCCTGTAGTCTTGACTACGGGACCCCTTCGAGAATTTAACACACATGCGTCACAATATTGTGCGCACCCCCCGTAATCCTATTGTCCTCGCCACTCACGCGCGCCAACACGCTACGGCCATCTTCCTCTTTCTTGCTCGCCCCCGACGAGTTAGGACGTATTGTCACAGCGCTCCTGAAATCAGGTCGTATAGTATCTTTTTGGTGCGCTTTTTCACATAGTTAAAGCACTTTTAGGTACCTATATTCGTTTAGATTATAGTACTTTGTGTTTTATTAGTCACTCTTGCCGATTGCAAGGGATTTTTTGATTCCCTTTCTTGGCATTTATTTTTCTCTTTCACGGTCAGCCCCACGTAGATATTTCTGTGTTGCGGGTGTTTCCGTTTGTCACCGAGCCTTCGGGTTCGGTGTTTGTTCTTACGGTTTTTTGGCTGTGAAAATTTCTTTAGTGCGTATCTCCCAAATAAACTTTAGTCTTATTTACTGCATTCAGTTGAAGTATTTCTTAATTTGAAAAGTATACTTTATTGTCTGTTTTATTGCAGTGGTATGAATTCGGAAGAAGAAGCTGCTGGGTCATGGAGACCTGCTTCTTCCGAAGAGTTGTCTAGCAAGACGACTCGGCCTTCCAGAACTCCCCCGAGTACAGCGGTACGTGGGGGAGGGAGGAGGGCTGAAGGTAAGTTGCCTAGTGGTGTTCCCTTGCAGAGTTTGCCAGTTTCGGAGCTTGCGGCTTCGGGACGGGTGGCGTTAACTGAATCGGGATTGTCAACTCCGAAGCCTGTGGTTTCGGGGTGGGTGGCGTCAGATTCTAGTGGTTTGGATATCTGGAGAGAATCCAATCCCCCGGTCGCTGAGACCAGAGGGGGGGGCTGTTGTTTCCCGTACGGTAGCGTTCACTCGCTCTGATCCGTTAGGGGAGACGCGCCCCACTACTGCAGGGCAACCCACGGGCTTAGTCCATGTTGGTCTGGGTTCCTCAAACCCTAGCCCCCGGCAAACGCCATATGGGGGAACGAGTACTTTCTGGGCTGTCTCAGTTGCCAGCTGATGGGAATGCTCGAGCTAACAATTATGGACGCTCTTCGGAGCAACAGGTGTTTTCACCTGAGTGCGTGACTACTAGTGCTCCCCTATTGCCGCTTTCGAGCGGTCCAATAGTGGGCTCGCACGCCTTTAGTAGTCATCGGGCACATACTGAGTTATCTCGGTCTGTCCACGCACTGGGAGCTTTTAGCTCTCAACCCATGGCTACGGCATCTTCTTGCCTAGCTAATATGGGTGTTTTGGATGATTCTCAAGGCTCACGCCATGAGCGCTCCAATCCCTTTATGGGAAGTGAACGTCCCTCCGCGGAGGGATCGGTTCGTGTTTCCGAAGTGGCTTCGGAGATCCGAATGAATCCGGTTAAGCGTTCTAACAAAAGGGTTTCGGCTACGACTCTTGTCGAGCCAGCCAAGAAAAAGGCCAAGAAGAAGGCAAAAAGTGGCAAGGCTTTGCCGGCCTCTTGCCCGTCTGGCCTGGCTAACCCAGCTAGCTCCTCTCAAGCTGACATGTTCAGCATGATGCGGGCTTTTGCTCAGAATCAGGGTTGGTCCTTTGTACCGGCTACTTCAACCCTGACTTCTGTCCCTATTCAGGGGTCTGACTTTGAGACTAATCAACCTTTTGTGATTGATTCCTCTTTGTCTGAGACTGATTCGCATGTGCCTCCTACTCCCGCGGCCCTTGGGGCTCCGCCGGGCGAGGAGACTGTTGGTGAGTCATGCGGGGACCCGCCTGCTGAGGCCTTTGTTAACGTTCCTTTGTCTCATTCCACTCGGGTGGAACCAGATTTGGATACGTCCTCTCAAGCTTCGGTTCCCGAATCGCTTGGGCAGGCGGAGTCTCAATCGCTCATTCTCTGTGGAGTGGAAGCGATTGTTTTGTTGTCCAAATATCGCCCTGAAGTTCAGTCAACCCGCGCGTAGGGTTCGACTTCGCGTTGGTTTAAGCAGCGGGATTTCTGCTGAGTCTGGGCGCCTTGGCGTCCGGCCCATGGCTGTTGCATCTCCTTGCTCGGCCGATATGGGTAATTGGTGTGCGTCTTTGGGTTCAATACCCTCAGCGCACTTCTCCCATAAAGGGAGGTGAGCGTCCCTCAGTGGAGGGTTCGGTTCGTGTTCCCGAAGGGCTTCGGGGATCCGAACGAAACCGGATAAACGCTCTGAAAAGCGGGTTTCGACTTAGGCTCTTTTTGGGCCAATCAGAAGCCTAGGGAAGGGGCTAAAAGAGGCAAGGCTTTGTCTGCCTCTTGCCCATCGGGTTTAGCTAACCCTTCGGTCTCTCAAGCTGAGATGTTCAGTGTGAGATGGGCTTTGCCCAGACTCAGGGTTGGTTCCTTGTACCAGGATTCACATCCCCTGCTCTTGTCCCTTTTTTGGGTCGGACATCGAGACTAATTAGCCTTTTATGGTTTATTCTTCTTTGTCCGTGATGAGATCACATGAGCCTCCTAGTCTCGCAGCCTCGGGGCTCCGTCGGGTGAGGAGGCTTATGGCGGTTCATGCGTGAATCCGACCGTTTCGGCCTTTGTTCGTGATTTTTTGTCACGATCTTTTCAGGAGGATCCAGTTTTGGAAGCGGTCTCTCTAGCTTCGGTCTCCGAATCGCTGGGGCAGGCAGAGCCTTAGTTGCTCTCCCTTTGTGGGGTAGAAGCGATTGCTTTGTTCTAAACTTTCCCTGACTCTTTAGTCAACCCGTGCGTAGGGTTCGTCTTTGCTTGGGTTCAGGCAGCGGGCGGACGAGACGGTTTCTTCATAGATCTGTCCGCCCCGCTCCCCGGAGGTGCTATAGGAACTCGGACACCTCACAGGCTGTCCTTTTTCCCTTTCTCCGACTTTTGTTATTCCCAGGCGCTCGGGAAAACTTCGTTTGATACTGAACCTAAAGAGGATAAACAAATTTATTCCTCCGGTTCATTTTTGTATGGAGACTCTTGCCTCCATTCTTCCGTTGATCAAAAGGGAAGACTACGCGGTCTCGATAGATCTCAAGGACGCGTACTTTCACATTCCCATTCATCGCGCATCTCGCGATCTTCTGGGGTTCTCCTTTCTCTCGGAGACTTACCGGTTTCGGGCTCTTCCCTTCGGGCTGCGCCCGGCCCCTCGGGTTTTTACTCAAGTTGTAGCGGTGCTAGCGGCCTTTCTGAGGCGTCGTGGCCTGCGGTTGTTCTGTTACCTGGACGATTGGCTTCTCCTTGCGGAGTCGCGCGATCGTTTGTTGGACGAGACTCGTTGCTAGTCTCTCTTACTCAAGACTTAGGTTTCCTAATAAATTGGGAAAAGTCAGAGTTAGTCCCCACTCGCAGCCCAGTTTTTCTGGGGGCGGTGTTAGACATAAGGAATCAGTTAGCTCGGCCCAGTCGAGACAGGATTCTCACCATTGTCTCTGCGGCTCGCAAGCTCTTGCTGGCCAGAAGAGTCTCGGCCAGACAGTGGCTTCAGTTTCTAGGTTATCTAGCCAGTCTAGTCGATGTTTTAGAGGACTGCCGGCTCCTCATGAGACCCTTTTCGGAGACATCTCCTCAGGTTCTTCAAGCCGGGAAAAGACTCTTTTGGTCTGGATTCCAGTACCAGTTAAGATCAAGTCTCTTCTCGCTTGTTGGACGAGCGAGGTGTTTCTCGCGCGAGGCAGGTCCTTCTCTGCCCCTCTTCCGTCGATATCGGTTTCGACGGACGCCTCTCGGTTGGGGTGGGGAGGACACTGCAACGGCAGCACGGTTGCGGGGGATTGGTCTCATCTTGGGACTCTTCCTCATATCAATGTCCTGGAGTTTATGGCAGTTCTGTTGACCTTGCTCCATTTCAGAAGTCGACTTCTCAGTCGTTCGGTTCTGATTCTCACGGACAATGTTACTGTGGCGGCATATATCAATCGGCAGGGAGGCACTCGTTCGGTTGCCCTGAATGCCCTAGCAGCTCAGCTGTGGAGGTGGTGTCGTCGCATGGCAATCACACCCGTGGCCTCTTTCATCCTCGGTCGGGAAAACCTCTTTGCGGATTTTCTGTCCCGGGGCAGGTATCTTCCTTCGGAATGGATGCTCCATCCGGAAGTATTTTGCCGCATTCGCAGTTGCCTAGGTCCACTGGAAGTGGATCTATTTGCGTCGGTGCTAAATCACCAGCTGCCGAAGTATTGCTCCCGTGTTCGCGTTCAGGGAGCATGGGCTCTCGATGCTTTCTCCCTCAGCTGGGAGAACCTTCAGGGATTCGCCTTTCCTCCCTTTCAACTGATTCCGCGTGTCTTGCGGAAAATCAGGGTAGATCGGGCGAGGGTGCTTGTAATAGCTCCCTTTTGGCCCAGGAGGAATTGGTTTCCGGAACTTATGAGCCTTCTAAGGGCTCAACCGTTAGTTCTCCTGTTAAGAGCGGATCTGGTGTTACAGCCCCTATCGGGGATTCTTCACCACAATCCGGAGTCTCTTCATTTGACTGCTTGGCCCCTGTCAGGGAATCTGCAAGACAGTCGGGTCTCTCTGATAGAGCCGCGGACTTTTTAATGTCCAGTCGTAGGTTTTCTACTAGGGAAATTTACAATTCCCGTCTCTCGGTCTTTTTCCTTTGGTGCAAAGAGAGAAATCAAACCCCTTCTAAGGCTCCTATTGGTTCATTTGCGGATTTCTTAATCTCGTTATTTGACAAAGGGAGGTCTATTTCTATTATCCGAGGCTACCGTTCGGCGATCGGGGCCATTCATTCGGGTTTTTCGGATGGTTCGGGGATTTCCAATTCCCCGCTTCTAAGTGGTTTGATTCGTTCGTTCTTTCTGAAACGACCTTCGTTTTCTAAGTTAGTGCCGTCTTGGAGTCTGCCTAAGGTCCTGGGGGTCTTGGCGAAACCTCCTTTTGAACCGTTAGGTGAAGCTTCGCTTCATCATCTTACGGTTAAGACGCTCTTTTTGGTAGCTATTGCCTCTGGGCAGAGGCGCAGTACTCTTCATGCTCTCTGTCTTACTCCTGGTCATGTTCGCTGGGAGAGAAAAGGTGTTAGGTTGATTCCTAGGGCTTCTTTCGTTGCCAAGAATCAGACAGCTACCTCCGGTCCTGTTGAGATTTTTCTTTGTCCGCTTTCTGACTTTTCTTCGGTGCGTGAGGACAAAGTTTGGTGTCCTGTTAGGGCTCTCAAATGGTATATTGATAAGACTAAGTCTTATCGTAAGGATGATCAGTTGTTCCTGATCACTAGAGAGCCTTTTTCTCCTGCCTCTCTTGATTCCATTTCTAGATGGATCGTTGAAGCTATTAGGGCCGCTGGCACAGAGGCTCTTTTTATCCGACAGTAAGCTTCGTGCTCGTGATACTCGTAGTGTCAGCACTTCTTGCGCTCTGTTTCAAGGTGTGGCGCTTGTTGATATTTTGAAGGCTGCTTATTGGCGTTCGCCCAATTCCTTCATTTCTTGCTACCTTGGGGATATTCCCGCAGGTGAAGCTTTGTTTGCGTCAGCCACCTTGAAGGCCGCTGTGTCTTCTTTGTAGTCTTTGGTGTAATCCTATTTCCTTCCGCTCGAAACATGCCTCCCGGTCTTTGAGTTGGCGTTGGTCTGGCATAATAGGTAGGTATATATGATTTATTGCAGTAAATTTGTAAAATCAGCACTGATTTTCTTATTTACTATATAAATCTATATACCTACCTATGACCCTCCCTCCTTCCCCGCTCCTTGCAAGCAACATGTTTCTACTTGGGATTGCTCGCAAAAGAGGAAGATGGCCGTAGCGTGTTGGCGCGCGTGAGTGGCGAGGACAATAGGATTACGGGGGGTGCGCACAATATTGTGACGCATGTGTGTTAAATTCTCGAAGGGGTCCCGTAGTCAAGACTACAGGCATAATAGGTAGGTATATAGATTTATATAGTAAATAAGAAAATCAGTGCTGATTTTACAATTTCCGTTTCAACTCAGATATACATTCACTTAATACCAGGCGAAAAGATGACTATCATTTACCAAAATTCACGAATGCTTTTTTGATTAATAAATCTATTAGATATCAAGGGCCACTCAAATGGAATTCATTACAATATAATTTAAAGGGTGAAAGAAGGTTCAATATTTTTAAAAGAGATGTAAAAAGATCTATACTTGCCACTTATCATGCCTGACTCAGTGCAATTTTATATATTTTATACGCATTTTGTCACCACATCAATTGTCTTATTTGTTTGAATTTTTGGTTATTTGTTCTATGTGTATTTATGTATATTTTTATGTGTATTTATTATTTCTATTGCTCTATTGTTTTGTAATTTTTGTATTGTAATAAGGGGTTGCTTCTTTTACAAGTTTTTAACTTTTTTTAGCAATCCTGGCATATCTTTTATCATTGTATTTATTGCCTAATAAATGTGAATTGAATTGAATTGAATTTAATAGAATAATGTGATTTCACAAAATGGCGCCTGGATGAAGTCACGATGACCTGATGACCTTGAAAATGATTTTTTTTGGCTTGACCTTACATGATATGATAACTGATGGAAATGTTATGAAATTTGACTGAAAAGTTTTTGAGATTTCATGGAAACAAGAAAGGGGGGGGGAAATAAAAATAAATAAGAAAATTCTGACGAAATTAAGAGGTGATCTGTCAATGACAGACCACCTAATAAGTGGATACAATAAGTTTCTAATAGTTTTATCTCATATAATCTTCTTCTTTGTGTATTGTAATAAGCCGATGCACTAGGTCCGTAGGCCCAGCCTCCCCCCCCCAAAAAAAAAAATAAAAAAATAAAAAGGGAACTTATTTTAAAGTTTTGTTTTATACATTTTCAACATGTTAAAAGTATTTTTATCAAAGCATCATCACCGGGCGGGGGCGGTCCACCCATGCAGCTCACCCCCCCCCCCCTCCCCCCGGTTAATTTTGCCACTACACCGATGCAGTGTTGTAGCTAGAGCATTTTTAGTGGTGGGTGCAACCTCATGGCTTCACGACCATCGACCAGGGGTTCTGGGCAACGCCGCAGAGGGGGTTCAGGGGGCGCTGCCCCCTAAGCTTTTGCCTTATACAATATTTAAGGCCCACAATCCCAATTTCTAGATACCCAAATGACTTAAATGAGTCACACATGAATGGCTGTAACTGAAACAAATTCATACTGCATTAGTTAGTACTAGATATCATTATAACACTACATTGTCATTATTTATACTGAATAAAATGTATGAAATGGATAATGAATTAAATGCAATAAAAAACAAATAGCTGTGTTTCATTCATTCAGCTGTACTAGTAAGTACTTACTTACCTAAGTCAGCTTCACTTTCACTCTGTAACGCCTTTCCTTTTTTGTGCCCACAACTTGACCACACCACGTAATACTGATAGTGGTCATATTGACCACTGCGCGGGACTAATGCAAAAATACTACGAATTTTCTATCGCATGTACTAAAGCCAGGTAGCCTATAGGGGAGGAAAAAGATATTTAAAATACTTCCTATCAAATTCAGCTCTTAAAAATCTCACTCTCACCTCAAATGGCCGTTAGGAAGAACTTCTAATATTTCCAGCAAAATCCAACATCAAAATCATGTCCAAAACCGAAGAAATTCCGCAGATTTTTTTGACGATCGCATGTTTTCATTCCGCCGATGTTTTAGACTAAAATCGGCCAATAAAATTTTGTCCACAAAGGAACTCGGTATCGCGTGCAAACCATCGATCTCTACGATCGCGCATGCAGAAAATTGGGACTTTTACGCGTGTGCGATAAGGACAGAATTTTTAATGACCAAATTTTTTGGGGGAGACGTCTGCGCTCGCGGCGATCAGGAAATGTACACAATGACCTCCAATACCCCGTTTCGCCATAATTGACGGTAAATTACGGATTTCATTTTTGAAATTACCTTTTCCAACATCGGTAAGTTGAATTTATTGTATTTCATGGATATGTTGGTGTCGGTTTTTTTTAATTAAATGCCGATTTTGAGTGAATGTTAGTGACTTTTGTGCAGTGGTATTTGAAAGTGTTGAGGTGTATGACTGCCTAGATTCTACACACGAAGTATAGTAATGACGCTTTGAGTGAATTTGACTGCCTTTGCAATAGGAAATCATCTTATTGCGAACCATGTCCCCGGCCCCTTGGTCGCGGACGCCGCCGGAGATGCGGCCGGAGGCGTATACGTAGCTAGCTAGCTATCGTACGTTCGGATTACAATCAATTTATTTAATTTTCACTTTAGTTTCAGGTTATACGAGTGTACTATACTTACAAGTCAAGAAATAATATTTATGGTCAATATCAAAGCACAACAAGGTAATTTCTGCGCATTATATGTGTGTTTTGGGGCAATTAATACACATCAAGTTTGGGGAAATAGTGGTGGGCGGGAGACTGACTTTTAGCCCGAGTGCCGGGCGGAAAATGTGAGTGGTGGGCGGGCTCGCCCACCGTATCTACATCCCTGCACCGATGCATTGGCAATGGGGAATGCTGACCATATTTTGAAACATGGAAATCTAATTATATGGTGCACACTAAAGCCCCGAGGCCCACCATGGCCGAAGCACTTTTTTCTATTGGAGCAAGCTGAGGAAAGGGTGTCCCCTTCTAACATAAGTGTTATTTTTTAAAACAAATAAATTTTATGGGGTGCACTCTTTATATTTGAATTTTCATTAAAAGTAACAAAAGATAAGATTCTGACAACAAAAGATTCTGACCGATAAAATGAAATTGTTTCAATTAGGCCCTACCACCTTCTTGGGAGGGGGCGTTTCCATTTTTTTTTTTGAGGGTTGTCAGGTGATATTTTCCTACCAGCTATGATGTCAGCTTTTATGTTCACCGGCTACACCCATACTACTACCTTATGTCAAATTTTAGTCTGTGGACTATGTCGGGTAAATTATACCATTTTTATGATATTCGGACTTCTTGTTGCTGGCGGCTGCAAGAAACAATCTAGGCCTAGTTTCTTGATTATATGAGCGAGCAAAGCGAACAAACGGGAGAGAGAAAAAAGAATTTTGTATCCTGAGAATAGGTTCTATAGTGTATTGTTATTCCGTTCTCATAATCTGTAACATATTATTGGCATCTTCCGTTTGTCACGATGGATGTGAATTTCTCACCAAAATAAATTTAAGGTTTGAAATTATAACATAGTGAATTGACTTATTATTCTAGTACTAGGCTGCTTGACCACCCACAAAATGACTTCAAGAACACATAGAATTAAATAAAGTTTAAATAAACTTTATTTTAAATAACATTATTTCACAAAATCGAGCCCCGTAGGGAGTATTTGACATCTATTGGTATTTCTATAGAAAATATTTTTGCATTCTTAACTGCTGGAAACTGTACACTGGAAACTGTATACTGGAAACTGTATACTGGAAACTGTGGAAACTGTAGAAACGGCCGCCTAAAAGGAAAAACATCCCATATAATACGGCCAAATATATTTCCAGTAATGAACACAGAAAATACAAAGGATCTATATAATTTATGTACTATCTTAAACAGTGGCATAAAATCTCAAGGCCACGCCCTAATCAAATGTATTACCAAAGAACAGTTAACTCATGCAATTTATGTATAAAAGATATAAAAGCACCATAATTGTTAGCGCTTGTTATTTATGAAAAACATGCCTACTCTTTAAGCATTCAAAAAACACAATTCCTCACCTGAAGAAATATACATATACTTTCAAGAGCACAAGTTAGATTTACTGTGATTTGTATATTTTATATAAATATAATAAACGATTGTACATTAGCCTTTCTAAGATCTTTGAAAAATTGGATAACAGTGATATCGGGCGATAATTAGATACATCACCTTTTTTAAAAACTGGTATGACTTTTGAAACCTTCATTTATCAATCATTATCAAATCATATCATATCTTCATAACGAGTCATCAAAAATGAACCATATTTGACATACATTAACATCAGGTCAAGGGTCAACATAAAATGTCATCAACATCCGCGCATGTACGCGCGCGTCAAAATTAAAAAATTCTCAAAATCACTTTTTAATCAAATTAGAGTGGTTCAGGACATTTTAAGCATTTCAAAATTTTCCGTCCGTGCGCGTTATGAGCGTGCGCAGCGCGTACACAAGGTAAAAACGCCGTTTTTTTGCATGGTTTGCTTCTTGACACTATTCTTCACAATTTTCAACTAGTTAGTCATTCTCGACCTTCCGTAATGCCACACGCGCGTGTCAAACTTTCAAATTCGTGCGCGCGTCAATGGGCATTCTAATGTAAAAAGTGGTAAAAACATGCCTACCTAGAATCCGCCATAGCTCGTAAGAATGCACGGAAACCCCCATAGTCTGAAAGCGTGTAAGTTGTAGATTTGAATTCATGCAGAATGTTTGCCGATCGCATGTTCTGACATATTTGCATATGAACTCAAAAAAATGATTTTGAAAAAATTACGTCGTCATTTTCGTATTCATTTGATATTTCAGTAATAGGTGGTCGATTTTTTTTTTTTCCAAATTTTGATATGTTATAGCTGAGACAATTCTCTACAAGATCAGTCACCACCATTTTTCATTTTGATGACGTCATCACAGTGAAATTTTCAATCAAAGATGCCATGTCAGAATTTTCCCTATTTGCGTGTGATGTCTATGGAAGATGACATTTTTCGTGAATCGTGAATCTACATGACATTGTTCTCTGAGCAGTAACTCAGTTATTTTTGGTCTATTTCCTTCCAGATTTGAATATGTTGTAGCTGAGACTATAAGTTTCATAAGTATGGTCTCCAATTTTTGATCAGATGTCGGGATCATGCCCAGTTTTTTACTACAAAATGGGATTTGAGAATCCCGTTTTTCGCTTACGTGTTATCTCTATGGGAAATATTTTGGTATATTGGTCAAAGCACTTGCCTCCCATTCCGGTGACCCAGGTTCGATCCCCGGTGGGTCCATAATTAGGTGGTCTGTCGGTATCGACAGATCACCTATTAGTTTTGTCAAGATTTTTCTTCTTTATTATTCTATATTATTTCTTCTTTTTATGACAAATTTTTGTGGCCACCAAATCTCAAAATCGGCCAGGTCAATATCATCGAGATTCATGTCATGTATGAGGTCAATCATGGACATGGTCCATTAACCTTTTGGAGGTCATCAGGTCATCGTGACGTCATCAAGACGCCATTTTGTAAATTTACAAGATCTATTATATCTTCATAATCGATCATCAAAAATCAACTATATTCACATCACATAAACTTCACATGACGGGTCATCAAGTCATGTCCTCACAGGTCATCTAGAGGTCAGGACGTGCGCGTACGCGCGCGTCAAAATTTAAAAATGCTCAAAATCACGTAGGATCAAGTCTGCACACGTTTCAGGTCATTTTGAGCATTTCAAAAATGTCCGTGCGTAAGCGTCAGCGCGCGCATAAAACGCGCGCGCAAGTCGTAAATAAGGTTTAAACGCTGTTTTTTCGATTGATTTGCAATCCTGACACTTTTCTTCATTTCCATCAACTTGGAATCAATTTCAGTCAATAATAAGGTCGTACGGGCGCGTCAAAGTTCAAAATTCGTGCGCGCATCTATGGCGAAAATAACGTAAAAACGTGCAAAAACATGCCTCTAGAAAATTAACTCTAGCTCTTTAAATAGTCCATAAACCCCCCAATTTTTTTTCATCATCAGGTAGGGTATGAATCATAGATTTCATTTCATGTATCATTTGACCCTTATAAACATTATGACGTCATCAAAATGGCGCAAGAAGTCAAAATTTCCATTTTTCATGTTTTGACGTCATAACATTTATTATTTATTTTGATATGTCATAGCTGAGAAAATTCTCTACAAGATCAGTCTACATGGTTTTTCATTTCGATGACGTCATCATAGTGAAATTTTCAATTAAAGATGCCATGTCAGAATTTTCCCTATTTGCGTGTTATGTCTATGGAAGATGTCTTTTTTTCGAATCATGAATCTGCATGACATTGTTCTCTGAGCTGTATCTCAGTTGTTTTTTGTCTATTTTCTTCCAGATTTTAGTATGTTATAGCTGAGAATCTAAGCTTTTACAAGTGTGGTCTCCAATTTTTTATCAGATGTCGGGATCATGCCCAATTTTTAACTACAAAATGGGATTTGAGAATCCCTTTTTTCGTTTACGTGTTATCTCTATGTGAAATATTTTGGTATATTGGTTATAGCACTTGCCTCTCATTCCGGTGACCCAGGTTCGGTCCCCGATGGGTCCATTAATGTTTTAATTTTTTTTTTTGCTTCTTTTTGCCTTTCATTTTACCATCTTCTTCGACTATTATACGATCACAAACCATGTACTAAACTGCCTTATTTTGCTTGTTTTGTCTATTGGAAAGTAGTGTGCAGTAGTTTGTGTACAACCCTATGGAAATTATGATTCGTGTATTAAAGCTATGGGGTTTATCTCCCAAGTATCCTGCAATGTCAAATAGTGCTATTTGATATCGCAATTTCTCAAAATTGGCTTAGTCAATCTATATTACTAAAAAAATGGATTCTGTCTGTCCGGCTATGCGTTTCGCCATCTGTTGACGCATTGAGTTGAAAGTTGGTATAGGGATAGGTGTTGGGTCCACGAGGTTTGTGGCGCACTTTTCGTGTTGATCCGAGAGGTCAAAGGTCATCTAGGGGTCAAATAGGGTCAAACCTTAACCGAAAGTGCTATGGAGTTGAAAGTTGGTATAGGGATAGGTGTTGGGTCCACAAGGTTTGTGGCGCACTTTTCGTGTTGATCCGAGAGGTCAAAGGTCATCTAGGGGTCAAATAGGGTCAAATCTTAACCGAAAGTGCTATGGAGTTGAAAGTTGGTATAGGGATAGGTGTTGGGTCCACGAGGTTTGTGGCGCACTTTTCATGTTGATCCGAGAGGTCAAAGGTCATTTAGGGGTCAAATAGGGTCAAATCTTAACCAAAAGTGCTATGGGGACCAAAGTTGACATGTGGGGTGACGTTAGGTTCGCGAAAATGTTGGCGCCGATTTCAAGGTCATCCGAGGTCATTTCAAGGTCAAATGGTAGGGAATGTCCTATGGGGACCAAGGATGAGATTTGTTTGTTTATTTGCAAAGTCTGAGAACCGCGTACGTCCGAGAACCGCGTATGTCCGAGAACCGCGATCCCCGGGTAATCGGCTAGTTATCTTCAAATTTTTCAAGGTCATCAGATTATCGTGACGTCATCCAGGCGCCATTTTGTAAAAATCAACTTATTGTATCTTCATAGCGAAATGTGATTTCTCTTTCATATTTGGCATGGTTAAGGTCACTGTCATTGCAGTCATGGTCATCACCATTATCCCCATCATCCCCATCATCATAATCATAATCATCATATTCATAATCACCATCAGCATTTCATCATCACCATTATCACATCATCAATCATCATCATTATCACCTTCATCATCATGATTATCATCACCATCATAATCATTACATCATCATCATGATTATCATCAACACCAACATCATCATCATTATTATCATCACCGTCATGATCATCATCGCTTTTATTATTATATCATCACCATCATCATTATATCATAATAATCATTTTAACCATCATTGTATCATCTTCATCATCTAATCATCACCATTATCATCATCACCATAATCATTTTACAATGACCGTTTCACACATTTTGCTAGATTCCTGTCCTCAAGAAGCATCTCCATTCATGGCATTCTTGACTTCCTATCTTCAGTTTAGTATTTCCCCATTATCATGATCATCCTGATTGCAATCATGATCATACAAATTGAAAGACAGACCACCTAATTCGTCCTCATGACGAATTAAATTCTAGTTTTTGTTTTTTTTTTGCTTCTTTTTGCTTCTTTTTGCTTTTTTTTGCCTTTCATTTTACCATCCTCTTTGACTATTATAACATAAACAATCACAAACCATGTAATAAAATGCCTTATTTTGCATGTTATGTCTATAAGAAAGTAGTGTGCAGTAGTTTGTGTACAACCCTATGGAAATTTTGATTTTTTTTGTCGTGTATTAGAGCTATGGGGTTGATCTCCCAAGTATCCTGCAATATCAAATAGTCCTGTTTGATATCACAATTTCTCAATATTGGCTTAGTCAATTATCTTAAATTTTTTGTTAGTCATCAGTCCTAATAAGGTCATGTTCCCCACATCTTTTTCAAGGTCATCAGATTATTGTGATGTCATCTAGGCGTTATTTTCTACAAATCAACTTATGATCGTATCTTCATAACGAAATGTCATTTCGGTTTCATATTTGGCATGGTCAAGGTCAATGTCATTCAAGTCTTGGTCATCACCATTATCACCATCATCCTAATCAACATCAACATCATCATCAATGTCATCACCATTATCATGATTCTTCGTTTTTTGTTTTTTATTTCGTAATTATTTTCATGATTCTATCATCTATTTCAATTTCAATTTCAATTTTCAATTTATTTTACCAATTCATTGCAGACAGTTACATATTGACATTTTTATATAGATAACATAAAGAGGACAATGAACGGGTTGGGACCCCGAAGAAGCAGAGCTTGTGGAGGGGCCCCCGGACAAAATTAAAAAAGAGTGATATCAATGGTAAAAGATAATGATTAGCAATGCACAAAGATACATATAAAAACGATTATAAATCATTTACATTATAAGCACTAGGCAATGAAATAGGAACATATCTACAAGGTGATTATAGGATTATAGGTAAAAATAAATGATATACTAACGTACATACATGCCAACACACACAAACACACACACACACACACACACACACACACACATTTTCTCTCTATGAGTCCAGGTAAAAATGACTCAATGTACATGTAATGGCTTCCCAGTCTAATTAGCATTGGTTTTCAATATTTCATCAAGATATTTACGACACATATGTTTAAATCTAGACAATGTTGTAGCTGACCTAATTTCCAAGGGCAAGTTATTCCATTCCTTGATACAAACCGTTATGAACGACTGTAACCCAATTTGTGTTCTCGCAAGAGGCTGATGAATAAAATTACTTTGGCGTGTATTGTGAGTATGAATGGTAGAATTTAAAACAAAAGCATCCTTCAAGAATGAATTATGTGCATTCAATGTTTTAAACATGAAAATCAAGCAATTTAACGTAACCAATCTTTCAAAAGGTAAAATATGTAGGTGAATAAACAATGGTAAACTTGGACTTTTATAGTCTGAATGAGTAATATACCTCACAACTTTTTTCTGAAGAACTACTAACTTATTTATATGAATTTTATATGTATTTCCCCATGCAACATTACAATACATCAGATGAGGCATAACTATAGCATTATACAAAGTAATTAAGGTTTCTTTTGGTAGATAAAAGCGCAATTTGGAGATCACACCAACGCTTCGAGAAACTTTAGTACATACATGATTGAGGTGATCTTTCCATGACAAATGATCATCTACTAAGACACCAAGAAATCGTACGTTTTGGCTTCGGTCAATGTGATTTCCACCTATTATCAATGGAGGAATATTATCAGGGATTTTTTTACCTCTTGTTCTGAAGACAACATATTGTGATTTGCTTGTATTTAGTAACAATTTATTACAACAAAACCATTCAAACGTGTTCCTAATTTCGTTATTTACAGAGGTGATTAAAGATAACATATTTTTATGATGAGCAAGTAAGCAAGTGTCGTCAGCAAAAAGTGAATAAGTAAACAAACCAGACGAATTTATTATGTCATTAATGTAAATCAGAAACAACAAGGGACCAAGGACTGAGCCCTGCGGTACACCACATTTAACTTTCCCCAGTTGTGATTTTACTCCATTAACCACCACAAATTGTTGTCTATTGTGTAGGTAATTTTCAAACCACGCTAAAGCTACGCCACGGATACCATAATGCTCTAACTTAAGAGAATGATATGATCAATAGTGTCAAATGCCTTTGACAAATCTAAAAATACACCAATACAATACTTTCCCCTATCGATGGCATTAATAACAGTATTGACTAAATTCAATACGCCCATGCTTGTAGAACTATTTTTTCGAAATCCAAATTGCTGGGGAATCAAGACATTTTGCAATTGAAGATAATCATCCAATCTTTTATACACAATTTTTTCAAGAATCTTTGAGAATATAGGCAACAAAGCAATTGGTCGATAGTTTTCTATACATTTGCAATCATTCTTTTTATAAACAGGAATTACCTTTGCTAGCTTTAATTTTTGTGGAACAATACCTTGTGACAAAGACTTATTGAAGATATACGATAAGGGATCAACAATGCTCTGTATGCAAAGTTTAACTACCTTTGGAGAAATGTCATCTGAGCCACATGACTTTGATGGATTTAGAGTTGATGCAAATTTCACAATTTCATATGGCGACGTTGGACTTAGATACATTGAGGAAGAGTGAGGTTGTACAGACAAATATTCCCTAAAGGATGTTTGGACAACAGGTATATCGTTGCTTATCTTAGAAGGCAAGTTAATAAAATATTTATTAAAATATTCAGCCTTTTGTTGATTAGACGTTAACGATAAATCATTATGGTACATTGCATTTGGAAGTGATGTTTGTTTCCTTTTCCCTAACAATTCATTTATGTGAGACCATGTCTTCCGAATGTCATATTGAGTTGACTGAAATACATCATCATAATACCTCCGTTTACTTTGGCGGACAATATTAATCAGCAGATTTTTATGATCAGTATACTTTTTCCGATTTACCTCACTTCGATTTTTTACATATATATAATACAACTTATTTTTTTGATTGATTGATTTCAGGAGACCTGGGGTAATCCAGGGTTTTCTACATTTCTTCTTACCCTTCATTTCAACTAAAGGAAAATGCAAATCATACAAAGTTGAGAATGTATTAATAAACAAGTCATACGAGTCATTAGCATCATGCAATTCATATATACAGGACCAATCAATGCTAGATAGTTCTTGCTTGAAAACATCAATCTTATCTTCACTGATAACACGTCGAAATATTTTACGTTTGTCATCGGCAGCAATGGAGTCACCTTTATTGATAGCAAAAATTGGCATGTGATCAGAAAAATCAGAGCAAAAAATCCCTGAATTAAAATGGTCTTTAACACAGTTTGTAAATATGTTGTCAATTAAAGTTGCAGAGGAAGAAGTGAGACGAGTTGGTTTATTAATTAAAGAAAATAGACCATATGAGTTCATAAGATCAACAAAATCTTTCACCTTTTCATCTATGTCAATGTTTAATAGATTAATATTGAAGTCACCCATGATATATATTTTGTTCTTCTCTTTAACTAAAAGTTCCATTGTATGATCAAACTCATTAATGAACGATCTTGTATCATTTCCAGGTGCTCTATATACACAACCAAGAATATATTTGTTATCACAAACATTAATTTCTATAAACAAAGATTCAGAATTTATATTTGTATCCGATAAATCATTTCGTAATTGGTAGTCAATACCCTCTCTTATATAATATGCAACCCCGCCACCTCTTTTGTTTGGCCGACAAATCTGAATGAATGAATACCCAGGAATATCAAACATAGCTGTATTTGTAGATGGTTTAAACCAGGTTTCAGTTACACCAATCACAGTGAAATTGTATTTAATACAGGATAGAAAAGTAGCAAAATCTTCAAAATTTTTAAAGAGGCTTCTGGAGTTAACATGTAGAAGAGATAGTTTACTGATATCATCACATCGGAAATTGCTACAATTAACATAGCTACACTCATTAACTACAACATCAAATATATCATCAAAGTTATCATCCATACAGAAATATTAAATCAAACCACAATAGAAAATCAGCAGCTTTATAAACACAACTATAATCGAAATGAAATACCAAACCAAGAAGAAACATATTGGGAGAGCCATACAATACAATAGAATTCACTGACACATACACCCGCAAATCCACACAAACATACATAACCACATACACAAATACAATCATACAGAGAAAATCTTGAATACAAGTACATATGTACAACTGTGACCAATGACATGGAGTAGCACACAAAATACATGAAACTACAACTCGAGTCATATTGAACAATGAAACAGAAAAAAAAAGGAAACCTCTGGGAGAGGAACCGTAAAGACGATTTTAGAAATAGTATAGTTGCATAGTCAGATATTGGAGTGAAAACAAAAAAAATATGACGCTGCATGCAGTAGGCGTTAATTTACAAAACAGAGATCTGACGAAGAGAAGTGAATGATTTTTTCATGGATATTCCTTCCACATTTGTCTTCAAGGCGGCATGTATCTTTCCATCCACTGACCAGGCCGCGTCAACCTTTGGATGGTTGGAGAGCTTCATAAGGATCTGGTGATTGGTCCTTGTGAGGTCATCCTGGATGGAGACACCTTTCCCCTTCAGACGTTTCTTCTGCTTCATCAAAGCAGCCTTTGTTTTATATTTGACCAGCTTTACAAGTACAGGGCGGGGCTTACTGGAGGCGGACCGAGGTTTCCCGCAGCGATGTGACCGATCAATGTCAGCAGGGGTTAAACCAAATTGGAGATGCTTAAACATTTTATCAATGATAAGCTGGTCGGTGTCTTCATCCGCACTCTCAGGGATCCCGAATACACGGATGGAATTTCTCCTGCTGTACTGTTCGAGCTCATTCACTTGTTGATTGAAACTCTCAACCTCATCTTGGAGGCTGGCCACAGACTTAGAAAGAGATTGAACTTCAGCCTCTTTCTTCTCCATCTCACTCCTCAGCTCAAAGAGCTCCCCCTCCTGCTTCTCCAGGCGGTCCGCATTGGCCTGGATCCGTTTTGACAGGATCTTTTCCACACATGACTCCAGCGCCGCGATGAAATCTGGCTCAGCCAGAAGCTTCTTTAGCATTGATGAAATACTAAGAGAGTCTGGATCGAGACTAACCTGTGTTGGGTTATCACATGTAGAAGGAGAACCTTGACCAGCCATGGTATGTTATGGTTGGAAACGACAATAATAAATCAGAGGCAGGAGGGAGAATTCAGATGAGTTAAAAGCGAAAGTAGGAAGTGAGGAATTCCAACATTACTCACACATTACGGTATATATGGGACTGAACTGGAAAATATTATCCACTTTCACAAAATACATGCTCAGAAATATGTTGCAATATACATGTTCAGACCAAATGGTGGCATCATACAAGTTCACTCGAGTCCCAGAGGATCAATGGAAATGTCCACAGTGTCACATGTCCAGGCGATTAGCAGGAAAAGAACAAAAAATGATCAGATAAAGGGATGGCGAGTGGACATCTCCCGTCGTACCCGTCGTACCCCGTCGTATCTAATTTCACACTATGCATTATTTTCTCCCATCTTATCTTATATCATGGTTTACCATGCGTATCTTTATATTTCACCTTTCAACTTCTCATTAAAATAGAAGATACGGAAGACATTGCATGCACATCGAACGATCATCATTATCGTCATTGTTATGAGCATCTTATCATTGTCGACATTATCATGATTGTTATCTTGCACAAATATTATCACATTTTACAATCATTTCGCACATTTTTCTACATTCCTGTCCTCAAGAAGCATCTCCATTCATGGCATTCTTGACTTCCTATCTTCAGTTTAGCATTTCCCCATTATTATGATCATCCTGATTACAAATTGAAAGACAGACCACCTAATTCGTCCTCATGACGAATTAAATTTCTAGTTTTAACTTTTTTACGTTATCGTTGGTCTATCGGACCTTCTAACTATCGGATCCCTACTGGACCTTCGGACTATCGGACCCTTTTGCCGATTCGGTCTATAGAACCTTCTGTCTATCGGACCTTCTGACTATCGGACCTCATTGGATATTCGATCTACAGAACCTTCGGACTATCGGACCCTCCGCCGATTCGGTCTATAGAACCGTCTATCTATTGGGCGTCGGTCTATCGGACCCGCTATCGGACCTTCTAGCTATAGGGCTGTAGCCGCTGTTGATTACTGATTTTGATTTTTTTTTTTTTTTTTTTTTTTTATTTTGTGTACGTACATGTATTATCAATATTTTGTCTAACACCATCATGTTCGAAATCAGCATAGGTATTTAAAAACAGGAAGTATTTTTGTGCCTGATCTAAAGAAATACAATGTATTAGATATTAAGTTTAGTCAAAGGAATAAAGAGCCATTACTGTTGCATGTTTATGCATGGTAATTGAACAAAGAAAGAGATCATGAAGCACCTGATGTATTTGCATAATACACAGGTGCTTATTATGAACCAGGCAATGCAAGACAATTTCGTCTTTGTTTATTCGGGGGGGGGGGGGGGGGGGGGGGGTTGGGGGTTGGGGTGGGACTTAATCAGTTAGTACTCATTCTAAGATTCATTTGGAGTTGTCATTAGTCTGCTAGTTTAAGGAGAAAAAAAAGAAACTAGTGACTAATGGAAATATTTAATAAGGCTAAAAGAGTTTTCAGATTACAATACATTTACCTTTAGCTTGTCCTTTGCAAGTGATGTTTTGCCAGGACTATAAGATTGACACCAGCTTTCTTATGGCTGACTGTACTAGCCAGGCATAGAATCAGAAGAATCCAATGTGCAGGTTACTTCTGGCATCTGTATGCATGGAAGACAATTAAAAAAGTTTTCAATATTGTGCTATGGGAAGAAATGTGTCCACTAGTTATTAATTAATGTACCCCACCATGCCCAAGGTCACCCAGTAGCGACATTGAGGATGCTAGCTCTCCTCCAGATGTAACTGTTTAGCTATTATTAGGAAAATTGATTGTTGTACAACCGTAGACTAGGAGATATAGATCTACTAATGTCAGAGACGGCGGAACGTCGGGCTCGGACAATGAAAGTGGGGGGCAAAACAAAAGGTCCCTTCCCCCCCCCCCCCCACTTTCATCTTAGAGCAGCTGGCGGAATTTTCGTGCTCGGACAAAGGAAATGAAGGGGGGCACCTTTTGTTTGGAGGGAGCACCTTTTGTGTCCTCCAAACAAAAGGTGCCCCACACCCCCCCCCCCCCACTTCCATTGTCCGAGCCTAACGTTCCGCTGCCTCTGACTGATGTGTACTTCATAGACATCCATCATTTGGGGGCTAGGAAATCTATCTTTTTAATTTCTTTTTATTTGCCACCCCCTCTCACTGTCAGGAGCTCAGCTACCAACAGCCAGTAAGTCTAAAATCTAGACCCCAAAGGCCCAAGCCAGTAAAGTCACTCTTGTTAGGCACAGCCCATTTGCAAATATTTACATGTAGACTACTTTGTATCCTTTGCTTATTTTTTGGTTTTCATAAGAATTAAGATCTAAGAATATAACATTCATTAAATAAATGAATTTACAACCAAATCTTAGAATAATATTCTTTTATATGCTATTTGAATTCTCCTTGCCGAAAAACTCACTGAGGACTGCAGGCAACAGTGCGCGCATACAGAGCGGGATTAGCATACCTAGGACAGTGCATCCGGGGTTTGAGCTACTAGCGTCCTGATGGAAAATTAACCCAGGGGTTCAAAGCCATGATTTGTTTACGTTGTCTCTAAATCTTTAAAACCAAAGATACGGTAAAAACTAAAATAGTCAATATTACTTTCAGAAAATGCACATTAACAAATACATATATCAAGAAGCCCCACATAATCATGCACAATCTGTCATATCACACAAAAATGCCGAACATGCCGACTTTAGCTTAAAATATTTAAAATTTACCATGAATTTGGTCATCTTCCAGGTTTTCTCGAGATCAAAAAAAAACTCTACAAGAAAAAAGTTTGTTGACCTAACGAAGATGACATCATCGATTACTTAATTTTAATAAGAACTAAGCAAGAAAAAATTTTGATGAGGGTATAAAAGGGGATTTTGTAAAAGTTTATAAATTAGCATATTTTGAAGTAAATATTATTCAAATTTACAGCCTAAATTTCCTGTTAATTAGAGGAGAATTTCAAGAATTAAAAACTGATCTAGGTTTATGGTAATATACGACTCGTACTACCCCCTCGTGCATATTCATAGTTCTGTTACTTCCTGCTTTGTCATTGGTTACAATTCAATTAGAGGCTATTTGTTTACATTTTTCAAACCGTTAGTTAATCCTTTTAAATTTTGCACACGGCTCTGCAACAATATGGCGCCCCGCTTAAATGTTTCACGCGCGCACATACGTGGACCACAGGTCTATGTAAATGAGCAAAAAAGGGCTGATTTTATTTCCAGTGCCTGAAATGGCATACTCTCATACATGTAGCAACCATTGGGCTGTTTTGCATGGTCTTGTTCAAAGTTATGTAACTCAAGAAATATTAGTGCTATGCTCATCAAATTTTCTTCTGAGAAAGATAAATGGATAGTTTACCAAGACAGACATACCTTATTTAAGTTACAATCCAAAGAATAAGTAGTTGAAGATAAGTGATGACATACATGTAGTAAAAGACACTTTTCTTAAAGATCACATTGCAAGAAAATCACAAATATGGCAATTAATGTATCACTAGAAACTGGGAAGCTTACAGATGGCAATCGTATAAGTTTTATGTCAACTGCGTATCTGATGATTATAAAAACAACATAAATAAAAGCTCTTCTAAGCATCTGGAATATCCGAGGATTCGCCAGAAATATAGCGATGTTTTGATGTCGTCACACTAGGGATCGATCCTGCTTAAGCAGACGACGTCCTATAATGAATGAACGTAATTGCAATGCAATTATTTATCAAATTATAAAGAGTTTGGTGTGAAATAAGGTCATGTTAAATATACCATTCTAAAAGGGAAAGTGAAACTGATTCTGATAACTAAAACCGTTTGATTGTAAATACACAGGAGAAGGGTCAATGATCAATGAAATAAACCCCATTTTCAAATTGAAAAGCCCTCCGAATAATATCACAGATTGTATTCGTTCCCTCTTGAAACGCCGAACATGCCCCGGTGCAAGCAGCTGAAAATACAATGGCGTCTTATTTTGTTTACAAGTGACTGATTCCTTTATTTTTTTAACGCTGCATTTTTCATCAAAATAATACCATACACGAAGTTAAGAGTGAGGCAACAGACTAACATTAAGACTGACGCTAGTCAAGTAAGAGAAATAAGTGAAGAGGAGATGACAAAACAGGCACTGAAAAATGTGTAAGATGTTATGGGACATCGTCTGCTTAGACAGGACTGGTCCTTCGTGTGTCGTCACACATCTCAGCAGCGTTCAAGGAGCTCTTCAGCTGCTATATCGGGGGCTGTATTTTACCGTTTTATAATTGATAATGATCATTAATTCAAATGTTTCCAAGCGTTGAATTTGGATAACCTTGTATAATTTATGCCATCTATGCAATAATAAGTATTAAGCCAATATTTATTTTGATGGAATTTTCTTGCAATGTGATCTTTAATAAGATGTTAAAGTCATTAAAAGACATACAAAAAGTGTATGAGCCACTATTAAAGCGCATCTTTGGAAGCGTTGAAGTTTCATCTTTTACATTATCACATTCAAAACATCCATACATTAATGACAGGGTCAGGATCCAGCAATATTCAACCCTTGGAGGTACATATAATATATCCTTGAAATTGTCAAGACCATAGAATCCTAGCACTGTGATTGGCTGACATGGCCACCCTGCAAGTTAAAGTGTGATATTTGAAACCACATGCCACCTATTGGGTGAACTCTTGACCTCTTGTGCAAACATATTGATGTTGATCTACATGTGTATTAGGGGGAAAGGGTCTGTGAAGTAACCAAGCAGAGTGCTGGAATCAACTGTTTGAAGGACACAATGTGGACTTTGGTTACATTTTGCTGGATCCTGACCCTGTCATTAAGTGTACGTTCATATTCTATTGATATTTGTAAAAAAACAGATATTGCCCTTAACAGGTTTTTTACAGGTTTACTTTTCGTTTCATTTCCAATATTTTCTCATAAAATAATACTATTTTTCACCAATGTTGTCATATTTGTCATAGATTAATAAAGTATGTCATAAATTCTAATTCCTCTTTTATTTGATGTATAAATCATGACATTCAGTAAACTAGTCCATTCAGTCATTTGGAAATTAGATGTTCTTGGGGGTTCCTGCTCATTATGTACATGTATTCAGAGATTGACCCAGTCAAGCAGAACTGGAAATAAAATAGAGCACATTTTTGGGGACCTGCAGTTTAGTACCTGTTGATGATATGTGGTTTCACAACCTATTATTAAAAGCTGTCATGTATTTGTCAATATTTTGCTACATGTAGCTAACATGGAACATGTGTGAAACTGGTAAATCTCTGAACCAGTTAAATTCTTTCAGGTAATTAATTAAATCTGTATGAATTGTTGCTTTCTATTACCATGCAGGTCATCAAGCACACAGAAGAGGCCCTCTCAATAATATCCAGAAGCAGTTAGAACGGAACGATATCAGTACAAGAGATACTGGAGATCAACCTACAGAGTACGATATCAGAGTGAAATCAGTAGCAAACATATCAAGACACTTTCAAACACTGTATGCCATCAACCTTATTGCAAAAGTACTTTTTTAAGTAACTATCTCAAAGTATTTTCTGTACATTCAAGCTAGTTCTTATTGATTTCATTACCCAATTATACATCATTCATTCAATATACATTGTGGAAGATGGAGAAGATACCAATCAAGTATGCAATCTTTGTCATAGTTGCGTTAACCACATTCACTAAATGTAAAACTACAACATTGAATGTTGTAGAGGGGGATGTGGCACAACTTGATTTTACCTATTTGTGTAATAGTACAGTAGTCACACTTCAGCATAGCAATGCGGCTCCATTTTACAGTTCTGCAAATCCAAACCCTCCCTCCTTATCCTCCAACCTAAAGCTCAGAAATGAGACTGATGGTAAGTTGTGTTCTCTACACCTTACAATTGATCCTGTCTCACGAGCTGATCAAGGTGGATATATCCTTACTGCCTACAGTAATTATCCCACACTATTTGAGGACCATATAATTTTGTTGCTTATTGAGTATCCTCCTGGTAAGGCATCATGTGAATTAAGTGGTGATTACATTGAAGAGGACTGGGTCAGAGTACATTGTACAGCTGCCCTTGGGAATGTGAACGGGCAAATTGCATGCTATCAAAATGGCATTAAGATGCCCTCATTGTCTCCTCCTGAAGAGAATGGTGAAACTTTAAGTCAGAGTGTGTTGGCCAAATTGGGGGACTATGTGTATTGCTGTTCCAGTACCTGGGATCAAACTAAAGACAGGTGTGAGTGTAAGGATTCAGTATGGGATACTATCCAGAATAAGCAAGTCATGAATGTCACAGATCCTTGCCCTACTACCTTACCCACCTTACCTATAAAATATCCAACAGTTTCTGAGCACCCTATTGAAGACACTGAAATTGAATCCACTTCCACAGGTGCAAAGACACAAGTAACTTCTTCCCAACAGATCAATTCCAATAAAGTTGTGTATGGGCTAACTGTGTTTATTTGTTTTTTAATTCTGGCTTATGTAATTTCAATTGTTGGTACAGTGTATTATAAGAGGTCTTCTAAAAAGCCAGCAAACTTAGGAAAAATAGAAAACAGAACACAAGAATCATTCATTCCTATGAAGGAGACTCTGTAACTTGAATAAAGTTTAAAAAGTGCAAGCAACATTTATGTTCGTTTTTGTTCTTGGTTTTTTGAATTATTATTTTTCAATTATTATTTTTCATTATTACTTCATTCCCTGAAGGTAATGTGAAGTTGTATTAGGAAAAATATTTCTAATTTCTAATAAAAAAATTTCATGTATCTTGCACAAGATAAATGCAAATTATCAAAAAAATACCATACAAGTTACCAAAAATATGACCCTGATAAAAGAATGTGTCGTCAAGAGTAGTATGCAGGATTGGTAAATGTCACACTGATTGTCCCAGTATGGTAATATTGAAGCTCCATGAGCATGAGTTCGAGCATGATGGATATAGTACAAGTGCCATAGAAGTAACCAATTTTACATACTGGAACCTAAACTGTCCTTGAAAGGTATTTATGAAAAAAGAAAAGAATGAAGAAAACAATGTGTATTAATTTCCACCATAATTTTTTTTTTTTAATGCTACCTGGATAGAAAATTCCAGTTATTCTGACATGAAATTATTTATATAAAGATCATAGTGAACTGCATTTTCTATAGGATAATCATGAAGTTAGTCCCAACAAAGCCAAAATCTCAGCCTTAACAGTGATGGGGCCACACCTCAATACCTTTTGCCACTCATTGTGTGTCTAATTGTAATCATAAATTTTGTTTATGTTATTTCTATTTTCTTTCATGCTTGATATTTTTGTACAGCATTTATTAGCAAATCTATGTGATTTTTTTTCTAAGTTGGCATTGTATGAAGTATATAACAAATTTTTCATCCATCATTGCCATCTGCATTGCGACTTGAAATTTTTGTAACTATAATTTGTCTTACAAAAAAGAAATGATTTTTCTGACCTTTGTGGTGTGTTAGTGTACTGTTATGTGTTTCAGTTGCACTAGGAGGTTTATTGAGAATAGTAGAGCAAGAAACACTATGCTGTGTTTACTACATGTCACCCTCTCTGAAGCGTAATGTTGTACTGACCTCTTGTCTCTCATGTAGGTGGTCTTTTGGGATATTAAAATGCAATTAATATGCTTGTAAAACTATCAAACATGCAGTCTGTATATTATTGAATGAGAAGAAATAACTTGAATTATGTGTACACATCACTGAATAGATACCATACAAGGTTTAATATTTCACTTGATGAATTTTGTACATAAAGAAATAATAAACTATATTATATGTATGCACTTTTTTACAGCATTTATCTTGAAATATTTGTGATGATTGTTTTATTCTAAGTTGGCATTGTATGAAGTACGGTAACAAATTTTCATCCATCTGTATTGTGACCTGCAATTTTGTAACAATAATTTATGTCTTTGAAGAAAATTTATTTTTCTGAGCTTTGTGGTGTTGTAGTGTACTGTTATGTGTTTTCGTTGCACTAGGAGGTTTATTGTGAATTTAGAGCCCTCTCTGGTGCATAATCTTTTACTGAGCTCTCTTCTTGTGTATGCGGTCTTTTAATGATTTTGGACATTAAAATGCAATTATTATACTACTTATAAAACTATCAAACGTTCAATCTGTATATAAATGAAGAAGAAGAAATACCTTGAATTATGAGTACACATCACTGAATAGTTACCATACAAGGTTACATTATTTGACTTGCCGAAATTTGTACTTAAAGAAATAATTTATATTAATTATGTAAATATTTATCTAAAGCTGATATTGCCCTAGCAAGTATTAACAGTACAGTTCTACCTTTTTCATAAGATTTTAAAATCAAACAAGTTAATATTCTTTTGTTCCTATTCTTGTAAGGTAATGTGATTTGTCTGAATAAGTTCAAGTCATATGACTCGTAGACCTGTAGACAATTTGTTCTAAACTGGATGTAATTCAGTCTAATGGTTGCAGTTTTTTAGTACATGTACTTAGTAAACCATTTAATCACTCAAATCAATCAAGCCTCATTATTTTAGGTTTCATCACTGTTTTGCAAGATTTTCAACAATGTATCCTCCAGGCTGCACTTATTTTAACTTACAGAATTTATGTGTACCTATAGCATTTTCTTTGAATGTTTTCTTGATATGTAATATTTGAACATAGCCATTGATAGCCATGATTAATAACTTGTACTTTTTATTCTAAACTGGATGTAATTCACGGAATAGTTACCATACAAGGTTACATAATTTGACTTGCCAAAATTTTTACTGAAAGAAATAAACTATATTAATTATATTTATGCACATATTTGGATGTAATTCAGTATAATGGTTGCAGTTTTTAAGTACTTAATTAACCATTTAATCACTCAAGTCAATCAACTCTGTCATTATTTTAGGTTTCATCACTGTTTTGCAAGATTTTTTGTTCAACAATGTATCCTCCAGGCTGCACTTACTTTAACTTACAGAATTTATGTGTACATATAGTATTTTCTTTGAATGTTTTCTTGATATGTAATATTTGAACATAGCCATTGATAGCCATGATTGATAACTTGTACTTTTTATTCTAAACTGGATGTAATTCACTGAATAGTTACCATACAAGGTTACATAATTTGACTTGCCGAAATTTGTACTTAAAGAAATAAACTATATTAATTATATTTATGCACATATTTGAGACGATTATGTAAATATTTATCTAAAGCTGATATTACCCTAGCAAGTATTAAAAGTACAGTTCTACCTTTTTCATAAGATTTTAAAATCAAACAAGTTAATATTCTTTTGTTCCTATTCTTGTAAGGTAATGTGATTTGTCTGAATAAGTTCAATTCATATGACTTGTAGACCTGTAGACAATTTGTTCTAAACTGGATGGAATTCAGTCTGTTTGTAGTTTTTCAGTAAATGTACTTACATGTAGTAACCCATTTAATCACTCAAATCAATCAACTCTGTCATTATTTTAGGTTTCATCACTGTTTTGCAAGATTATTTGTTCAACAATGTATCCTCCAGGCTGCACTTACTTTGACTTACAGAATTTATGTGTACATTTAGTTTTTTCTTCGAATGTTTTCGTGATATAACCATAATTGATAACTTGTACTTTTTGTTCTAAACTGGATGTAATTCAGTATAATGGTTGCAGTTTTTAAGTACTTAAAGGAGTACTCCGGCCTGAAATTAATATGAATTGAATAAATAGAGTAAAATTAAACAAACAAATCACTGAAAATTTCATCGAAATCGGATGAAAAATAATGAAGTTATGGAATTTTTAATTTTGCATTATTTTGGTAAAACAGTTATATGCACGTCATCATGAATATGCAGTGAGTGAGCTGATGATGTCATATCCCCACTTTTTCTTTTGTATTTTATTATATGAAATTGCAATTATTCAAATTTTCTGCTCCAAGCATATAACTGAAAGGACTGACTCATTATTTAATGTGTAAGTTCATCATTGCTGTAACTTATTTTGTTACAAGGGAGATATTTTTTATAGACATGTATGAAAAAATGAAATAATGAAGATTTCATATAATATAGTTAAAAAAGGAAAGTGGGGACGTGACATCATCAGCTCACTTATTACATATTCATGATGACATGCATAGAACTGTTTCCCCAAATAATGCAAAACTTTAAAATTCAATAAGTTCGTTATTTTTTATCGGATTTCAATGAAATTTTCAGTGTTTTGCTTGTTTAATTTTACTCTATTCATTTAATTAATATTATTTTCAGGCCGGAGTACCCCTTTAATAAACCATTTAATCACTCAAATCAATCAACTCGCTCATTATTTTAGGTTTCATTACTGTTTTGCAAGATTTTTTGTTCAACAATGTATCCTCCAGGCTGCACGTATTTTAACTTACATAATGTATGTGTACATATAGTTTATAATATTCTTTGAATGTTTTCTTGATATAACCATAATTGATAACTGGTACTTTTTGTACTAAACTGGATGTAATTCAGTCTAATGTTTGCAGTTTTTTAGTGCATGTACTTAGTAAACCATTTAAGCACTCAAATCAATCAACTCTGTCATTATTTTAGGTTTCATCACTGCTTTGCAAGATTTTTGTTCAACAAATGTATGCCTCAAGGCTGTCCTTGCTTTAACTTACAGAATTTATGTGTACATATAGTTTATTCTTTGAATGTTTTCTTGATATAACCATAATTGATGACTTGTACTTTTTGTTCTAAACTGGATGTAATTCAGTCTGGTTGCAGTTTTTCAGTACATGTACTTAGTAAACCATTTAATCACTCAAATCAATCAACTCTGTCATTATTTTAGGTTTCATCACTGTTTTGCAAGATTTTTTGTTCAACAATGTATCCTCCAGGCTGCACTTATTTTAACTTACATAATTTATGTGTACATATAGTTTTTTCTTCAAATGTTTTCTTGATATGTAATATTTAAACATAGCCATCATGATAACTGGTACTTTTTGTTTTAAACTGGTTGTAATTCGGTCTAATGGTTGCAGTTTTTAAGTACTAAATAAACCATTTAATCACCCAATGCACATGTGTAATCAGTCTTAATTTTACTGTGTTGTGTTCTAATTTTCTCTAATAAAGAAATGATTTCAGCAGTTTCCACAAGATACCAAAATATAGATAGAGGAGAGAGAGAGAGAGAGACTGGATAAAGAGCATGGGAGAAGAGACTGCGAGAGAGAATTGAAAGAAAAATAACATGCGAGAGAGGGTGGGGGAGTGAATGATACACAACCATAAAGAGGGAGATAATGACAGATAGTGTGAATGACAGGAGTGGTGAGATGCGGGAGAGAAAAGGAGGGGGAAAACGGGTGGAGAGAGAGAGAAAAAGAAAGAAAGACAGAGGAATAGCAACAAATCAAGAAAATTTAGATATAAAAGGTATATAGCTATATGGGGATGAGAGCCATGATATAGAGAGGATTGTAGAGGAGAGACAGAGAGAGAGGGGGGGGGGTGGGGATGGCCAAAAATGCTGATGAGCTTTTTGTGTTTATTACGGGATTTTGGAGTAAGAATACACTGAAAACGATGGTTACCGTTTTGTTGGGGGGGGGGGGGTTCTTGTAAGAAATTTTCTGAATATTGTGCCCATCCCTCACAAAATCCTGGATCCGCCACTGGGGATCGGTGGAAAAATAAATATAAAGAAATTATGGATAAGAGAGAATGAGAAGATGAATGGGATAAAGTAATAAGGAAAATGGTATTATTGAATGAGAAAAGGCCCTGGAACATGATAAAAACTACTTTCGAAAAATAAAAAGACAATTTCAATAGCCCTGTCTATCACCTTTAGAAATGTGCGAACATTGCAATGGTGTATTACATAATCCGAACCTGATTTCTATGGGCAGTACAATAGGCCTTTGAAATTGCCCTTGAGTTTATTTTTCGAAAGTAGTTCTTATCGTGTTCTGCCGGAGAGAAACAGAAATGGAATATTAAAGAACATGTGCTAGAGAAGGGGAACCGGAGGGGAACAAGAGAACAAAGGGGCCGAGGGTGGAAGGAGAAAGAAAAAACTGGAGGAAGGAGAGACTGGGAACAAGAGACATGTAAACACAAGAGGAATAGAGGGGGGGGGGGGGGGAGAAGAAGATCGACTGAAAAACAGAAAGAAAGAGAGATCGTATACCGGAATGATCACGGTAGGTTTATTCTGGTGTGTGGGCATATATTGTATGTCGCCCTCTCAGTGGCAGAATATTGACACAGGTACCGGGTGTCTAAAAAAATCCAAAGAGATTTTTAAGTGGCAACATCTGTAAAAGTACAGAACCAATTCCAATAAAACTTTTCAGGTGGCGTTGTTTGAGTATAGTCTAGAACTGATATGAATTTCACTCTGATTCATACAAGGACATGGAAGTTTGGTTGTTTTTGAAAGATTAGGGCCCTCTTGCATAAAATATGCCATTAAACGATGCCATCCTGATTGATTGAAATATATCACGTTTCATGCAATATGGCCCTGCATGGAATTTTCAAACATTACAAATATAGCACAGTTAACAGCATCAGAATACAAATGGGCGTACTTCATGACAAACAGTTCCACTGAATCCATTTTGTACCTTATTGATGAAATCCACTTACACAATTCAGATTGATTCTTCATTTGTAAAACATAAATGCAAAATATATTCTAAATATAAGAAGTAAAATAAACTATTTCAAACGTTTTTGATGTAACTGATCGTTTACTTACTTCTTAATCGACTCATATTATTTTAATTTCATTTCAGTATGGAAAAAATTAATTAGCCAATTGCTGTTTTTCTACAATTATATTTTAAAGATAAAACTACATGTCTGAAAACAAATTAAAAGTTAAAAAACAAAATGAAACTTAAATGCCATATAAATATTTATTAAAGCAAGATTGAATGATTGCATTATATAAATTACACGAGCTAGCACAGGATGTCTAGGGAGGGTCTAGCATCACAGACAGGAGGGAAAAGAAGAGAGGGGATAAGGAAGAGAGAGAGAGAGAGAAAGAAAGAGATAAGAAAGAAAGAGAGAGAGAGAGAGAGAGTGTGTGTGTGTGTGTGTGTGTGTGTGTGGGCGTGTTTAGCCGTATGTCCGAGGACACTTTCGGACAGAGAACAAAAAAAAAATCATGAGAACAATGGTCCTCGGAAGCCGGACAATAGTCCTCGAACGTCGAACAATGAATTTGTGCTTTATTCCGTCGACTGTCCGAGGACGGAAGAACAATAGAGGAACAATACTTGTCCTCGTGTGTGTGTTATCAGTAAGACCTTATAGTACCTATATTTGATAGGCCTATAGTAGTTTTTGTCGCATTAAATGACCATTAAATGAAAACCTTGGTAGCGAATGGGTTTACAAAAACTAAGCCATGTGAGCAACCTGTATTGTAACGTTAGGTACTTAGGCATGCTGAACACATGTTCCTTACGTAAGTTCTTTATGGTAATTTGTTATTACGTTTCCGAGGGTTACCGTTGCGAGGACCAATCATATAGCAGCACACCTCGGCACTTGGTTTTTTCGCTACACGGAACTTTTTCATTCTACCGCAATGTTCCTGACATAGCAACACGTTAAAGGAACAGTTGCCATTCTGCTATAAGTTTGTTTTATTTACCATGCGGGGATTGAACTGATTTTTTCCCCCGGCGTCACGACGTGAACTTCACCGAGATTCAGCGGGCCATGTCTGGGACTGGCAAGCTTCAAACTTTGATTTCGATATCGCTGTTCAACATTAATGCTTGATTTACCAACTTTTCAAGCTGCTTCTTCGTCATATCTCAACAAATGTCACTGCATGTTACGGACATTCTACAATTCAACGATCCATTTTGGGGGAGCAGTGCTGATGTTTCGTCACCGAACTTTGTAACAACCACTCTCTGATATCGCCGACTTATCTGACATCGGCTGCGACATCACCACGTCGAGTTCCTGATCACTCATAGCTACATTCCTATACTTCGTGTGTATAATGTAGGCAGTCATACACCTCATCTTTTTAAAACACCACTGCACAAAAGTCACCAATATTCACTCAAAATCGGCATTTAATTTTCAAAAACCGACCCCAAAATATCCAAGAAATACAATAAATTCAACTCACCAATGTTGGAAAAGATATTTTCAAAAATCAAATCCGTAATTTACTGTTGATTCTCGCGAAACGAGCTATCGGAGTCATTGTGTACATTTCCTGGTCGCCGCGGGCGCCGACATCTCCCCAAAAGAGTTTTGTCCTAAAAAATTCGGTCCCTATGGCGTACACGGAAAAGTTCCGATTTTCTGCGTGTGCGATCGTAAAGATCGATGTGCGTTTGCTATCCCGAGTTTCTTCGTGGACAAAAATTGTATTGGCCGATTTTAGTCTAAGACATCGGCAGTTTGTAAACAACACGCGATCGCGAAACAAATCGGAGGGGATTTCTCCGGTTTTGGACAAGATTTTGACTTTGGATTTTGCTGAAAATATCAAAAGTTCTTCCTAACGGCCATTTGAGGTAGGAGTGAGATTTTTAAGGGCTGAATTTGAAAGCAAGTATTTAAAATATTTATCTTATTTTTTTCCCCATACCTTTAGTACATGCGACAGAAAATACCAACTATTTTACAGAAATGTACCCGTGAGTGTTCCTAATCATTTCTCGTCGCATCACCCGCATGGACTTAACATTTACCAGAGTTTGTCTTTGAACATCTTTCCTATTTTTACGTAATTTATCATGCCAGCTCGTAAGTTGTGTTCAGCTTAATTACGTTAGACACATTCTAAATTTTGTTATACAAAAAGGAATTAATTCCAAATTGTTTTATTTTATTGCCATCAATTTATAAATTTCATTGGCACTATATTTTAAGGCATAACATTTAATCAATCGTTACTTAAACTCATTTTTTATATTTAGTGAACCATATTTTAGGCCAGCAACAATTTTACATTCTTGGCCTTGATTCATTTTATGTATCTTATGTATCTATCTCTTGCGGGGTATTGAATAATATAACCCATTGAACCCCTTAAAAAAGTAGTTGGTCTTTTAATTCTGTGTTTTTTATTTGTGATGAGATTGATTTCTTGATTTGATGAATGATTTTGATTTCATTTTTGTGAGAGTTGCAAGTGAATCGTTTTAGTTTGTCATTACTGAAAGTCACAGATCATAGTCCACTACAACCTGAGTAATGTAGTGTAGGAAATAACCAAACTTGGCAATAACAATTATTGTCTTAGTTATTCATCTCTTCAAATAAGTACGTACTATTATTATGATAGCCATTTCCAGAAAATATATTGCTTAAAAAGAAAAGAAATGTCCCGTTGGTTTTCTACGCCTTTGAATTTATTCAGTGTGGCTATACTTTGCAATAGATTACCATTATGTTTGTGTAAATGACACTAATATTGATTACCAACACCCCTTTCGTCACATCACTTGAAGTTAATTTGAGACAGCGATACCGGGGAGCAGGGGGCCGGTACCCCCAACTCATTTCCAAACCAAGAAAACTATTCCTCCTGCGAGCCATGACTCTCTAAACGTAAATTTTCCCCTTCTTTATCTGTTGTGCCCTTATATAGTTTATGTATACATCTACCACTCATCGCAAAGCACATGCAATTGGGGTAGACCTGTATCTGTTTTGTGCTGTGTTCCATCACTACAGTTTATTTCCTCCAAGTAATATACATGTAGATTTACTAGACGACGTTTGACACCAGCCCCCTGCAACAAATATAAATTCCCCTTCAGAGTGAACACAATGCCCAACCTGAGGTTAAACTGCCCCATCGTGATCTGATCATGCTGATGTGCCCGTAAAATATTGTTTTCGTGACAAACACAAATTTTCTTCTTCAACAGTAGGCCTATAGTTTGGCATAACTTCTTTTAATTTATGCGCTTTGCAGATTTCCTTAAATTTTACCAAGCGAAATTAGGATTTTTCTATAGCTGATGTTTGATGCTTGCCCCTCCTGCGACAAAAGATGCCTCTGCAAGTATAATGCCCCTCCCGCGATAGAATAAGTTACTCTCCTTGATGTGATGTATCCTTAGTTTTATACTTATTCGTAACCAACAGGTGTCATTTCATTCATAGATAGGTAGACCTGCATCGTGTTTTTTGTGCTTTACTCTATCCCTGCAGATTTCTTCGAACAGGAAACCAATCAAACAGGGCTTTTCTATGTGATAGTTTGATGCCCCTTATAAACACAACTTGCAGTCCACCATCCGCATGGTCTACAGAGATTCATCTTCAAGGAGGCCGCCATAGGCATCATGCAAATCGCTTATGATGACGGTCTCATGCGTTCACAAATCCTGTTAATTGTAAAATGTTAATTGTAAAATGTTAATTTCCCATATTGTATACATATTTTTTTATTCAAGAAGTATATTGTTAATGTCTGACAATGTGTATATATATATATATGTATATATGTATTATTATATTTTGTATCATGCTATTGAACGCAGAAATGCAAACATCAATCAAACATTGATGCTGCTTCCAGAACATGCCCCTATAAAGGCCTGTCGTATGTTAATCTTAAAGAGAAGAAGTACAAGTATAATGTTATCAATGACATAATATGGGGCAGCAATAAAAAGTGTCATTTTCAGGTGTGATAAGGCATTTTATCCATCGCTGGAGGGGCCAGAAATTATTTCCTGAAAATCTATTCCGGTCAGTCGTTTGCCATTCAATAATCCGGGCATACCGAGCATTTGGTCTAAACTTTCATGAATAAACATAACAGAAATATCAACAGATAGAGGGTCACAGTGGTCAAGGCAATGATTGATCAGTATAATATGATCAGCTGCTTCATCATTAACGTATTTCCTACTTGATAGACCCAATGTAATTTAGTGACCTGCAAAGGAAAACAAACTTCTATTGCCCAAATCTAAATGTACAGGAAAGTGGTCCCAATCAACCTGATAAAACTCAGTAAATTTATGCAGAAGGCCACATGGCTGTCAGCTACTCAGTTTTTAAGTGTGTTTTTTTTCGCTCGCATACAAATAGTTTTAATAAAAGTAAGTATATTTTCATTCACTCGTGTTAAGAAAGATCAAAATACAATTCAAGATTACATTAAAACAGCAAGACGTAGAGGATAATGTTTAATAAAATGGTTGTACAAAAAAGTCAAGGTTTTGTAAGTGCCCCTTTTGTTTTTAAAGTGCCCTTTTTGCGATGCCCCCACTTTTGAAAAACGTTCCGCCATCCCTTGATACGATCTCGAGCTTACCGCAAAGTATTCAGACGACAGGTAATTACGCAAATATTATTGTGCATGGATGCTATTCAATGCGCTTTCTCTGTAACGTTTGCAAAATGCAAATTCTTACGCAAAAAAAAATCACAATTTTGTAGTTTTTCCAGAAATCCTCATAATATTCATAAAAAGTTTAGATTATTATTTATATTACCTCCGGGTTTGTTAATATTCTTTTTTTTTAAGATAGGCATATAGACCCCCCCCCCCCCCTTAAAGTGCGGCCCGCAAGACGATTTCATGCTGCCCGCAAAAATGATAATCTAGTTATAAACAAAAACTGTTTTATGCAAAAAGCATAACATGATTCCCTGTCCTACCACGTATAGCTCCTTTCTTTTTTTAACCATCAAACAAAGGAAAAAATACGGATGAATATAATTTGATATAAAACTGGAGGGGTATATGGAAAGTTGTACGTACCACCGTCCTTAGATGGGGCCGGGGATGCAGCCCCCTCCCCCCTGAGAATATAAAAATTACCCAGTTTTCGGGAACCCGGTCGCCACCTCATTTTCGGAAAGTGAAATATCTTCGTGATTTTATATCTTATCTAAATTAGCACATTTGATGACGAAATTACATTTTCACGGTGCTGAAAGTTTCTTCTTTTTTGCGAGTGAGTGCTCACTCGCTGAGTTGAAAAACCAGAAAATTAATGTGCAATGTATTCGGGCAAGAGACGTCACCATACGTCTGTATTTATGTATGTGTAACACTCATATGCCCGCGACGTAATTTCATGAATATTTCTGGCCTTCCTGACAATAATTAAACCTATGCAATTATAACCCCGTTGCATTGTTAAACAACCTTAAGAACTATTTTTCTTTACGCCTCCCACCCCCTCCCAGAAATTTTGAACAAAGTGCAAACAAAAATATAGTTAATACCAGTTAGGCTCTGAAAATATTTCCGCAAAGTTGTTATTTAAAGTGGAAATCTTATACACGTGTTGGGTTGATCTGCAACCCGTGTTGGGTTGATCTGCAGTTCTTAAGGTCGGGGGGGGGGGGATCCTGGATCCTGGATCCTACCCTGACTTATTATTTCATTTGGGGGGGGGGTGCAGGGGGCATTGCGAGAGTGGTGAGGATTAATTTTCAGGCCGATGATAATAATAAACAAAAAAAAACAAAAACAAAAAATAGTATTTGATAAACTGTATTTGTCAAATGGCGCTAATGAATAAGCCAGTTCGGGGTTAGCGCGCATGATACAAATGACCCCAAATATACACAGATATTTTAGACATGGAGGGTCCCTTTATGTGCACTTCAGAAAAATAACTCTGGGAGTGATAGAGGTGCCTCATGAATTTAAAAAGAATACTTCCACCTGGATATCATGGAATGCACCATTAGTGCATAATTGAATAATGATTACATGACATTCATGAGCACATATCGAATATTAGTGTCAGTGGGTTTTAGAATTTGGTACAGATGACCTTTATCTGCTCATGCTCAGATTGCATCTCCGAAGTGGCTTATTTGGTAAGTGAAATATCTTTTCATTATTGTCATTTTTTTTTCCTTCAATGAAACTTACATGCAGAATCATTCATTAGACGAAAGTTTAGGTAATACTATTTATGGCATGCCACATGAGGATTTGACTTCGATGTTCTCTGTGTTTAATAAGTAAATGAACGAAAGAGACGAAATCAGGAACCACTTCCATTAAAGACTATGTATTGTAAAAGTATGATATTAGGTTTCTGGGAATAAATCATAATTATGTTATCTGTCATTTTGTCTTAATAGAACTCCTCTTGTTCGTCGTTTTCAAAATAAAACAAATACGATCAAGGAATTTTATTATTTGGCATTCCATAACAGAGCGTCTTGTTAAGTCGTAGTCCATCTTCAACATAGAAAATGACGCTCCAAAATTGATGAATTTTGCACTTGTTCGAAAGAATAGATTGAACGGAGACCATGTCTCGTGACTGGGAACGCAATTTTACAAGTACGATGAGGGAAACAGAAGATAATCTAAGCCGAATGAGGGTAAATTTGACATTGTTATCTGACTAATATGGGGTGTTGCAAGAAAGTTGCGATTGATTGCAAGTTGCAACTGATCGGTACTGACCAATCAAAATCATTGTTGCAAGCGCATCTTCTTGAATAGGCAGACCCTGAACCATTCAGAATGGATGTTCTAATTAGCTTTACAATTTGCAATTGATTTCAACTTTCTTGCAACACCCCATAAGTAACTCCAGGGAGCTCCGAGTCCAAGTCCAACATGTCCAACGCACAGCGTTGCATTTTTGGTAGCTGTACGACTACGAGCTCCTGACTTGGCTTACGGAGCTGTACACTCACACTGGGTCCTAGTATGGTGGTGTGACCTTATTTCGCGCGTGTCTTTACTTCGCGCACCAACACTTAATACGCTTCAACAGGGGAACGGTACGCGATGTATGGCTAGAGTGCCCAAGTCTGCGCGGTGCCCATGTCTGCGCACACACGCAACTGCGCGATTCTAATAATAGAGCAAAACACCGCAACGAACACAAACGTTTCATCTTTATCATAGCGATAAGTATTCATGCAAAATACGAGTCATAATAATGAAAAAAGGTCTGATTTCAAACCTTTCATTCACGAGCCTCAAAATGTTGTCTTTCACGTCAAAACTCCCGAACTGCGTGTAAAATGAATGAGTGCGCATACATGGGCACCATTGTTTTTGCAATGTTGAAATGACAGGGCCGCCGTTTCTTGTGAAAATTGCATTGTTCTTGCTCTAATTTTGATAAGATTTTTTGCAGACTTATTCTTTAGAATATCAGGAATAATATAAAATTAAGCTTTAGAGGAATATTGAAGAAATTCGTGAGAATTTTCAGGTCAAAACCTTAATTAGCATGATTAGGTGCGCAGACATGGGGCTCCCCATCATATATGTGGGACTGAGACACCATATTCTTCGAACAAGATCAATCATTTAAATGCCAAAAATGCGTCAAAAAAACGTATGTATGCTACAAAATCATGAAAATATTGAATTGTATGAATTACATTTTAAATTTTTTTTACTGAAAATGACATTATTAGACGAAATAACTTCCAAAAAATAATATAAAATTGCAAATTCTTACACAAAATCGGGGCTAGGTTTCGTCCGCGACTTATTCCGTGTATTCCAATGAGTTTTGCCGTTTCCGAATTAACGAAGCGCGCTAGCTAAGCAAAGGCCCCCCCCCCCCTTCCCACCAGCATCATCCATTCAGTTGTTTCAGCAATGAACAATATCACTAGTACTTGTACTGATAACACAGTATGCCTAACCAATATAGGCTACATGAAAGAAAAAAAAACATTGGGCAAGCATATTCTTTAAATGCAAACTTCATTTCAAAATAATCGGCATTATCTATTTCGAGGTCTGGTTATGTTGACAAATATGAGGTGCCTTTCGAATGTTTTGACACAAGATACCGACCACAAGAGGGCAGCAAATATGCTGCGCGAAGTAAGGTCACACATTGAGAGAGACGTCGGGTTCGGTAAGCCTTGCGAATTTATCGAAATTATATTGAATTGTGATGTGTAGTCCACTTTCTAAATCTTAAAATATGATTACATAGGAAATTCTCGTTCTTTTGAGGTATAGAACATGCTATTTAGTCATCTAATTGTCTTGGAATCTCCGAGAAAATGAAAATGTGCGTGAAATATGGTCACCCCATCATACTGTATTATTAGTATTAATTATGGCGCCTGTTGGAAAGTGTCAACACAAAAATTACTATGCGTCATAATCACCCATTCCCATGCACGGTGAACCTTGCAAACCACCCTCGGTCTTTGAAAATGTGCCTTGTTATACATGTATCTGCTAGTTGTCTTTTGTAATTGCTTCCAAATGTCAACACCCAGCATTCTGTCAGAATTGTGAGACAGAGAAGTAGTGGGAGTCACCATCACTGCCCCTATCAAAATTTCATCAGAACTGAATTATCGAAAACAACATGGCCTATAAGGTGAAAAGATTAATTATAATTATCCTTTTAAAGGCTTTGTTATCTTTGTAATCTTTGCTTAGAACTATCTTCTCTTTCTCTTGATATATCATACAGAATCGCCTTGATCCAGCAAGATACAAGCCTATAGACAGCACCCTTATAGATTCTCCTCCAGGTAATGTGAATAGAATAAGCCAGTTCGTAATTACAATTTGCGAATGTGCAGATAAAGGTCATTTGTACGTATTTTACATCTTGCGCAAGCAGCGCGTCCACCAAAACAGATGCTCATGCGTGTACAAATTGAAGTAATTTCAGGGTTATTTGTACTGGTATGAACTAATTACGAACTGGCTTATTGAATTGAATTTATTAAACTCCAATATGTTTGACTTTTGAATTATATCATGCATAAATGAATGAAATCGAATGGATGAAATGATATCCTAGATTTTTTTACTTGAATATTCTGAAAGGACTTGAATAGTGACTGATATTAATATGAATGACTTGAAAATGTTAAATGTTTGATAGGTTTGAACAATTTGGACAAAAAGGAAATCTTGGATAAATTGAATTTGGATAAAGAAAAGTGATTCCTTTTAAAATTTGATATGGATCATACATCGTTTAACATGCAGAATTGAAGTGCAATTTTGATGTAAAATTAAAAGATTGTTTTCTAATCACTTAACATTTTCCATTTCATGTATGTGTTTTTCCCATGGTTTCAGAAGCAACAGAGCAGTTAAGCAATGGCGTTCCCAAGATCAGGCTAAAAACCAACATGAAAGAACGTCCAGTTTCAGCGATACTGACAAGTTCCTCCCCCAGTTATGAATTGTACAGACATAGTGCTCCATCTACTGGGCTGGTGGCACTTCTTTCAGAGAAACTAGAGAGACAGAATAAGGTAGATAGTAATCGTATCGAGGGGTTGAATCCTTATGTTATGTTAGAGATCATTGTTTCTGATTGTTAATGATACACTCTGCTCTGTATTGCCAAAATGCAAAGCTACATGTAAGACAGTACTTTTATCAAACTCTGTGGGTTAAACATGAATTTGTTTAATAAGCAAGCTTGTTATGATTAGCATGATAAAAAGCCTACGCTAACTTTTATGTTAGCGGGCCATGCAAGGGGAATTAAAAATAAACAAACAACCTACCATGTAATCTCCATGAAATAGTTATTAAACGTTGGTGGAGTTTGACAATTTCTTAGAGATAATTTTCCTCACATTGCTGTGGGCATAGAGTTTTTGTAATGAGCCTACACCACATGATTGCCTGCAGTCGTCGTTGGCTCAAATTGGCAGCAATAGCCTTCACAATGATGTTCTAACTGTAGGATGACTACTAAAAAAAGCATTAAAGCTGGATGCCCCAGAAATACAGAGATTTTGGGACATGTGTACATCTTCCACTTTTACTGTCTTTTTTGCCTTTGTTTTTTATAGGTAGGTTTAATTACATTCATATTTTCATCATTACCATTCTATTCTGTAGGTGATTGAGCAGCTGTCACATCAAGTACAAGGTTTAGAGAGTGATCGAAGGAAGAATGAGGTCAAAGTTCGCGACCTTGAGCACCAGGTCAACACACTGACGAAAAGACTGACTGAAAACAGAGGGCAATATAATGTAAATATACTGCTGAAGTAGTATTTTTCATGCATTTCCCTTTCTAATCATAATTTCATCACATTATCTAATTCAACTCCTATAGTTCTGTTGTGATATTATGCCTGATCATGAGTTGAAGAGACTCCCCCCCTCCAAAAAAAACCACCAAACACCCAAAATCAGTCTTTCCATTTGCAATATGTAACGTGCACAATCTCGATAGATGGTTCATATTTCCATTTGTGCCATTTTTTCATGTAAAAATATCTAACATATACAAGCTTCTAAAAACTTTTTTGTTATATCATACTGCTCATTTTGTTTTAAATTCCCGTATCAAGAGTTTAGGGAAATGGATCACCCAAAGCCTTTACTTATAAGAGAAAGTCCAATTTTTCTTATATATATTTTCCTTGATTGAACCTAAAATGCAGACCGAACAGCAGATGGATGATTGGCAGAGAGACGTGAGGAATCGTCTAGATGAACTCCATGAGCGTATCACGAGACAGATGACAAGTGGAGCAAGCATGGATATATACCACAGTGACATCGCTCTTACAACACTTGCCAGAGATCTCCATGAGGCGTAAGCATTTTTTTATACAAACAATAAAGTTTGGGTCGAATACTGATATAGTTACTTATATATTTTTTTTTAAGTAGAGAGGACTTTGAATTTCTCCTATCCTTTTTAAATGACCAGTTATGTGAAAAATGGTAACTTATGGTATATATTCAATTGGAATAATTAGCAATTGTGAGATTTAATGTAGAATTTTAAAGGCTACTGTATCATAAATCAGCATTAGAATAGAGGCTGACATGACATTTTTCTAATGTTATCACTGTAAGCATGGACCTGTGAATATACATGTATAAGCTATCAGAATACATGTAGCTACTGCATTTCGCAATTTGCACGGTTTTAGGTGACTTATTGTACCGGTACTTTTCAGATAGTTTACACCTTTGTGTCAGTGTATAATTCCTAATGTCAGTTGAAGACTTTTTGCTTGCTACCCTCATCAGGAAGCGAATGTTGCAGGCAGAGTGCAGCGCCCTCCATCATGAGATAGAGACGCTGAGAACCCGACTGGTCAAGCAAGAGATGGATGTGACCGGTCAGCTTATGGAAGGAAAAGAGTTAGGCCGCAGAATGGACAGACTAGATAGGGTAAATGATAGTGACTGTACCGGTGTATAAAAATCTCTCCTGGATATCTTGGTGTAAAAAGTATATGTTGTAGTTCAAATTTATAGTGATATAGATCCATGAAACTTGAGGACATATTGGACTTGATGAGTAAGATGACACAAAATTTCATTCCAGTTCATATAAAATATGTTTTCTTGTGTCCAGCAGGGCACTTCTTGTAAAATAGTGGATGTTGTGTAAACTAAGCACAAGATCGAGTATACGATCTTTAACACTGGGAGTAAAAGCCTAAAAATTTGTTTACAAATTAAGCACAAGAAGTTTGAATATTTTTTTTCATGAGAAAGTTCTGACTAATTATGAGTCGGAAAAAAAGTGAATGTTGATAAAATGAAGCCTGAATACTCATTTTGAGATGCTAATATCAAAGTAGGATTTTCCTTTTACCCTTACTGTCCCAGTGCTGCAGTTTTGCACAAACTTTACACACAAATCCTATAGAAAATGCCTTTGTCTGGTTGGAAGAGTGAACATAAAATTAAATCTTTTTTTTTTTTTAGTGATTTAAATAGTTTTATTTTTTCCCCCATTTAGACAAACATTAAAAGTTGTTTTACAGGGTAATGAGTACAATAAGCACTGCATGATAGAAGGAGGTGAAAACCTAAAAAATAAAGCATGTGTGTGGAATGCTAAGAAAGGGTTATGAAGGGTTTGATGCATAACATACCAAACTTTCACATTCAAATGTTTCTCTTTTCATATCAACCCACAGAAGCTTGGCAAGGTACAGTCTGATCAGCAGCAGATATTTTCACATCACCTTGGATTGTCCTCTAGCTCTCCTCAACCCCCTCCCACAGCTTACACCACACACAATGACATCAGAGATCTCAAGTAAGCTTAACCATTTCTGTACCATTAAGTTTATGAAAGTAATCATAAATGATTTTTGAAGGGGTATATACATTTCCGGTTTGAATTCTTTTCTGTTTCATTAGGAATAAACTTCAAAATCCATTTTCCATATTTCTTTTTTTTTCAGGAAGGAAAGAAATTATCCCTAATCACAAGTTTATTTGTAATTTAGATACATGTAATTGGAAGGGTTTACCACCCATGGCACGTAAATGGTGAACTTTAATCAGTAATGCTAGTTAGGTGTGTCATCCATGTAAGTTGTAGGGCCGACCTACACTGTTTGAACTCTATGCAGCTAAGATTACATCTTATTGTTATATAAAACTATCTATAATATTATTATCTTTTAGATGTGTTTTAAAGTAAGGTATACAGTATATTTGGTATTATTGCATAGGAGCATTTCTAACGTCATGTGATGCATGATGGCAATTGGAAAAGTTTGTTGACAAAGTGATGATTTGTTTTAACATAAAAGGAAAATGAAAACCCTTATACAAAAACAACAAACTGCAAACCTTGTTTCTTTTAAACATATAAATTGTTTATGCTTTGATACAGAACTGAGATGAGCAAGCTGTTAACCTCATTCAGCAAGCTTGAAAGTGCATGTCAAGTGTCCCGCTCCATCACCGGATCAGCGCCATCTACTGTCTCTGTCACCACAGTGTCTTCAAGTATAAGTATGTGTAGACTCAAATTCATTATTCCCTTTTATGGGAATGAAAAAAATAAGAGCTCATTTCTGAGGCTTTAGTTTTTTTTTAGAAGAATACACTTTGTTAACAATAATTCTGAACAAATAAATATTTTCACCATTAATATCCTGAAATAATTAAATAGATATTGAAATAATTTGAATGTTTTTTTAATTAACCTAGCAAAGAGCAATGGCAGGTAATTAGACTTAACGATTATGCAAATTAGGTGCTAGTTATAATAAATTAGTCCTTTGTAAAACATTTTGGGATAAAATGAAATTTCTATTACGTCCGAAACTGAGCTCTATTTGATTTCGTCTTCAAAAGAAAAAAAATACACGATTCTTGGGAATACCAAATTAATGAAGTAAATACGAATTACAAAAACCATCTACAAATTGCTTTTAAATTTGCAGGTAGTAGAAGACACAGATCATACCCTTCCTCAGTGTCTTCATCCAAGGGGCCAACAGTGGCGTCATCGTCATGGCAAAGGGTACGACATCATGATGACAGGAAGAAGAAGAAGAAGACGAGGGGGACCAAATTGGGGAACAGCGACGGAAGCAGTACAAGTCTTGAGGACCTGAGCAGCTCTGAGATCTCTCTTCCCCTCAGCATCAGCCATGAGGAAGAAGAGGATGAGGAGAAGAGGAGACAGAGCACAGAGGATGGAAGAAACCACTTGGTAGATGACGACGACGACGATGATGATGATGTTGATGACTTCCAAGGTGGGTGGTTTTAGAAATGTGCGGTAGTGATGTATCAGAATGAAGTATAGCTCCCCATCTCCATGTACATGTATAATTTCCACTGTCCAAGATGGGTAATAATGGTTCACTCTCACTAAACATCCCAGAAGATATTTAGTGGGAATTGCAGATTTTGCAATGAGCAGTTTAGCCTAATAGCGAAGATCCCTCTCACTCTTCTTCTCCATGTAGAATTGATAGAGTACTATTTCTTCTTTTGCATTGAAAGAGAAAACAAACTCAGTTGCTTTTAATAAAACAAATGATTCTGTCAAAATGTTATATTCCGTTGTTACATTGACTATGTCAATGCATCCATCAATCAAGGATTGTGAAAGTGCTATCAGCTGCAACTGTTTACAATCACCTCGAGAAAGTCCATGAATGGACTTACCAAAAAATGGAACTCTCTTCATTTGTCCTTTGGTATGCTGTATTTTGTAGTGCTATATTTACAGTGTAAAGGACGTACAATGTATGCATTTCCCATTGGATTTAATCTCTTTTAATACCTGCTTATTATCCATTGAAGTATTATAGTCTTTGTATTTGCACTGTTATCAAACCATGATCAGAGCTTAAAAGGAAGTGTGCACATTATAAAGCAATATCAATATTATATTTGTTATGTCTCAATTCCTCCACCCCACAGATGACCTTAGCCTTTACCTGTCTGACCTTGACATAAGCCACAAGGGCGAGGAATTCGGGAGCGCCATCTCGCTGGACTCGGGCAACCTTGACCTTGATTTCATGTGAGCATCAGATGTGGAACCGAGCCTTGCTTCGGCAGTGCAATGTTTGCAAGAAAGACTTGTGTCCAAGCTGAGTTATCCTGGCAAATGTGTGATAGGTTTTCTTTTATGCAATACAGTTGAAGGCTTTTTGAGCTGCCCAGTTGTTATCAAGATATATGCAAGTGCTACATAAATGCTGTAGCTGGAAGTGATTTGTTGGTATAATATTACAATTTCTGTCTCTGTTCGTGGCCCTGTTTCATAAAATTTTTATCAATAACAACTGCCTCATTTCTATTACAAATTTGCTCCCAGCCAATCAGATTCAAGGATTCAGTAGCTTAATAACAATTATTGTAACTTGTGGATAAGAGTTTTATGAAACAGGGCCCTGGATTTCTTTTACAGGTGAATTCTTACTTTTGGTACATAAAAAGTAGATTTCAACAGCATGCTGTTACAAGTGATTTGAATATTTTTGAGAGTGGTTTTAATGTAAAGCAATTTCAACAAAGCCAGCATTATATACTGGCATTATTTTACTGTTGAATTATGATTTGGGGACGATAAATGCATTGTCAAAAGATATCTGGTTGTGGACCATTATTTGAACACTGTTTTATACTTGATATTTGCTGATAGTGATTTTAATTCAAGCAGTTTAAAAAACCTCAGCACATGTATTAAGTTTTAATTTTTCTCTCTGTATATACTGCCATGATACTGTACCAGTACTAAATTTTGACTATAATAATAATAATAATACAACACACTTATATTGCGCCATCTATCTAGTTAACTATTCCGAGGCGCATGATGAAAATGAGAGAAGCAAGAAGGTAAAAATAGAATGGACTGAAGAATACTACAAATCTGTGTTGAATTACATTTCACCGTATGCTTTAGAAAAAAGGACTGTCTTCAATTTTAACTTTAAAGAATCCAAAGTGTCTATGGAACGGATATTAGGAGGTAAGTTGTTCCATAAACTAGGCGCCGCAGCTATGAAGGCACGGTCACCAAGAGATGATTTCGTTCTTTGTGCCACAATAAGATTTTTGCCAGAAGAACGCAGACAGCGAGTTGGTACATATTCAGAAATTAGATTTTCAATATATGAGGGGGCAGAACCATGTAATGCTCTCCAAGTAATAAGCAGAATTTTATACTTGATATGCTCTCTGACTGGTAGCCAATGTAACCCTTTCAAAATTGGTGAAATATGCAGAATTTTGTGCTCTTTGTAGCTTAGCTATTTGAGAAGATGACACATTGTACAGAAGAGAATTGCAATAGTCAAGACGAGAAATTACAAATGCATGAATTATAGTGGCAACTGTTTTATCTGACAATATCTTTCTGATGTTACTGATACTACGTAGATGAAAATACATTGACTGACATGTTTTTTGTACAAAATCATTCATTGTCATATTACTATCAAATAACACTCCAAGATTACGTGCAGTGTTTGTAGGTAATACATGTGAATCACCAATTCGAATGGAATAGTGTTGTAAATCAACCTTCTGATACTGAGATGAAAGAATTAAAAATTCACTCTTACTAGTCTTACACTATGAACATGACAAACAAAGAAGCGGACAATTTATGCAGCTCTTCATTATACCCTTCACAGTTGCACTGGTTAACAAAAGAACATCCATTCATTGCTATCCTGTAAAACTATGTAGAACAGGTGTCACATAATATTAGTGAAGGGATGTCCTTTTGTCTACTAGAGCTATTGTGGAGGGTACAATGAGGAGCTGCATAAATTGTCCGCTCTCTTTGTCATCGTGTATTCAGTGTTTACTTAGCATCATTGAGCTTAAGCTTGTTCAAACACATCCATGCCTTCATTTCAGCTATACACCTTTCCAACTTCTGACGTCTGCTAATTACACTCTCAGGGTCCAAAGGATTAAAGGACTATGAGGTGATGAAATCATTGAGATGTCTAGTTATGATTGATATGCTATTTGAATGGTTTGAGTATTGCTGAAAGTGATTTTAATTTATTCAAGTTCAACCTACCCTTAACAAATTTTCTCCATATGAGCATTATTTTGCCATTGAATTCTAAATTTGGAGTGACAAATGCTTTGTCAAGATAAATTATGGTTGTGAATCTATGAGTATGCTGTTCAAAAGGTAATTTGAGTAAATTGCTGAAAGTGATTTTAATCTAGCAGTCTCAACAAAGCCTTTATCAAATTACAATCTCTCTCTCTCTCTCTCTTTCTCTCTATACTGGCATTATTTTGGTGTTAAATTCTGACTTTTAGGTGATAAAGCCTTAACACCAATGATCTGTATGATGTTTGAATGATATGAATATTGTTGGAAGTGATGGTAATTTATGTAATTTCAATACAGCCTTATCAAATTACAAATTCTCTCCGTACTGGCATTAGTTTACATTTGAATTGCAACTTTAGGGTGATAATTGCATTGTCATGGTGTATCTGATTGTGAAACAACGATTAGTATGCAGTTTGTATGATTTAAATATTGTTGAAAGTGATTTTAATTCATGCAATGTCAATGTAGCCTTACAAAATAAAGTTTTTTAACTTTTGAATTCTGTCTTTGGGATGATGAAAATGGGGAAATGTCAGGTTGTAGACCAACATGGGAATGTTTTTTATTAACTCTTCATATGCCACTCAAATAACATTCCAGTGCCACAGTAAATTTCTCAAGAGGGAGTTTTACCAACATCGTCAGTTTAGTCAACAATTTCCACTGTATACAATGTGTTTGGAATGCACAGTGAATTAATTTTGTTAATTGGTTCCTGTTTTGTGGCAATTTGCATGTGTGGTACGCCTGCGATTGTGCCAATTCGCACTCGTGGCAAATGAAAGGTTAATAAAAGTGATCTGGATGTAGTGGGATAATCATAAAGCCAGTACTGTTTACTATTCTCTCTCTATACTGTCGCTCTGTATCAGTCTGATTTATTTCTTCTTCTTAATGATTCTTCTCGTGTAGTATACCTAAAGCAAAGATGTGATAAACATGTATACATGGATAGCAATAGAGCATTAACCTGTGGTTTGTGATGTTGCATCTGTAATTCTTTTCACTCGGTGCAAACAGTCATTCCAATGTTTTCACCTTGCCTAAAAATATAATTATGATCTATGCAAGCAATAGGTGTTGTAGGGTAGAAAAGAAGTATATTCTGAAATGCAATTAAAGGGTACCAATCAGTGGCGGATCTAGCCGGATTAGACACAATACATTAGACACAATACATTCTATAGGCCTGCTTTGTTTGTGCATAATAGCGGGCCCATAGAATGTATTGTGTCTTACCAGGCTAGATCCGCCACTGGTACCAATCACCAAAGAATATTTTTGTTCTGTATGTTAAGAAGTTCCGTGTCATTATACTATTTTCAAAATATGGGCTTCAAATATTGCAAGTTTAATTACACACTCTGTATGCGTAAAAGCGTCTTGTGAGTAGACTACTCAACAAACCTGTACCCGCTCGCCATGATGAGGGCTCACGTGGAACCCAACTCGGTGTTCGGTGCTGCGTGCGCACCTTCATGTTATCCTTTATTTCCTTCATACTCTTAAACTGTTGACCTATAGAATACCAGTTAAAGTTCTTTGAGGTTGACTTTATACTTTCTAGCGGTACACAAATTATTTTTTGAGGTGATAGGTACACTTTAACATGTGTAGATATGTGTGCTTAAGATATACAAACAAGATGTGAATAGTATAGTAATATATGTATATGAGTTTGTATGTGAATGACCCAAAACAGTTTTATGTCATATTTCATCTCCAGGAAGAATTCAAGTGCTGATAGACCCAATATCTTTTTTTAATGCAATTTTATGCAGCTAAATTTGAAATCTTTACAAATTTGATTTATTTTTTACATGGGATACTTACAAAATGCCTTCTGTAGTCATGTGTTTTTAATATCTTTTTCAGATCTATTGATTTTAAATTTTGAGTAAGCTTGTGTTGATTTTTTTTTCTTATTCAGGCAGATTAGAAATTAGTACCGGTATCTCTGTTTCAGGCAGGGGTGTTACTAGATGGGATGTGGGCTTGTGACCCCATTTTACAGCTCTCATAGCAATTCATATTCAGGAATGTCAATATCAGTCTTGGTATCCCTGACCAAAATTTGCCATATGGTAAGAAGCAAAATGCTCTCCCTAAATGGCAATAGAGCCTCCTGTTTTGTGAGAAATCCCCAATAGATACCATATGGTTGCCTCGTCAGGCAAGTATGCTTTTCTTGTCAATCAACATCATTTGTCACCCAAGACAAGTGAGTTAGGAGCCCTATATTCCTCAAATATTCAAGTTCAATAAATTTTTGGAACAAGTTTGTTTGCCAAAACATATTTCATGTGAGGTCATATTTACCTGCGCTGTAGAATTATATTTTTTGTACGATACTTGTATAGAGTTAATTTACCCATAGTTACATGTATATCATACATACTCCTTGAATTTATAAATGGGTTTGTACATACAACAATGGGTTAATAAAATTGTGATGGATCTACATATATTTTTGTGTGTGAGCTGTCAATCTGTTGCTTTCTCATAGCCATTCTAAAATGATTACACTTTTAATGACATGAAACTTATGCTAGACACTAAGAAAAAAAGTTCAAATTTGCACCCTAAATGCAACACTGGCAGCATCTTTTTGGGTGCAATCTTGCACCCTACATGAAAAGGGTGCAAAAATGCACCTTTTTGTTCTTGTTTGCACCCTTTAATGCCTGTTTGCCCCCTAAAAGGTGCAACTTTGCACCTTTAAGGTTGCAGAAACGTTTCCGTCCAAAAGGGGGCAAATTTGTACCTTTTCTGAAGGGTACAACTCAGCACCCTTTAAGGGTGCAAATTGTAGCTAACTGCACCCTTAAAGGTGCAAAAAGCTTCTTAGGGTGCAAAGTTGCACCCATAAAGGTGCCACTATTGTTGCATTTGAAGGGTGCAAAATTGTACCTTTTTTTCTTAGTGTGTATGCTTCATTTATATCATTTGTACATTCTAAAACTGAGAAATAGATCAATTTTTACTGCAGAATGTGCGGCTCTAATTAACTAATTTTAAAATATGTCCAGGGTGAATAAGAACATTTTTATGAATTTTCTTATCCATGCACCTGGAAAGTATTTCCTTGAACCCCTCTGACAAATCCTGCAGTTTACCCATTGTTTTAATTCATACATCAAACTATTTACCCATAAGAAAATAATTAAGGCAAAACATATTAATTAAATCTCTAATTTATCATATCGCACTAGCTCTATGTTAAAAAAGATAAGGGCAGATCCCTAGGCCTACACTACATTTTCAGCTAGGCCTATCTAGGGCTAAGGGAGGGGGGGGGGGGGGCACTCAGTCTATAGTGTGTGGCGGGTATGTGCTGCAGAGAAAACCCCCATTTTTACACTCAAATTTCTGGTCCAAAGCATACCATTTTTTTCTTGTTGAGAAAAAGAAGAGAGAAAACCGTCTTTTTTTTCATTCCATTGTTCCGCCCCCCCCCCCCCCCCCCCCCCCCCCCCCCCCGTTTCGAAGAATATCATTTTTGGTGAAAACAAGTTTCATTCCAGGAGCTTATTATTCTCCGGGCTTTCCCCATAGACTTGCCATGACACACAGCGTATTTAGCTAATGGGAGCTTGTGGGACCCAGTTCCGTAGCATCATATTTAGTTTGTAATTCATTTCCAAAGACCCCCTTTTTCCAAAATGTTAGCAGTTCCAAAGACCATGCATCTTTTTCATGATACGCTCGTTCCGAAGCCCCCATTATTTGTCTTGCCATACGGTGGCACAAACCTGCCCCTTTTCCTATTGGGGTCGAGTGCCACCCCTCCCCCCCCCCCCCCCCAAAAAAAAAAAAAAAAATCGGTCAGCCGATCAATTAATTAGAATTACGTAATCAATATGCGAGCAATCTGTGGATGACAGGCTTTGCAAGCGGCCTAACGGCAGGTAAGCATACCGCCAAAAGTTTAGAATTTTGAAGTTTTTGTTTGTTTGCATTGAAAATTCGGTAAATATTTTTCGTTATAACAGTATGTACAACTGAATATTGACGGGTTTTGAATAATTTTGTCCGAGATAGTGCCTGTAATTAAATGATAGAAATGCATTTATTGGAGCGATAATTATTGGTATGGTCCCGCACGTATACTTTTCTGTGTGCTAGTTTATCCATGGACTATCCTATCCGTTTTCTACTGCGCTTCAACGGCAACGCAGCTGAGCTGCGCTGCTGCCCCTGCGACACCGGCACAGACTTCTCCGCCTCAGCTCCGTAGCCTCTGATACTGGCTGCTCTGTCTTTATGCATGACAGCAAAATTTGTACCTTTTCTGAAGGGTACAACTCAGCACCCTTTAAGGGTGCAAATTGTAGGGCGATCCCACTCATAGCTACATTCCTATACTGCGTGTGTATAATGTAGGCAGTCATACACCTCAACTTTTTAAAACACCACTGCACAAAAGTCACAAACATTCACTCAAAATCGGCATTTAATTTACAAAAACCGACCACTAAATATCCAAGAAATACAATAAATTCAACTCACCGATGTTGGAAAAGATATTTCCAAAAATCAAATCCGTAATTTACTGTTGATTCTCGCGAAACGAGCTATCGGAGTCATTGTGTACATTTCCTGGTCGCCGCGGGCACTGACATCTCCCCAAAAGAGTTTTGTCCTTAAAAATTCGGTCCCTATGTGGCATACTAGGAAAGTCCCGATTTTCTGTGTGCGCGATCGTAAAGATCGGTGTGCGCTTGCGATCCCGAGTTTCTTCGTGGACAAAAATTTTATTGGCCGATTTTAGTCTAAGACATCGGCAGTATGTAAACAACACGCGATCGCGAAACAAATCGGCGGGGATTTCTCCGGTTTTGGACAAGATTTTGACTTTGGATTTTGCTGAAAATATCAAAAGTTCTTCCTAACGGCCATTTGAGGTAGGAGTGAGATTTTTAAGGGCGGAATTTGAAAGCAAGGTATTTAAAATATTTATCTTATTTTCCCCCCATACCTTTACTACACGCGACAGAAAATACAAACTATTTTTGCATTTTGTATTCGTAGTGGTCAATATGACCACTATTCGTGGTGTGGGCGATCCCACTCCCGGGTACATTTCTGTAAAATAGTTGGTATTTTCTGTCGCATGTACTAAAGGTATGGGGGAAAAAATAAGATAAATATTTTAAATACTTGCTTTCAAATTCAGCCCTTAAAAATCTCACTCCTACCTCAAATGGCCGTTAGGAAGAACTTTTGATATTTTCAGCAAAATCCAAAGTCAAAATCTTGTCCAAAACCGGAGAAATCCCCGCCGATTTGTTTCGCGATCGCGTGTTGTTTACAAACTGCCGATGTCTTAGACTAAAATCGGCCAATACAATTTTTGTCCACGAAGAAACTCGGGATCGCAAGCGCACATCGATCTTTACGATCGCGCACACAGAAAATCGGAACTTTTCCGTGTACGCCATAGGGACCGAATTTTTGAGGACAAAACTCTTTTGGGGAGATGTCGGCGCCCGCGGCGACCAGGAAATGTACACAATGACTCCGATAGCTCGTTGCGCGAGAATCAACAGTAAATTACGGATTTGATTTTTGAAAATATCTTTTCCAACATTGGTGAGTTGAATTTATTGTATTTCTTGGATATTTTGGGGTCGGTTTTTGAAAATTAAATGCCGATTTTGAGTGAATATTGGTGACTTTTGTGCAGTGGTGTTTTAAAAAGATGAGGTGTATGACTGCCTACATTATACACACGAAGTATAGGAATGTAGCTATGAGTGGGCGATCCTGGGTTTTAGCGGTCTAAACTTATTTTAGGTTGCTAAGTTCAGCTCGTCTATGCCCTAACCCTAACCCTAACCCTAACCCTAGTTAGCAACCTAAAATAATTTAGACCGCTAAAACCTAGGATTGCCAATTATAGCTAACTGCACCCTTAAAGGTGCAAAAAGCTTCTTAGGGTGCAAAGTTGCACCCATAAAGGTGCCACTATTGTTGCATTTGAAGGGTGCAAAATTGTACCTTTTTTTCTTAGTGTGTATGCTTCATTTATATCATTTGTACATTCTAAAACTGAGAAATAGATCAATTTTTACTGCAGAATGTGCGGCTCTAATTAACTAATTTTAAAATATGTCCAGGGTGAATAAGAACATTTTTATGAATTTTCTTATCCATGCACCTGGAAAGTATTTCCTTGAACCCCTCTGACAAATCCTGCAGTTTACCCATTGTTTTAATTCATACATCAAACTATTTACCCATAAGAAAATAATTAAGGCAAAACATATTAATTAAATCTCTAATTTATCATATCGCACTAGCTCTATGTTAAAAAAGATAAGGGCAGATCCCTAGGCCTACACTACATTTTCAGCTAGGCCTATATAGGGCTAAGGGAGGGGGGGGGGGGGGGGCACTCAGTCTATAGTGTGTGGCGGGTATGTGCTGCAGAGAAAACCCCCATTTTTACACTCAAATTTCTGGTCCAAAGCATACCATTTTTTTCTTGTTGAGAAAAAGAAGAGAGAAAACCGTCTTTTTTTTCATTCCATTGTTCCGCACCCCCCCCCCCCCCCCCCCCCCCCCCCCGTTTCGAAGAATATCATTTTTGGTGAAAACAAGTTTCATTCCAGGAGCTTATTATTCTCCGGGCTTTCCCCATAGACTTGCCATGACACACAGCGTATTTAGCTAATGGGAGCTTGTGGGACCCAGTTCCGTAGCATCATATTTAGTTTGTAATTCATTTCCAAAGACCCTCTTTTTCCAAAATGTTAGCAGTTCCAAAGACCATGCATCTTTTTCATGATACGCTCGTTCCGAAGCCCCCATTATTTGTCTTGCCATACGGTGGCACAAACCTGCCCCTTTTCCTATTGGGGTCGAGTGCCACCCCTCCCCCCCCCCCAAAAAAAAAATCGGTCAGCCGATCAATTAATTAGAATTACGTAATCAATATGCGAGAAATCTGTGGATGACAGCCTTTGCAAGCGGCCTAACGGCACGTAATCATACCGGCTTTTGCTAAACAGTCGGGTAACGTCGCGTCGCGTTGGTAGAAATTTTCGAACATTTTTCAGGAAGGTGTCTTCAAGGGGACAAATTGAAAAAGAGTCCATCTCAGTATGATTTTTCCCGTTTTCAGGCTAAAAACGACAAACAAGGGAATAAAGAAAACAATAGAAGGATAATGCAAAGAAAAACATGAACTATCAAGAGAGAATAGAAGGGTAGGAAGGATGGAAGAAAATATGATGGAAGAAAACAAAGAATTCAACAAAAGGAAAGTTGGAAAGTAAAAATAAGTGGATAAAAACAAAGAATAACATAAAGAAAGATAGAGACATAAATGATAGAAGGATAAAGATATTAAGAGTAACATAAGGAAAGATAGAAGAGAAGATGATAATTTGAATAAAGGAATAACATAACGAAAGAAAAGATGAAAGGAAAACAAAATGATAGGATAAAAGCAAAGAATGTTTTAAGGAAAGTAAGTAAAGATGGGAAGCAGAAAATGATTTTAAAAAGAATAATATGAAAGATAGAGAGAGAAATGATAGGATAAAAAAGTATAACTTATATAAAGAAAGACAGAGAGAGAAATGATAGAAGGATAAAGATTAACGTGAGGAAGGTGGGGGAGAAAATGATAACAGGAAACAAAGAATATCATAACGAGAGGAAGGATGGAAATTGATAGGATAAAAGCAAGAAATGACAAAGCGAGAGATAGAGAGAAAAATGATAAAAAGATAAATATAAACATGAAGAAAGGTGGAAGAGAAGATGATAAAAGGGAACAAAGAATAACAAAGTGAAGATGGAAAGCAATGAAAAAAAGAGGATAAAAAGAATAAATATAAACAGTAACATTATGAAAGATGGAAAACAAAATGATAAAAGCAATAAAAGAATAAGGTAATGAAAGGGAAGGTGGAAAGAAAAAAATAAAAGGATTAAAGGAGAATTAACCCCTGATTACAAATTTACTTATATTGGAAGGTGTAATATATTCCTACTTATTGGCCTAAATCATTTTCTAATAAGATATCAGAAAAGGGTATAAATAAAGATATTCCAACACCCGGTATCGTCTCCTACTCATTTACATGGGGGCTGCCATTTTCTTGCTGATTTGGAGTTGTACATGAACCATTGAGAAATGTTCCAGTCAGGAAGATATTCAAATCCAAATCCTAAATTGATTTCCTTCATTACCTAAAATCCCTATGTGACGAGAAATATAAAGTGGGTGTTTAGATGTATTATAAAAATTAAATCTTTATAATGATACTTTTAAATTGTCTGGTTTTGCTTAACAAAAATCTATTTTCTTTGGTTTGCCAAACAGAGCAGAACATAATATGCAGCATGCATTCCGACTTTTCAAGTCCATTATCCGAAAGCAGGTGAATGCATAGTTTGCCGCTATATATGCTCAGGGAAGAAGCATCCATAAAATTTGAATTAATTTGCTCCGGCCCATATACGTCCAGTATCGAGAAAATAGATTTCTATTAAGCGAATATCGATTTTCAACAGAAATATATAAGGAAATCTTCAGTTTAAAAATAAATTGACATATCTATTCTATATATATACTTTTAATCTCAAATGGGTTTTTTAATTTTGAAAAAGGCAATTAAGCATTTGGATTAAGAAAATCTTCTTGTACACATAAACAAAATGGCAGCCCCCATGTGCTGCTAGCAGACGATACATATTGCTAGCAGATGGTAAATTTTGCTCAGAAAATCTTGATTCGTATCGATCTCGTATATTTTGACGCGAAGCCATATAGTCTAACAAGTAGGAATAAATAACACCTTTGAACACTATCATCTTTATTTTTGAGCGTAATTCTCGTTTAAAAAAAACAACTGAATTAGTAATTACGCGATGCGTAATATATGTCCCCGCCAGAAGTGTAGATCTGTGGAATGGCTGTTAATTTATGTAATTTCTGATAGAACCTTGAAGATAAATGTGAGAAATGAATTATCAAATTAATGTTTTATGATTATAATTGCATTTTTCTTCGATTTTGAATAAATTTGCATAAATGTGCATAATTGATGAATTTCATGATTTTGTGTAGAAGTTTGGAAGCCCCCACTCAGCCCTATCAGATAAATCAATCGGAATCAAAATCGGCCAAGAAATGACGGAGAAGTAGCATTTTCTAACTTTTTGAGCACACACGGACGGACGGACTGACCTTTTGTTGTATATTCTTTTCTTCCATCCTTCCTACCCTTCTATTCTCTCTTTATAGTTCATGTTTTTCTTTGCATTATCCTTCTATTGTTTTCTTTATTCCCTTGTTTGTCGTTTTTAGCCTGAAAACGGGAAAAATCATACTGAGATGGACTCTTTTTCAATTTGTCCCCTTGAAGACACCTTCCTGAAAAATGTTCGAAAATTTCTGCCAACGCGACGCGACGTTACCCGACTGTTTAGCAAAAGCCAGCATACCGCCAAAAGTTTAGAATTTTGAAGTTTTTGTTTGTTTGCATTGAAAATTCGGTAAATATTTTTCGTTATAACAGTATGTACAACTGAATATTGACGGGTTTTGAATAATTTTGTCCGAGATAGTGCCTGTAATTAAATGATAGAAATGCATTTATTGGAGCGATAATTATTGGTATGGTCCCGCACGTATACTTTTCTGTGTGCTAGTTTATCCATGGACTATCCTATCCGTTTTCTACTGCGCTTCAACGGCAACGCAGCTGAGCTGCGCTGCTGCCCCTGCGACACCGGCACAGACTTCTCCGCCTCAGCTCCGGTAGCCTCTGATACTGGCTGCTCTGTCTTTATGCATGACAAGAAGAGGAAGAATGAAGAAAGAAGAAAGAAGTAAGAAAGAAGAAGATCAAGAAGGAGGAGGAGAAGAAGAAGAAGGGAGGAGAGCAAAAAGAAGAGGTGAAAAAGAGGGAGGAGGGAGGTGGTCACTGGAAATTTGCCAAATTTTGAGAAGAAATATTTCAAGTTATTCGGTCAAATTTGAGCATTTGAAAGGTTGGTTAGTGTTGGGAGTAATAGGAAGTGTGGGGGAGGGGGGGGGGGGGGATTGGCAAAACAGAAGAAATATTTTCAAGTCTTCAAGTAAATTTTAAGCATTTAAAATGTTAGTGTTGGTGGAAAGTTGGGCCAATGTCGTTATTATGCCCAGCCGCCATTAAATCCGCCTGAACAAGTGAATAATTAGTCAAGTTTCTTGGTTTTCATTGTTGAAATTCAGTTATTTATAACGGAATAAACGCTATCGTTATCGATTCATAACTGAAAAAATTATCAGCAAGAAAGAGCGGGATTCAAACCCGGGACCTTAAACGCAAGTGCAGTGTAGAAAGAGAATACTCTGACATTCTGACCAGACGCCTTTACCACTAGACCACGAGCAATTTGACAGCGAATCTGATCTTGCTGCACTATATACCTCCGCTCCATACAAATCCTATCTATACCTCCGTTCTGCTGTTTTTTTATATCCTAGGTAGGATTCTTGCCAGTTTAAGGATTACTGGGCATATTAGCTATAATAGCCGAATGTTGTGTTGGCTGATGTCTGATCAATTCAATTTTTTCTCTGTAGATTGTTACTTGAGAAATTTAGGAAAAAATGATCACTTGCCTGTCTGGCTTATCTGGCATTTTTTTTTTTTTTTTTTTGCTTGTTCATTTGTGTTGCCCTGAAGCATAGGGCAATTGGTTTTGTGTTTCCTTGTCATTCATCGATGACAGAGTATATTTACTGGTAAAGAAATTTAAAGGGAAGTCCAACAGATTAGTTTCACTCATCTTTTAAAACCATTTGATATCCAGGTGGACTTCCCCTAGTAAAGGTGAGCAAGGAAATTGTTGAAAATTAAGAGCTGGAGAAAGATTTTCTTATGCAGAGTGGCTGTGGTATACGATATCTGGAGTTCTTGACTCCCTCTTTTTTTCACAGCACTTCTGCTAAAAGTGAATGTGAGGGTCAAATGGGGAGAGTGGGGGGGGGGGGGCTGTTAATTTAGATTCAATTTTTGTTCACAACAGCCAAATTGTAAGAAAGTTACAAGAGTTCCTTTTGAGTTTTCCAGTTCTCTGTCTAAGCTTTCTGAAACTAAACCAGTCCATGCTTCAGTGAAATTTTTGTTGGGGTGAGGTGGAGGTGGGGGGGGGGGGGGATCCAAGTGCATGTTGGAGGCTGACAGGCAGAGTACAAGTGAGGATATTGTCTGGGTTCCAGTCTAGCTCTGGTGTGGTTCATAAAGTGCAAGAAGGCTTGTACTTTTAGGGTTTTTTAGTCATTTACTTGTGCCCCTCTGTGGAACCAGTCATGAGGCTGAATTATTTTAGGCCATATCAGTCTGTCAATTTCAGAACCACCAACACAATCACTTACAAGCACAAGTCCATGTAGCCTTCACTGTGGTACAAGTGTGGGTGTGCTGCAATGATTATGAAAATTTCTTCTATAATTGTGGACTTTGAAGAATGGCTCAGCTTTATTTTGTTTATTATAATTTTTATTTGTATGGGTCTGCCTTTTTTTTTAGTATGGAACTGATGATGTAAAATCATGGTGCAATCATTTTTTATGTGGAAAATTCTTCATGATTTTTTTTTTAAATTGGCAATAAAATGGAAGAGAAAGAATTGATAGAAAAGAGTGCAGAGAGAGAGAGAGAGAGAGGGATAGAGGAATCAATGAAAGAGAAAAGAAAGCCCATGGATGTGTAGGGTAGATTATGATTATTATTTAATCAGAATTTTCATCTATCAAATACAACACTGAGAAAAAATAAAAAAATAAAAAATAGCAACCTACTGAGCACAACACTTGGCTATGCATGCAAGACGGAACAGGTGAAATTGTGTATGTAAAACAAAAATAAAACTAGAAATTGAATTCGTCACGAGGACGAATTAGGTGGTCTGTCCTTAAATTGGCACGATCATGATTGTAATCAGGATGATCATATTAATGGGGAAATACTAAACAGAAGATAGGATGTCAAGAATGCCATGAATGGAGATGCTTCCTGAGAACAGGAATGTAGCAAAATGTGTAACGGTCATTGTAAAATGATTATGGTGATGATAACGGTGATTATGATGATAATGACATGATGATGGCGATGATATAATAGTAGCGATGATGATCATGACAGCGATGATAATAATGATGATGATACAGGATACTTGGGAGATTAACACCATAGCTCTAATACAGGAAATCACAAGTTCCATAGGGTTGTACATAAACTACTGCACACTGCTTTCTAATAGACATAATACGGAAAATAAGACAGGTTATTACATGATTTGTGATTTTTTATGTTACAATAGTCGAAGAGGATGTTAAAATGACAGGCAAAAAGAAGCAAAAAAAAAAAATCGGCCCCGGGGATCGAACCAGGTACCTTGACCATGGTAGTCATGTGCTTTACCGATAGACCAAAATATTTCCCATAGAGATAACACGTAAACGAAAAACGGGATTCTCAAATCCCATTTGGTAGTTCAAAATTGGGCATGATCCCGACATCTGATCAAAATTTGGAGACCACCCTTATAAAAGCTTATAGTCTCAGCTACAACATATTAAAATCTGGAAGGAAAACGACCAAAAATAACTGAGATACTGCTCAGAGAACGATGTAATGTAGATTCATGATTCGAAAAAAAATCATCTTCCATAGACATAACACGCAAATAGGGAAAATTCTGACATGTCGTCTTTAATTGAAAATTTCAGTGTGATGACGTCATCCAAATGAATAATAATGAGCGCTCCTGTTGTAGAGAATTGTCTCAGCTATAACATATCAAAATTTGGAAGAAAATCGACCACCTATTACTGAAATATTATCAAAAGAATACAAAAATGATGACATCATTTTTTTCAAAATCATTTTTTTGAGTTCATATGCAAATATGATGACGTCAGAACATGCGATCGGCAACAAATCTACATGAATTCAATTCTACATCTCACAGGCTTTCAGAATATGTAAAGAAATTGGAGGGTTTCCGCCCATTCTGACGAGCTATGGCGAATTCTAGATGGGCATGTTTTTACCACTTTTTACATTACAATGCCCATTGACGCGCACACGAATTCGAAAGTTTGACGCGCGCGTACGACATTATGGAAGGTCGAGAATAACTGTAAATAGTTGGAAATTGTCAAGAATAGTATCAGGAAGACGATACATCTGGAAAAACGGCGTTTTTACGTTCTCTATGCGCTGTGCGCGCGCATAACGCGCGCGCGGACGCGCACGGACGGAAAATTTTAAAATGCTTAAAATGTCCTGAACAATACTCTAATTTGATTAAAAAGTGATTTTGAGCATTTTGTTTAATTAACAGGTGAAATTGTGTATGTAAAACAAAAATAAAACTAGAAATTGAATTCGTCACGAAGACGAATTAGGTGGTCTGTCCTTAAATTGGCACGATCATGATTGTAATCAGGATGATCATATTAATGGGGAAATACTAAACAGAAGATAGGATGTCAAGAATGCCATGAATGGAGATGCTTCCTGAGAACAGGAATGTAGCAAAATGTGTAACGGTCATTGTAAAATGATTATGGTGATGATAACGGTGATTATGATGATAATGACATGATGATGGCGATGATATAATAGTAGCGATGATGATCATGACAGCGATGATAATAATGATGATGATACAGGATACTTGGGAGATTAACACCATAGCTCTAATACAAGAAATCACAAGTTCCATAGGGTTGTACATAAACTACTGCACACTGCTTTCTAATAGACATAATACGGAAAATAAGACAGGTTATTACATGATTTGTGATTTTTTATGTTACAATAGTCGAAGAGGATGTTAAAATGACAGGCAAAAAGAAGCAAAAAAAAAAAATCGGCCCCGGGGATCGAACCAGGTACCTTGACCATGGTAGTCATGTGCTTTACCGATAGACCAAAATATTTCCCATAGAGATAACACGTAAACGAAAAACGGGATTCTCAAATCCCATTTGGTAGTTCAAAATTGGGCATGATCCCGACATCTGATCAAAATTTGGAGACCACCCTTATAAAAGCTTATAGTCTCAGCTACAACATATTAAAATCTGGAAGGAAAACGACCAAAAATAACTGAGATACTGCTCAGAGAACGATGTCATGTAGATTCATGATTCGAAAAAAAATCATCTTCCATAGACATAACACGCAAATAGGGAAAATTCTGACATGTCGTCTTTAATTGAAAATTTCAGTGTGATGACGTCATCCAAATGAATAATAATGAGCGCTCCTGTTGTAGAGAATTGTCTCAGCTATAACATATCAAAATTTGGAAGAAAATCGACCACCTATTACTGAAATATTATCAAAAGAATACAAAAATGATGACATCATTTTTTTCAAAATCATTTTTTTGAGTTCATATGCAAATATGATGACGTCAGAACATGCGATCGGCAAAAAATCTACATGAATTCAATTCTACATCTCACAGGCTTTCAGAATATGTAAAGAAATTGGGGGGTTTCCGCCCATTCTGACGAGCTATGGCGAATTCTAGATGGGCATGTTTTTACCACTTTTTACATTACAATGCCCATTGACGCGCACACGAATTCGAAAGTTTGACGCGCGCGTACGACATTATGGAAGGTCGAGAATAACTGTAAATAGTTGGAAATTGTCAAGAATAGTATCAGGAAGACGATACATCTGGAAAAACGGCGTTTTTACGTTCTCTATGCGCTGTGCGCGCGCATAACGCGCGCGCGGACGCGCGGAAAATTTTAAAATGCTTAAAATGTCCTGAACAATACTCTAATTTGATTAAAAAGTGATTTTGAGCATATTTAAATTTTGACGCGCGCGTACGTGCGCGTCATGATGTGCGCGCGGATTTTGATGATATTTTATGTCGACCCTTGACCTGAATTTAATGTATGTCAAATATGGTTCATTTTTGATGACTCGTTATGAAGATATGATTGATAATGTGATTTCACAAAATGGCGCCTGGATGACGTCACGATGACCTGATGACCTTGAAATAGATACCCGACCTTGATCTGATATGTCCTCATGACTGTAGAGATTTTGATAAAAATTGACTTAGCCGATATTGAGGAATCATGGTAACAAGAAAGTGGTGGAAAAATAAAAATAAATAAAGAAATAATAATAAAGAAAATTCTGACGAAATTAAGAGGTGGTCTGTCGACTACGACAGACCACCTAATGAATAGAAGCTGATAAGGACACTTTGGAAAGAAGAAAATTTCATTTGAGAAGAACCTCCCCCCCCCCCCCCGAAATGGGAGAGAAAATGGAAATAATATGAGATGGGGAGAAAAGCTTAATATGAGAGTGATGGGATGTGGAGCAGTGCAGCGGTGTTGTTCGAGCTAATCAATTCATTAAGGTGTGGCCTTGGTCAGACATTTGGGCAGGCTGATACTGCAGATCCCTGGGCCTGTAGTGCTGGGGTGAAATCCGTTAGTCATGGCAGTGTATGACTTTGCACTGGCACACATCACAAAATGTGCTGTGGTTGTCAAATTAATGACCCAATTGAGCCTGATCGGTGAATGACCTGAGGAAAAATGAACAGCATTTGATGAGTTTTCAATGAGGATTGACAACCTTCTGGTAATATAACAGTTGAGGGCATGCAGGGTGGTGTTCCATTATGCACCTGCACTTTCAAATTGAAATTGACTTACAGTCACACCTGCCTATTATGGTCATCCAGGCATGGGTCCATTATGGACAGGTGGTCTCTTTGAGCTGGTACCTGGCCTACATGTAGTATCTATTAAAACAAGTGACCTTTCATTATAAAGACTCCTATTCACACTCGTTGCCTCTCAGAGAGAGAGAGAGAGAGAGAAAGGGGCGGGAGGGTTAGAAAAGAGGGTTACAATTCACTACAAAATATATATAGAATGATATGCACCTTGAAAACCAAACAAAAGCAAATCAAAACTTCCTGCTTTTTCAATCAAGTTACATTCAGAGGGAAATATAAAAGAAGTCACTTCATTTACATTAAAGCAGATAACAGGAGAAGTGTCCCATAAAATAAGAAATAGGACAAATTATACATTTTTGGAAAGCTAATTCCCCAAAGAATACGATGAAATTAAATTTTAGAGATGTAAGCTTGTTCAAAAAGATTATCAGGACTTTTTTTCAAGACGCCTGACAGGGCTCAAATGAGCCACGAAAGCGAGAATTCTTGCAGCCAGCTTACGGTATATGACTTGACTGTACTGTAGCTGTATGAATCGTATATATGTGTGTGTGGCTGCTGCAGTGATTCACCCAGTGATTGATGGAATGACAGTGTGATTCCAGGTTCTAACATCTGAATCGGCCAAAATCAGACATTTTGTCGACAAGATTTTCAAAGATTGGAAGAAATCAGTAGCTTACCTCAAACCGTGAACGTTATGTGCGCGCGCTGTATTGACGTGATCGTAAGCTACATGTAGCTAGAAGCAAGCAAGTGTGTCCCGAGTATTACGTCACATTTCCAAGGTTGAAAAGGAAACTGCTCGCGGGGCGAAAATATCTGAATATTTTGGCACACATTTGAAACAGAATAATATTAATTTATGAAAACCTATGGATTTTGAATGTTGATGGAATGTTTTAGGGCATCTTCCCCTTTCCGTTGATACCAAATTTATTGCATTTTGATTTGTTTGTACATCTCCGAGTAACACCTTTAATGTTTAGGCCTTTAAGGTGTATATTTATTATATGGATTTCTTATCACAGAAAGTAATAAATTAATGTTTAGGCCTTCAGGGTGTATATTTATTATATGGGTTTCTTATCACAGAAAGTAATAAATTAATGTTTAGGCCTTCAGGGTGTATATTTATTACATGGATTTATTATTACAGAAAGTAAAGGGAATATTTTCATTCTTTGTAGCATCTCAAATTGACATTGTCATCCATGATCATAGTTAATCAGTGTAGACCATAATTTTTTTGAAGCTCAGAGATGCAGCCTCCTTTTCCCTTGAAACATTGACAGACATACATACTTCAATAATGATTCAAGACTTATAGATAAAAATTACAAAAGAATTGTGACCATGAGCCATACTGTAAAACATTATTTTTTTATTAAAATCCACCTTGAATATTGCATGAATAAGCAATCAATGATATTTTAATCCCTACACACAACAAGTGTCTCTTCGTCATTGCAACAAGACTGTGATTACAACAAAATTTGTTTTAAACAAATTTCAGTGGTCTTCTGAAGGTTATAATCTCAGTGATTGTTCAAACAGTTTGTGTTTCTGGTCTAGAAATCTATCTTGATATCCACCTCACCGAGTGGATGAATGAGCTTGCACATATTTGAGAACTGTGCACGGAAGCATCGATGTTAGTTGTTCCTTGAGAAGCAAAGAAAGCAGGGAAGTTCTCTTCTACCTCCGTCTGGTACTAGACATGAATTTGCACTTATGATGTTTCCTCTCACAACTGCAATAATGCTGCAAAAAATGCACCTGGAATCAAGAGATTTGGACGCATAGTCCAGATTTAATGCCTTGCGTATCCTCCCTGCTCTATTCTGTCGGGACTCGATTGTAGTGAGTTGGCAGATATTCTCCTGGCATAGTGAGAAGCTTGGGATATTTTTGGAGCTGCTCATCTTTTCTTAGCTCGGATGCTTGACCACTCACTGTCATGGTCATATTAGAATTCATACAATCAAGAGGAGATGTATTTGAAGCAATATGATATGGTTGTAGTCCTCTGAGATGTAAATATAGAGCAAACAAAGGGATGGATTTAGAGAAACTTCTAACAATAGGTTTTCTTTTGTTGTACTTTAAAATTTGATCCATTGTGCCTTTGTACCAACATAAGAATTATATCGTGATTATTTTAAGACAAAATTAATTTTTTCCAGGTGGTATGGTACAGTTACCTTAGTCAACATGTACATTTAGTTTTGAGGTTTTACATTACTTGTTTTGACCCTGTGCATTAGAATATTCTGGAATTTATGTGACATGAAAGGGTGCAGAGATATTCAAAATTATATAGGAGTAAGTTTATAACCTACATGTTCCATTTTTGGTTCAACTAGTTTTCATCTAGAGGTAAATAAAACTCTTTCTGACTCAAAGTTAGGCTTATTGGTGAAGCAATGAACAATAGAAAGTATACTGGTAGTTTTGAGGTATGACTGTACAATGTTTTGGAGGGGAACGTGACAATGGGTGGAAGGAAGGAATCTGATTGGTAAGAAGAAGGAAGGAATCAAGTAGCCATGGCTCTTATTCAGCAGTTTTGGGTTTCAAAGTTTCCTCTCTTTGTGTCATAATAATACTACAGTAGAGATTGTATTAAACAGACTAGTATTTGAATTGTGAATAGAGAATGAAGAGAGAGGAGAGATAACAACAGAAAACAGGGGTTACTAAGGAGAGAGAGATAGTTGGGAAAAGACAGGGGATAAGATTAAAGAGATGGGAAGAGAAATATTGGAAGAGAAAGATGAGAGGTGGGGAAAAGAAAGAGACTAATGGGGTGTTGCAAGAAAGTTGCGATTGATTGCAAGTTACAACTGATCGGTACTAACCAATCAAAATCATTGTTGCAAGCGCATCTTCTTGAATGGGCAGACCCTGAACCATTCAGAATGGTTGTTCTAATTTGCTTTACAATTTGCAATTGATTGCAACTTTCTTGCAACACCCCATAAGAGAGAGACTTGGAGAGAGAGAGAGAGAGAGAGAGAGAGAGAGAGAGAGAGGGAAAGTGAATGTAAAAGTGAGACATGGAGAGAGAGAAAGTGTGTGAGTTATCATGACAGGCAAGGGAATAGAAAATTCTTACAAATCATAAAAGTGGCACATTACATATCACATGGTGTTAATTGTGGGATACAAGTTACTCAAGACTCATGCTCACGCTCATGTGTATATTAACACGACACACTTATAAAGTGCATTTCTATGACTCTTAATCATTATGGAGCTGATTGTCCAAAGGTTAATTGCAATGTTATAGCGCCAAAAATGCAAACTCGTTGGCAATGAAACTGAACTGAGCTGGGAGGTGGGGACATAGCAAACCTCCAAATCGAGTGAGGAAACACTCCTGTGATTGTCACATTTGCAACCTCATGATTACATCTCGATTATTAATGAGAAGGAAAATGTTATTGTTAAGTCATCTTTTGGAGTGTGTCGAAACATTTGCGTGAGAGGTTGAAGAATTTGCTGACTCTCCTCATGCCGATCCAAGTGGCTCATTATTTGTCATCATTTGTACCTTCAAAGAAAACAAGATTGCTGGAGGGCACTATGTAAACTTTTCTCCAGATGGCGTATTTAAGTAATACTCTCCAAATTTCTTCAGGTGAGTGGTTGGTGGCTTTATGAATGATGAAAAACTCAGGGTTAGCCATCCTACACTGTAGATAATTTGGAAATTTTAAAGTCTTCAATTGGACAAGATTCAGCCATTATTTCCTGTTTGTAGGTTTGTAGATGATTTTCATCTATTTACATTTAATAGGAAGAAAAGAGGGGAAAGATGGATGTGGGATTTTCTAGATTTAGAGAAAGACATGAAGAGAGAGTAAAAACAACAACCTGAATTTAAGAAGATAGGAGCATCATGTAAGGGATGCAGGTACTCAGGAGTGGAGAGGAGTTAGTTCTGGATATCTAAAAAAACAGAAATTAAAAAAAATAAGCTCAGCTAAAATGTTAAAGTGCAATACTGTTGCCTCAGTGAAACATCACTTTTGGTACTAAAATAAAATTGGAGCTCCTGTGAACAACAAGAACAGTGCTGTTGTTGGAATGAAACTGGAATCCGCTGTGGGTAAAAATCTATAAAAAAAAAAAACCAGGGTGCATAGGATTGAAGTGATAGATATTGGTGAAATTCAGATTGCAGTGGAAAAACCCAAGAATCTGGTAGAGATGATATCGTCGTCAACGTCGTCATCTTCAGAGGTAACCTTGACTCTTGATTAGTGGTACTGACTAAATATGTATTTTTATAGAGACATTTCTGATGGTGATTTTTAATATTTTGTATATCCCTAGGGTAGCAGTCAGATCTTTATTACATTGTGATTATAACATGCAAAGTGTACACACAACTAAATTGCCATAAAAGATGTGCATAGAAATGTTAGACATTCTTGAATTTAGTCATTTTGAGAAAAGCACTAGCAATCTAATTAGATCCAATCCCAAGTGGTTTCTGAATAAGTCATTTCCCTTTCAATATGCATGTGCTGGTATGAATTTGTATTTCGCTCTGTGACGATACCAAAGGGTGCTTGGTGGGGTTGTATGGGGTGAGAAGTGAACGACCTGACTATGGCAAGCCACTGGAGTATTGGGAGGAATCGGAGGAACGGGAAGGGGGCATGGGTGGTGACTCCCACTAATCGTCGCTGAGGGTGCCGAAAATTAATTCATCATGGTTTTTTCGTTCTCACTTTTTAGGCGATGGTGATGATTGCTCAAAGGCAGCGGTAGGGGAAATTTGACGAAGATATGAATGTGTGAAATGTGGGTATATATATGTTTTATGTTTGTGACAAACAGAAATGAATGGAGTTGCGTGACAGCGGTAATCAGTAGATAAGATCATGAGAACAAAGGACTTGCACAATCATTGTTTATTCATTTGCCAAGTGCAAACACCATATTTATCTAAACATATCCAAATGATCTTCAATTATCAGCAAAAGGGTGTGTACGTTTGCATTATTATTTTGTTTGTTACTTGGGGGAAACCCCCAATTGACTGATTGCAAAAACTTTTGTAAATTTGACAGATTTGGTTAATTGGAGGAAATCTACAGATTGGTTTGGTTGAATCTGGAAGAAGAGAGATATTATTCCAAATTATTAATTCATTAAAAATTTTAGACTTCCTAATTGTTCATTTTCAAAATTAATTTATTATTTGATGAAATTAAAGAGAATTAAAGGGAAAGGGATGCATTTACATCAACACTTATCTAATCTAAATAAAAAAAATAATGAAGCTAATTCAGTTTTTGACCCCGTGGGGATTTTGGAGATGGAACTTAATGAAGTTGTTGAAGTTTGATTATAGAATTGTATTTAGATTGTTGCAAATGAAGAAAAAATATATTATTTTAGTTTTTTAGGGGAAGTGAGGGCTGGGGTGATTTTAATACCTCTACATTGTGGGTAGTAAATGTATATTTTGCACACTGTAAAAAAAGTGTAAATGTTGGTAAAAAATACAAAAATACCGAGAAGCAGAGAAATTTTTGGCTCCAGAAAGTTCTATTTGAGCTTAACGTATGTGGACTATTTTCTTTGAAAGCACTGGCATAGACAGGCGGGGCACATTTCAGCCACAAAAAAAAAAAAAAAAAGCAAGAGTGAAAAAGCGGGGGAAGTGAGAGAAAAAGACGCTACAAGCCATTATCTTTCTCTCAAAACTTGCTAAAACATCAAAGTTTTCGCGCTTCGCGCAGGGAGGGGGAAATAACTCTCCTCTCCCTGCAACCACCCCTGTTACATACAGTGAAATGTTGCGTCAAAATAATTGAAAAGCAGTCCAGGTGTCGAACTATAACTTTCCGCCTAAAAAAATTGTTTGCTACAAGCCGTTATCTTACAAATTTGCTAAAATGTCATAGCTTTCACATTTCTCACGGGAAGTGGGTAACTCCCCCCTCCCTGCACCAACCCCTGTCACATACAGTGCAGTATTGCTTCCAAATAACTGAAAAGCAGTCGGGGCATCGAACTAAAATTTAAGCCTAAAAAAATTGTTTGCTACGAGCCGTTTATCTTTCTCTTAAATTTGCTAAAACGTCAGAGCTTTCACGTTTTGCGCAGGAAGGGGGGAAACTCCCCTTCTCTGCACCCACCCTTTTGCATACAGTGCAGTATTGCATCCAAAATAACTGAAAAGCAGCCAGGGCGTTGAACTAACTTTCCACCTCAAAAAAAGTGTTACGAGCCGTTATCTTTCTGTGTTACGAGCCGTTATCTTTCTGTCAAATTTGCTGTAAAACGTCAAAGCTTCCGCGCGTAGGGGAGAACTCTCCCCTCCCTGCACCCATCCCTGTTACAGTGCAGTATTACGTCCAAATAACTGAAAAGCAGTCCGGACATCAAAATGACTTTCCACCTATAAAAGGTGCTACGAGCCGTTACCTTTCTCTCATTTGCTATAAAATGTTAGGGCTTCCGTGCTTCGCGCGGTAGGGGGAAAACTTCGCCCTCCCTGCACCCACCCCCTGGGGAGCACGCTTTGTGTGCTCATCACCAATTTCGCACTCTTCGCATGCTCACAACCACCCCCCTAAAATGAAATCCTGGCTATGCAGTTGAAGGTCTGCCCCCCCCCCCCCCTTGAAAAATCCTAGCTACGCCTTGTGTTTGGAAGGCTTCATTCATATCGAGCAGGTAAATGAACTTCTGTGGACTTTGTCTCATGACAAAAGCCAAAAGTGAATACTGGTAATAGATGAAAAAGTATGTATTTGCTAGTTAAATTTTTGATTGCTTGGATATACATGTACATATGTGCCACCTGTATCATCATATTTATTTCAGTTCATAGAGATTAAATTGAATACTGGAATTCCTGCTTGGATTTCCTGCTATTAAACCTCAAGATAACAGAGGAGCCAAAATGAGCATTCACAAGGGGTATTCCAGACTTGTGGTGGATCAGGCAGGCTAGTGTGAATATTTGAAATGATAAAATGAATTCTCTTTTTCTGTAGATCTGGAAAAGTGTGTGTAAACTGCATGTAATTTTTCACGATCTAGTTGGTCTGATATGTCTGCTTCCGAATTTCATTTAGTCCTTGGATGCAATACCAGAATACTATGTTTTATAGTGTACCTCCCAAGTGTTTTAAATATGGAACTTTAAATCTAATATTAGCCAGTGGATACAATTCCCTCTTCACAATAAGGTGTGCGAGATTATCTAATAAATTTTGTTGCTGTTTCATGCTATAAATACAGACAGTATGTTTTGCAGATGGTAAAACTAAATAAATGTGTATTTCATTAAGGACCTCACCTGTCTCTAGAATTGAGGACAGGTTAAAGTCCTCTCAAACATGGCAAGATTAGGGGGTTATACAATGAGGGGCGTGTGATGGCTGTCAAGGCCTATTAGCGCAACTGCAGTGTAATAAAACCATACCTTGTGCAAGGAGAAGCCATGATTACAGGTATATACCTGGTCAGCAAGCGCCCTTATCAGCTCCTGTCAGCTTGTCGTGTCCAGCGAGGCTGCATTAGGTCTGGCATGAAAGGCAGCGATAGCTAGCCTCAAAGCACACCTGGGAATGCCTGTCAATTAACTCTGGCTCATTAAAAGCAATCCCAAGGCCCTTAATGCACGCTTGATTGAGACCTCAACCCTGCCCACAAATTAAAAGAAAAATACTTATCATTACTAAGAAACAAAGCACTTATGCCCTTCTTATGTTATATGTAACATTTTTTGCTGTAGGCTACATGTATATTGGTGTAGCTTCTTATTTGTGCCCCTAAGTGCATGTTTATGGTGTCGCACTTTGAATATTAAAGATAGTGATCTCTTTGGCTAAGTCAGCACAATTTCTAAACTTTGCAAGTCATTGTTATTTTGCGAGGCTGAGGGAAATATTGTTCTGTGTTTATGGAATCTCACCGCGCAGTTATTGTTTAATCAACACTTCGGCAGGGAGACGTGGGTGCAATCTAATTATCAAAGACGTCATCAATCGGTTCTCTTTTCCTCTTTCTCACTATCTTGAGTAAAATGCAGTAATGAGCTTTTACAATGCAGACACCAGGTCTATTTTGATTTCAATTTTTCTTTTCTTATTATGTCTGCTTATTGTGAATGATAATATTTAGATTCAGATTGCAAATACCCCTCTATTGTTTGATTACAAATAGAAAGTTTTCTGGACTTATGTATTGTTCCAATTATTATTTAATATCTGTCTCAGTATGCAGGGTGATGTAAAGTGAAACCACTGTTAACTATTAGGAAATGACATTTTTTATTGAATACCCCAAAAAGAACCTCCTTGAACAATCTATTTTTTACGCTGGTGCATACTTCTGTCTAAAGAGTGCTTTTCATTGACCTCAAACTTGATAGAGGATAGCTCGTCATAACGACAGGTAGTCAATGCAACTTAAATATAAAAGCGTATATTGGAATATAGAAAATCCGGAGAGGTGAATGGAACAGTTATCCAAAGGCTTCCACAGATGAGGCATCGAAGTGTATACATTCATGAATACTAGTAGCCACAATGAATGCTTTTAGAATTTGTTTATCAGGAAACTTCTAGCAGCTAGTCAGAGTCAGTGCAATTTTAAAAATAATCCATTACCATTACTGTTCGCGAAAGTTTCATGCCGTGAAAAAAATCATTAGCTGTCATTAACAATCCGCGAAAGTTTTATGGTAGTTAAAGTTTCTGGTTTTACAGTACTGTAAAAGTGGAAATTTTTGCGCGATTAATTTTTCGCGCTCAGCTGAGTAAAGTGAATATAACACGTTTTTAATTTTGCTGACGCGCTAGGCTCGATGGGCAAAAGAATACATAAACAAAAATATTTGCGTGTTTTTATTTTCGTGCACATTTCATGCTGAAGACGGAAAGGTAATCAGTTGTCTCACGATGTGCAAACGAGGAAAGCTACGACGTTTCGACCGCTACTGCTAGTCTTCGTCAGGCAATGAGCATAGACTCCGCTGCGCGCGTGATATAGCAGCTGCGCGAAAATTTCCACACCTCAAAATATTCCACGTTTACAGTAGTACTTAAGTAGTCAAATTCTATGCATGCTTATTTAAATAATAGAAGTTAATTTTTATGACCCAAAAGCTTGCCATCACAATGCCAGACATAGTAACAACTAATGTATGCCATAAAGATTCTATCCATGGAAATGCTCTCATACATGACCATGGAATTACATGTAGATATTTGTAGTTATGGGTTTTAAGAAGAGACATACATGTACATGTATAAGAACATAAAGTAGTCTATTGCTTTGTGAGGGCTTAAAATCGATTGCAATAGGCCATTTTCCTAATGCATTCAAATTTAATGCTTTCAAATTTAATGCTTTATACCTCTTTGTCAAACTCCTAGAAACAAACTATTACATCCACCTGTTACAAGTCATTGTATTTGAATTGTCTGAATGCAGATTGCATACATGAAGTGTTGCTAGGTTGGGCAAGCCAAAATGTTTGTCCAACCTCACAATGCCTGTCCAGCCTCACAATGCCTAAATACATGTACGTGCAATTCACTTTCTGACTATTGAAAAGTGTAGGTTTTTACAGGTGAATATAATAGTTTGTCACTAGGCAAACGTGTATAAATTTGAATACATTACAAATATGACCTATTGATGACAATCAATGTGATATTTATGGAAATATACAGTAAATTTAGACTTGATCTAATCTGTATTTGATTCCTTGTTAAAACTTGTCAGCATTGGATTTCAAAAGGACTGGTTGTCTGTATGAGTCAAGACCTGAGCCTGATTAGTTAGTCATGAAAAGACATTTGACAAATTCTGACAGTTTGAAGGCCTGTTGAAAATAAGTATTTTATTGAAGAGAGCAGTTTTATGTTTCATTGTGAAGGGCATCACTGAAGGAGTTGAAATTTCATAAAATTTGGTTGCCATGGTCACCTATTAAAATCATAATCCATGAAATATTCAGTGTCACGGACGGACAAAATGCCTACTCTTAAACCGATCAGGCTCAGCTTTTTGTGAGGAGTGGGTGATTCTCTACTAATCTCTTGGCTTCTGGAAGAATGCCATAAACTTTATGGCAACATATTCAATTAGAGATCTACAGTGTATACGTTTGCACGTAAGTGTTGTCAATGGTATTGACTTTGAATGCATTCCAAAGTGGAGAATAGAATATTTGATACCCTACCTTTTCCTACTCCATTTTTGTAGCTTTTTTTCAATGAAATCATATAAATGTTCAAACATAAAATATTTATATATATAATTTTAATTTATTTTGCCATGAAAGTGTTAATTCAGAGTAAACCTAAAATACATGAAATCTTTCTGGTTCTGCACATCCAAGATTTATATACACGTGCATAAAATGTATACGGTAATGTTAAACAGCTAGATTTTTATCATCTTGGAAGCAACCATATCTGATTGCATTAACAAACTTTGTTCAGCTGATATGAATTCTCAAGTGAGAAACTTATTAGCTCAACATATGAATATTAAGCTAACATTTTCCTTTCCCGTTTGTGCCTGCATCTAAAATCTTGCAAATTCATGATCGTAATCAATACCAAGCTAAAATTAGACCCGAGAGCTTTCAGCATGTGCTCGTGCATAAATACATATCTGCAATGACAAGCCACTTTCAAGTGTAGAGTGGACATATTTAGAGTTGACTTGGATATTTCAGTCTTCTAACTGTGTTTTATAATTTAGCAGTAGGCATACTGATTTAGTGTAATGTGCTAAAAATATAATCTACATGTAGATGTAGGTGCTGCTAACCCTCCATTTTTGCTAACCCTCCATCTTTTGTTGTTGGTGGTACGACACACATGCTTTGGCGATGATTGCTCCCAGAATTTGTAACTTCATCCCTGGACAACAAGTACGTGTATGTACAACCTGTAACCCCAATCCTAAACCTACATGTCACCTAAAAGCCCTACGGCAACACTATTCATATAAATCCTATAAAATCTGTGACAAAATTAAGCCTGTACATGTAACAAATATTGGAGCTCTTATTTTTCCCTTTATTAGCTCTTTCCAAATTGTACTGGCTTGTTGGAGAGCTACACTGCATGTAGGAACCATTTCAGTAGCCCAAGGTATGAATGCCGCATTTTGCAAAATTTTGCCAAATAATGCTGCTATGAACTCTGTCCCCTGAAACTATATTTTTGCTGGGAAAAAGTGAACTATAATCCCTTGATGTCAGGTACATTTTATGCACCCCCTTGACAATTGATATCTTATTCTTTGTTCAATGACTGGCATTTTTAAAGGTTTTTTTTTTTTCATTGAGGTTTTATACCTTTTTTTGTGTATGTTTTTATTGGATAAAACGGTCAATTATACAAAAGTACAAAATTCATTTTATCAGCTGACAATCAAACATTGGTTACGGTACCTGAGGACAGAAAGCAAATCCAATTAACATTTTTTGTTGTTGTTGTCAAAAGAAGTAGGTCATGTGTTGTGTTTTTTTTTTCTATTAATTTTCTTTTTTTACATGCTTGATGGCAGTGACATGACTTTAATATTTAATGATAAAAAGAATTGATATAGATGCAAATGCTTTTGTCATTTCAGTTTTAGAGGCACAATGTGAAATTATTATCTGTGGATATCCTAAGAATGTGTTAGTGTGTCTGCAAATGATATTTCATATCAATTGAATAATTGTTTTATATGGTTTCATTTTATGTCCGTTTTAGTGTTTTATGTATTAGAAATATGTGATATTATTTTGGGGTATGTTTGTTTTATTTTCAAGGAATGAAAGACAGATAAACAGTGCAAATATATCTGTAAATGGTTTTTCTTTAAACAAAATAATTCAAACAGGCATTTAAAGATTTTTAATAAAATTCTAGCATTTACCTGTGTATGCTACTTTGAAGGTATAAGGAATCTGATAGATTTTAATAACTTAATAAAAATCCCTGTATTTTATGGTGAATGACTAGCAAGTTTAGGCTTGTTTTGTTCGTCTGTCATTCGGTTCAATGCAACGTCATCATCGTACTTGTGTGAACGGTAGATTTTAGAACCAAATATTTGCATGCCTCTTGCCTCTGTGCTAAGATAAGGTATAGCTCTTTCTAATGACCCACTGATTGACATACTTGTTGTCTGAGGTATCCAGGATTGCCGAAACTCGTGGGCCGGTAACCAATTGAGTAGTACTTGAATTAAATCAACATGTTACATACATGTACATGTAGCATTTGACTTGCCTATTTTATATTGAAAATCAGCCTAGCAAATTATATTTTTTTTAGCGGCTATTTTTTTTTTTGCCATCCTGATTCTTCTAAAGAGAATCTTAGATGAGCTGCTGCTGCTGTGATCATAAAGTAATTTTTTCCACTGCTTTGATTGCCCAGTAGATGATTTCCACAAATATTCATAAATTTTCATTTTCTTTTGTTTTGATGAGGGAATAGATTGGTAAAATACAGGTTTTGTGTAGTGTCTTGGCAGATAAGTGTGCAGTTAATGCAGATATAAATGGGGAATCCCTGGACAGAAAGTGTGAAGTGATGTACCTGCCCTCTATTGGTATTATATAGAAAGTGCATGACCCAAAAGCAAACTTTACTCAAGGACACTGAAAGTCTTTTGCTTTTTGTCTCTCTCTCTCTCTCTCTCTCTCTCTCTCTCTTTCTCTCTCTCATTGCATTGTAATCTTATTCACCTTGAAATGCAGCAGTTGACCCTGAGTAGTGAGAATGCTTTTATTTTGTTTTGACAGTGAAATAAACTACATGTATATCACATGTAGCATCCTAAAACTTTGGGAGTTGTTCACCTGAACTGTGAACAGGGAAACTACATGTTTTAGGTCTTGTAATAGCAGATTGTCAATATAAATCTTGTGCACATCTTCATGCCAGGGTACAGTTTGGATTGTAAGAAAGGTCTTCAAATCCAGCAACATCCCTCTTTAAATTGTATTGAAAATTCCCTTTTCATCCACAATATTGATGATAGTGGTAAAACAAATATTGAACGTATTTCATTTGTGAGATAGAGATACTAGTGCATTCGTTGAAAGCTGTAGCTCCCATTCAACTTGGAGTAACATCTCATCGGGGGGAAAAAACAGCTTCATCTTCCCCCCATGAATAGTTTTTACTATGTCTCTCACAAACATTAAAGGGAAAGTCCACCCTGAAATCAAGTTGGTTTAAAAGAAGGAGAAAAATAAAAGAAACAGATAAGTGAAGGTTTGAGCAAAGATATTAAGTAATGACTTTTTGAAGTTGTAATCAAACACAAATTGGCAACTCTGTAATGTACATGTAACTTGCGAGCTCCTCTCCCATTTAGCCAGTACCCCAATTATCATTAACTTCTACTTTCTCTGTAGAAAATATATAGTCATACTTGCACCTATAATCATTGCTAATATATTTTTGCACAAAACCTGTTTGAAACAAATGTATTCCTTCATCAAAAACTAAGAAAATTAAAATTTATGGGATTTTCTGTACTGAGCAAAAGGGAGAGGAGCTTGTAAGATAAGTAACAGAGTTGCCAGTTTTTGTTTGATTGATTACAACTTCAAAAATTTATAACTTTCTTATTTCTTATTGGATTTTGCTCAAACTTTCAATAATCTGTTTCTCTCACATTTCTTCTTTTATTCAAATCAACTTCATACCAGGGTGGACTTTCCCTTTAAATGTAACTTTGTGTATTCCATGTATGACAGCGGAAAATGTGGTAGCAAATAGGAGATAATTGTCAATTTACTGAATATAGGTGGAGGCAACTTGAAGGGCAGTCACATTCATCTAGTTATAATTGTTCTGTTGTTCTGGGAGACCATACTTGACAACATACATGTACACACGTACATGTATATATATCCATGCAAATTGCAAGAATCATCATTCATTGCCTGCTTTTGTGGCTTTAGACAAGTGAATGATTTGCAACTTTTCATCGCTCGAAGGGATATTCGTAACGACTTGGAAATCATGTTACCCTCCTTTCTTTCCCGTCTTCTCTATTTTTTTCTTCTACTTCTCCTGATTGCTTTTGTTTTGTGTTTTCTGGGAGTATTTTGGGGTAGAATGTTAGCAACCTGCTTGCCTCTTCCTGCCTAGAGAGTTTCCTAGTCCACAGGAAACATCCAGCACCACTTAGTATAATTGAACGATCAGAGGATGACGGAAACTGGTCGTCATGACTTAGCATTTCTGTTGTTTATATTTCCTGTTCACTTTTTTTTTTATCCTCTCCCTTTCTCTCTCTCTCTGTCATAATCTCGCTCTTCCAATTTTGCTGTTTTTTGCTTGCACCTCTTTTCTTGCAAACTCTTTGTGCTTTCTCTCTTTTTTTTTTACCTGTCTCACTCTCTCACTCTCTCACTCTCTTGCTCTGTGTCCCCCCCCCCCCCCCTCTCTCTCTATTGTATCTCTTTTACTCTGTCTCTCTTGTTCTCACTCCGTTCATATCTATTTCCACTGCTGTAAATCTTGTTATTCATCTAATGTAGAAATGTTTTTCTTGCTCAAGCATTTGGTTTTGTATTGTCAAAGCTCACTTTTTCAGTCATCACCTTTTTCTTTCCTTGAATTTTCCCATTCTTGTCAGTGGTCCATGCTCTTTATCCCTTCTCTGTCTTTATCTTTATAAATACAATGACTTGTATATTCCTTTGATATGATTTAGGTCTGAAATCAATTGGCAAAGTAGATTCTTAGAAGGTTTTTGCAGGATGAGTGTTGAAGTATATTTTGTATGTTGCGTTGGTGTTGGGTCTTGTAATAGCTTGTCAGACTATTTCCTTGCATATGCAGTTTGGGAAAGTTATAAGAAATATGAAATAAGACGATTTTTCTCTCAACCAAAATTTATATATGTGTATCTCCCTTGTCTCCCCTTGTTGACTTGTCTTCTGTCTCTCCCTGTTACTCATTCATTAATTCTTCAGTTTTTTTCTCCCCTCATTTCTCCTTTCAAATTTCTCTTTTTCTCTCTCACTCTGTAGCCTGGCGGTATCTTCACTCTTCCATTCTTTTGGTTTCTCTTCTCATGATGTCATCGCTCTATTTTCTTCCCCCTCCCCGCTCCATCCTCTTCCTCCCCTCCCCCTCCCTCCTCCCCTCCCCCTCCCTCCTCCCCTCCCCCTCCCTCCTCCCTCCTCCCCTCCCCCTCCCTCCTCCCCTCCCCTCCCCTCCTTCCTCCCTCCTCCCCTCCCCTCCTTCCTCCCCTTTCCCCTCCCTCCTCCCCTCCCCCTTCCCTCTCTCTCCCATCTCTTCTTCCCCTTTCTCTTTCTCTCTCTCCTTTTTCTTTTTCCTTCCCTCTCCCCTCCTACCCCTTTCTTTCTCTTCCACTCTCTCTCCCTGTCTCTCTGTCTCTCTCTCCATTCACATCTGACCTCTATTCTCTCCTTACCCCTGTCCCTTCCTGTAGGTTTCCATCATGTGCCCTCTCTTCTAATTCCAGAAAGTAGATTGATATTTAATAATCATTTCATAATTATTAAAAGGATATATTTCACACCGACTTCAAATCAGTTTACTCTCATCTGTTATCAAGCGTTAAATTTGCAAAAGGTCACATCCTCGTACAGCTTCCGGATTCTAATCCCTCTGTTTTAATTATTTTCATGTCCAATACAGATTTCAAGAAGTAAGGATTTCCTGCGGTCCGACACCTTGTGTTTTCTCGCTCCCACTGGAACATGGACGGGGAAGCAGATCACCACTGATACTGACCACTGACCAACCAGCAAAACAATTGAAGCAATTACAAGGAATAAAATCAGGTGACAATTTTCCCATTTTCCAAGATTGTATCGTCTGCTGAGATGCATAAAGGCTTTAATTAGGAGTTAACGCCCTTCTGGCTAGCAGGTAGGTAAAAAGTCTAGAGAATATAAAAATGGATGTCCAATATTGAAAAAAATTTATTCTTCTGGGCAGAATGTTACCCTTGAATTTTGTTGTTGATTCCTGCCTTTAGTCGCAAAATTAACCCGTTGACTTCTGAATTTTCTAATGCCATAGGCTTAATACAAGGATGACCCAGTTCCCTTAGGCATTGGGTTAAGGGAAAATGAATATTATGGACATGGTTCCAAAATATTCCATGGATATATAACAAACCACAAAATTAGTGCAGCCTGGTTTTTTTTAAATCTATGTTTTTCTTTAATTTCTATCATGGCCTTGACCCACATTGATTTCCTTGAACTAAATTATGGGGGATTAGGCATGCATTATACCGTGTTCCATTGTCTGAAGATGTGATCAATTGTTCTCAATGCATGGTTCATGCATGATTAGCTTGCCCAACCCGTAATGGGACAAAAAGAATAAAAGCACATTCAAATCATGTTTGAAGGAGAGATTTCCATGCTTGCTCAAGCGCTTCATTATTTTTCATCAAGATCAATTTGTTTATAATGGAATGTTGACAATAACAGAGCTAACATTAGCATTTAATAGTGGAATGAACATTGCATGTATGTCAGTGTTGTATCCGAGGCCGGCTCAACCGAGACCGAGACCAAGATCGAGACATGGCTGCCCAAGACCGGGACATGGCCATTCCGAGACCGAGACCAAGACCGTGACATGATTATCCGAGACCAAGACCACTAAACACGTACATATTTTTGTTTTTAAACGTGTTGAATTTACTATGAGCTTTTTGTGTCCTTTTTTAAGATCTTTTAATTGTTCAGAATAGTATTTGGGCATGCTTTTTGTCCGTATTCTCCCCCTGAATTTTTTAGAAATATATGAAGGAATAAGAGGGAATATCATCTTGATTTTATTTACTTTCATTCAGTGAACATTAAAGAATGTCAGCTTTCTGTATATTTAATCCTTTTTTGTATTGATATCAAGTGGTAAAATTTAAAGTATGTTGCAGTGTTATCAAATTTAGTTAAATTGAATGTACATGTTGACAATTTATGATTTATGAATAACATATCATGATAATGAAGTCTAATTTGGCTTTAGTAGAATGAAGTAGCCTTCAGATTTAACTATACTGCCTTTTTCTAGAGCTATATGAGCCTATAGTTTAATAATGAATGAAAAGAACAATAATAGTTTACCATGACAACGACATGGTCAATAATTTGTCTTGATTGAACGATAAAAGGCAAGGTCATGATGTGACACATTTTCTTTGAATTGTTGCCATGAGAGCTCGTATAGCTTTCCAGAGCAAAATCGTTTACCGTGCCCGAGTATTTTTGCTGCTCCGAAGACAACTTGTGCGGCGAGCTTTCCCATTTCACTCCTATCCCTGAAAGACATACTGACCTCGATATATGAACCTGTGTGTGAATTGATTGCCAATGGCAAGGTCGTTTGATTCACACCCAATGTAGGCCTACAAACTAGAAACAAACGGTTGATTCGTTAATGTGGGTAATCTAGTATACTGCAATAACAATCAAGGATCAGAAAGCTATGATATCGTCTGTTGAGAGGCAGAAGGGTGTTAACTCTGTGTTAAAGTATGAGTAAACACCCTTCTGGCTCCAAACCAACAATATCTTCTGTTGAGACAGAGGGCCATAATGACATTCAATTTGTATTAAAGGATATGAGTTAATGCCCTTCTGGCCCCAAACTGACAATATCTTCTGTTGAGAACCACAAGGACATTCAATTTATATTAAAGGATATAAGAATAAGAATAACGCCCTTCCTACTTTCTGCAGATGAACTGTTTGATCAGTTTGCCCATCTTACCTTTATGATTTTATTTTTTGGGGGGGGGGGGCAGGCAGTGGTATACACTGCAGTAACCGTCAAGGATCACAAAGCTATGTAAAAATGCAGGAAAGAATCAAATGACAAAATTATTCAAAATAATGATTTTATTCCAAAGAGGCAGAACCAAAGTATTATGATGTAGAATTACATGTAGTATTTAATGATATTAACACTTTTAAGCAAAATAATATGAAAATTTGTATTCAGATAAGTCTGATTGTAACTTTAGATGCACAGACAAAACTATAGCAATTAATTATGTGCCATTATATTAAAGCTCTCTTAATGCCCTTCTGGTTCTCAGCAGATGATCTGCTTTAATAATGAGTTGACCCATCTTACACTTTTGACCTATTTCTTTAGGACATACTCTCCTTTATAGGTGAACCAAAACATAAAACTAGACATGTATAGGATCTTGCCCACAATTCATGATAAATGTACATGTACCGGTAATTGCAGATTTATCTACATGATACGTGATCATGAACATCTTGAATATCACGACTATTTTTCATTCAATCTTGATAATCTCCATCATATTTACTCATTTATCAGTGAAAGAGGGTCCAATTGAAGAAGGAAAAAGTATGGTAATTCATGTAGGAAAATTCCTGAAGTTTCAGATGAATTCAAGTCTTAACTTTACAGTTGTAAGTCAGAATCTATAATAACGGACAGAAGGTGCTATTCCTTGTTGATGTGATCATGTGTGAAAATGGTAGAGAAAAGGGATGGTGGAGAAAACGGTCGAGAAAAGGGATAGTGACAAGGTTGAGATGCATGTTCATGTACAATGCAAGTTTCAGATCAGTGCAAGTCTTTATGCAGAGTTAAAAGTGGAAAGCTTATAAAACAAGATGGAGGGTGCTTTTTGCTTTTTGATTTTTGCGTGACCATTCATGGCTCAATATGGTGTAGTCGTATGCTATTAACTTGATTGTCAACTCTTTTTTTTTTTTTCCTGTCATGATTTGCTAAATATATAAAAATCTATTCACATATTCAGCCATTATGTATTTCAAGAGGACTACCGGTACATGTATACCAGATATCGTTACCTTGTTCTAATCCCCTATTAATTAATTACCTCCTTGAAAGGAGTCAAAACAGACACATCCTACCCTGCCCACCCCCCCCCCCCCCCTTCCAATTGCCCCTCCACATCTCATTAATAAACACGTGGGGAGCATTTCATCAAGCGTTTTGTCAGTGATTTTTACCGACAACTGTTATAAGCTACTGAAATCCTTGCATCTGATTGGCTGAGAGCAAATTTGTCAGTAAAAATGAAACGCTCCCCAGGAGTATCCAAGACTGTGCCCTTGTATCTGAACTTCATGAGATGAGGTGCTGGTTGATATGGTAATTTGAGTTCTCTGGTTCCCCTGCGTCCTGTAATGGTACAGCATGCTGACAGAAGCATGCTTTAATAATTCTATAGATTGTAAAATTCATCTATTTCCAATGACACTTCTTTTGTGGATGAATACTTGTATCAGTTGTTTTAAAGACGACAGGAAATGTGTCAGGGATGTTGACGATAGGGATGCTCATGATCAGAATGATTATGGAATAAGCCTGTTTTCCGTCCATCACTGTCCACCAAACAATAACAAACATTTCGACCTTTTTCTTTTAAATGGACAACATGTGACATAATTTGTTACCAAATTACAGGAAATCCCTTTTCAGTGTTGAATCTCCATTTTCTGCACTGCATGAATTATATTTTTTTTCTACTTCATTATTTTACTGGAATAATGATTCCATTAACTGAATGAGTAACCTTACATTGAGAACAATGTGAAGGACGACAATCAGGACTCAAGTAGGTGGTTTATTACTCCAGCTGTATTAGGAATATTAAATTGTTTGTGCCTACTCTGTTCTTGTTTACTACATGTACTTGTAACAAGAATAAACGGAAGCATTCGTCGTCGGAAGTACGACTGCGCCAGCCATGCAGGTTCATGGAAACTATTGCTTGTATATTATGCTGGCCCATCTTCCTTCCTGTGATATGTCATAGAGCGAAGGAGTTTTATGGAGGAGAAATGGGTTGTTTTGCTATAGCAGACTGGTCGGTCTGTATCCTATGGGAAATGAAAACATGTGGGATGGTGGTGATAGAGAGATATTGTTTTGAAACATTTCCAGCGAAAATGGGCCTACATGTATTTCAGAGGAAAGTTAAAACAGGGGTCGACAGTGACACTGTTTCCAAAATCAAGCATTGAAGTATAAAGTAATTATTAGTAAGTGTTATTTTTGATAGAGTCGGGCAACCAACTCTCCAATTTACTGTAAAATCAACTCTCCAAAATTCTAAATGACAGTCATTATCACAGCAAGAAACTTTTGCGAATTACACAAAAAGTACTTGTTATGTCATGTCATTTTGGTTCGACAGTGATTGCTTGACAGTCGATTATGGTTGTGTTAAGGTCTCTTGCAATTACTAATTTTGAGCCATGGGTAAAATATTGAAATTCCTCCATTGCAGTAGAAGAATAACCAGTTTTTTGTTTCATTGTAATGCTACAAGTAGTGGATACATTTTGTTCAAAATTCCCTACCACTGGCTGTTGATAACCAATATGAATGGAACTCACCCAATTTTCACTTGTTCGCTTGCTTCACCTACTATCTATAATTGGCTTTTATGCTTGTAATGTTATTACAGGATACATGAAATTAGGGTGATTGTAATTAAAAGTACAATGTCATGTAGTTTATGATAATCAGGTAGGGAGCGGTATGGAAATGCTTGCTTTTTTGTAATTGGTCCACTGGCCCTTCATGGGCCTGCACAATACAAAATTTATGTAAATTTCATATTTGGTTCCACCATATAAATTAAGAACAGCTGATCTAAGACATCTTATGCACTTTATAGAATTATGTAGCCTTTTCATATTTGGGATAGAAGTGGGCTTAGTCTGGACTTAACCATGACTAAACCGTGATTCCAAAGCTAATATGAAAGCTTTCGGCTTAAATAAACCTGCTTTGAGTTAGGACTAAAAGCCGACTTCTCAAACCACTTCTTGAGCAGGGTTAAGTGCTGACTAAGCCCTGACTGGAAGTGGGTTGGCTCATAAATACCGTGATATGAATGCTATCCGCGCTAGTTGAAGCCGACCAGCATAAGGAAAGATAGAAAGATAATTAAGATAGAAGGATAAAAAACAAAGAATAACATAAGGAATGATAGAAAGAGAAGAAGATAGAATGAAAAACAAAGAATATCATAGGGTAAGATAGAAGGAAAAACAGAATAACATAAGGACAGATAAAATGAGAAGATAGTAGAAAAAAAAGAATAGCATAAGATAAAAGAAAAATAAATAAAGACAAAGATTAACAAAGAAAGATAAAAGGTAAAGATGATATAAGAACAAAACAAAGCACCTTATAAATAGCAGGGGGGGGGGGGGGGGTTGGGGGTAGCAGAAACCATGGAAACAAATGCGCATAGCTGATGCGATGCGGCCTTGCTGCTGTAATGTGAAAGCTATCAGGGCTTATAGAAGCGGCTTCTATTGACCACTTTGGAAGTGAATATGAAAACGGTATTAGACTTTGAACATTAAAAAACAGTTTGACAACTGTTAGTCGGTTTATCGGTCAATCTTAAAAAGATCATAAAAAGTACATAACATTTTTTTTAAAATATAGTCCTCCCCATCCCCCTGTAAAAAAGGGGGAAAAGAGGAAAGATAACTCTTGACAACTCTTGACATACTTATTTGCTATCAAGCATTATGTTTTATTTCACCTGTAATAACTTTCATGCATTTCTTGTGTTCTAATTGTATGTACATGTATGCTCTCTTGTATCAGAAGTGTCCCTTTTTGGTCTTTTCATAAAACTTTGCACTGGAGTTTCATTACATAGGAACTCTTTGCCAAATCTCAAAAGATGCTATTAATACATAACAGGTCATACCACATGTTTCTTTTCCACATTATGAAAAAACCTTTGGAATTTGTTGTTTATGTAAAATTTATCTAATAAAAAATATTATGTCTGAGAAGCCAGAAAAGGGGGGTGGGGGAGTAATTTGTCTCTACTCCTGAAACTGTTGTTACATCCCTCAATTCTTCTATAACAATGCCATCATGTTTTTGAATCGCTGTTTGATTTGTGGTCTTGTGTCAATTCATACATGTACCTGTTATTTTGCAGTTGCTATTGATCAGCCAAAATGCTTCTTCCCCCAGTGGCCTCTGTCATGTCATGTAGCTTATCAGCAAAAAAGTCAATTTTAATTCGCAAGCTGAAAGTCCAAAAGCCATCATGCCTTATTATCTATCGGCTCATGTCTTGTCAACTGCTCGAAGTAGGGTGGGCACTGAGAAAGGTATGGAATGTTGAAGACCTTTTTCACGTCTGTGTTTGTAACTGCTTTTGACACGTGCCAACGTGAACGGTTGGCATTGGAGGTGCTGAGGAGAAGGGGTAAGCATCCATAAGATTCCTTCAGTATTTTAGAGGTTGCATCGGTCATTTTCCCATTTGAAGACTTTGTGTTTTGGTAAAGCGATTTTATGCAGCACGACTCCTTTAAAAGTGGCTTCTTTAAGAACTTATGGGTGAGCCTTGTTCTTAATTTGTTCAATGAGAATTTGTGATGACCCCTCCAACCTTCTGCTCATGTCGTGTCTTGTATATCATAAGGCATAGAGTCGAGGCTGTTCAAAATTTAGGATGTTTAGGAGATAGCAAGGGTAACTATGAATGGAGAGATCATTGATTGCTGGTAGTCCTAAAGTGGTTCTGACAGTATGAGGAAGCAGAGTAGATTGTCATTTGATGTATGTGGGACTAAGCAAGATCAAAATTTCAAAAATCAGAAAATTAGAATTAAATTTAAACTTCAGTCACAAAACTTATATAGATAGTTTAGGAGATAGCAAGGGTAACTATGAATGGAGAGATCACTGATTGCTGGTAGTCCTAAAGTGGTTCTGACAGTATGAGGAAGCAGAGGAGATTGTCATTTGATGTATGTGGGACTAAGCAAGATCAGAGGAAATGTTGCGGGTTCTGAGGGGCTGTGGGATGTCTTGTTGATCGCACTTTTAGCGGTTAACAACCAAGAGGGAATTCCTTCTCTGAATGTCATCTCTAATTCTTTTTTCTTATTTTTAGTTTCGAATGACATTCTAGGTTTCAGGAGGTGTTACCACACAAAATAGTTCCCCTTTTTGAAAAATTTTAAAGACTGAACTGAACTGAATTCAGAAATTGTTATTTATTAATATTGTCAATTTAATAAAAAACAAGAGTATTAGAAACTGCGTACATGTACTCAAACACCAATTAATTTGGTTCACATAAATAATTTACCATGTTGGTGGGTTGGTGAACACACTTGATAGGAGCTAGCATTCATTTCATGGTGCTTAGTACGGACTGGTGACTTTATACGTAACTTGACAAGCGCCAGAGTGGTGATCCTTTGTGATGCATTTGGGATTGGGGTGGTGCAAAACTTTTTCTTAAAAGGGAGCCGTTGAAGAATGCTGGGGTGCGTTTCATGAAGTGTTTTGTCAGTGATTTTTACCGACAACTGTTATAAGCTACTGAAATCCTTGCATCTGATTGACTGAGCAAATTTGTCAGTAAAAATCACTGACAAAACGCTTGATGAAACGCTCCCCAGGTGTAAAATACAGATGTAAAATGAGCAGACCTACATGCACATTAAGTTGTTATTTTGTGAATAATGTTAACCATATTGTGTATCCTTTCCTATTTCCTCCACACACCATTCTACACCTTTAAAATAATGCCAGGGAAATGAAAATAAACAACTACAACCTCAAACATTTTTCAAGGTTTTGACATCATGAATGTAGGAAGTACAGCATGTAAAATTAGTTTTAATGTTGAGGAAGTGTCGGATGTTTTATTTATAGTGCAGGATGAGAACCTGCTTCTAATGACTTGTGTTTGCGCTTTAAAATGACCGACCGGTAGTTAAAATGTGTGACGTCTCTTTTGGCATTACTAAAATTGGTTTGTGTGGGCTATTTTGAATTGTTACCGGAACCAGTATGAAATCCAATGCCGTCTGGAATTTCTGTACTGGTATCTGAATGATGGCAGAAAGTGTGGTTTCAGTCATTTGCTGACTTCCACATGAAATTTGATCTGTATCTCCAACATGGAATCCAATTCTGTTCACGTCTGTGCCATTTTAGGGTCATGAGACCTTTAAAAGTGTGTTGAAGTCTGATGAAGATAATGAAAAATCTTTCTTTTGTATTATTCAAATCAGTTTGAAGCATACTCAGTTACACAACAATTGCACATCATTCAGTTATAACTGGTCAAGATGCATTCAGTTCAGTTGAGTTATACAAACTGCTCATCAAAAAAAAAAAAAAAGAATAATGAAAATAAGCAAGCAAACACCTCTCTGTCTCTTTGTCTGTCTGTCTCTCTCTCTCTCTTAACGTTCTGTTTTGAGCCCTGTTTCATATTCTTTATACAATGTAGATCTGTTCAGATTAATCCATTTCCCTGTAAACCTCTTACTTACATGTACCCCTAGCTCTCAATCTCTTACCCTTTATTGTCTTTGTGCTTTTTTCATTTTTTTCTCTCACACACCATTTGATAAATCTTCCCTATTCTCTCCTCCCCCGAGTGATCCCACCGAATACACACACTCTCTCTATAGTTTTATTCTAGATTGCTTTCCGTATTTCTCTTACCCTGCTCAACCCCCTCTCAGCAATTGAAAATTTCTTCTTTCTCTCCTCCCTTCTCCATCTTCCTCACTCTCTCTATCTCAATCTATTGGTTTTCATTTTCCTCTCTTTCTCTCTCAATATTTTGATTTTCTTTTTTGTCTGTATTTATCCTGCATCTATCCCCTCCTCTTTTTCCCATCCTTTCTTTCTGCTCGTTAACCGTCAGTCACATCCCACTGGAGAGCATCGAACACACCGTGACTAGGTAAGAACCGACCCCTTCCTGCCGCTGCAGGTGTGCAAATTTGACTAATTCAGCCTGATTCGACACAAAAGAGGTACCACATTATAATTGTCTGGTAGGCCCCACTGCCAACCCGTCATCACCTCCGCCCCGCTGCATACGAGGGGAATCTTCAGAGCTTTCACCGGTCGGCACCAGCCAGGGATCTGTCGTCGGCCCATCAACTTTTTATGCTACATCACTTCAGAAGCCTGCTTCATCACCCTTGGAGAGATTTGATGCTGACGATCAAAGTTGACAGGATCTGTGGCAAGTTCTTCTCTAAAACCTTCTTTCTTTATCTCATATTGTCTTTGCAGATTTAACCGTTAGCCTGGACAAGGGCTTCGGAATCCTGTTTGTGAGCTCCGCCAAGTTCAACAAATGGTGACCATCCCGATTTATTTTGTGAGGTAAGTTGAGATATATTTCATAACCAGGCAGAACATCTATTATGACAAAATGTATATTGTATGTTTTTTGGTGAAATTTAAAATTACAAATTAACTTCCCACAAATTCATCTTTTTTTGTGTGTTTTAAGAATTATGGAGCAATAAGAGTATTGTAGTATGATCATAGGATCCTCCTCTATTGCTCTGTGTCTCTCTATCTCTATCTTCTCCTTCTTTTGCCATTTCCTTTTTTTCTCTTCTCTTCCTCTCTTCTGCCCTGGTCTCTCCTTCTCTCTCTCTCTCTCTCTCTCTCAGTTTTTTCTATATACTCTATAAATAATTGAAACATCAGACAAGCTTTGTGATATGTAGACAAGATAGCATTGGGGGGCGTTGTTTTAGGCATTCTGATAGTAATCGTCACGTCACAACATCCCAGTTTTGGCGTACTCCCTGTTGGAAAAGTGTCTAAGTTGTTGTCTCGCTCATTCTCTTGGTTTCTCTCTTTTACTATCCATCTATATATACTCAAATGAATCCTTTGACAAGATTAGTATGAAAATAGAAAGGATAAAGGATATCTTTGTAAATTGTAGAACTTAAACACATGATATGTACATGTGTATTTACTTTGTGTTTAGTAACTGATAAAGTGTTGTAACAACATTCCTGTTTGACGTAATCCCTACGGGGTATAGTGTTCTGGCTCTGTCTTTGTCTCTGTTTTTCTTCATCTATGCCCCTATAAATATCTCCCTAAAGTTAGATACAAGAGCGAGAACCCCAAAGACAAGCAAACTTCAAGAAGCGCAGACAAGATAGCATTTGTGGGCGTTGTTATAGGCGTTCCGATAGTAACCATCACGTCATAACATCCCTTTTTCGGCCTACTCCCCATCGGGCATTGTCCTTGCCACTGAAAGTGAAACAATCAGGCTCATTGGCTCTTCAGGTCGTTTAACTCGACCAGGATACAACCATTCTATAAGCTGAAATATCTCTTGCTTGCATATTTGCAGTTGAAGATGTGTGAAAGTAGAATTTTACAAATCAGCACTTTGCTTTTTAAAGGCAGTTTGAATTGAAAGTTATGGATTTGTCATATGAGTAATCATAACTAGTCTTCTGATTAAGTGAAGTAAACACTGCACTGCTCATGTGTAGTGGTATCCCACATGAACATGTACACATTGTGTGCACCATCTCTACATTGACCTTGTGCAGTGCTATTGACATGGGTCATTTCTTGCTCCGTCATCTCTCTTGTCACCCAACTTGAATCCTTTCAGGTTATTTGTGTGTAGCACTTTTTAGCAAGAAATTAACTATATTACCTATATACCCAAAGGCAAAGGGAGGCCAACAACATTTTCAAGTATATGGTACATGTAGGTGGTAGCATCAGAAGTATAAGAATATGACCCTTTCTTTACTCCATACTCAATTAGCCTAGAAGCTAAGCTACTAATTTACCATGACTTTATAGATTACACACTCAGATTATTGATGTCTTGTCGAAGGAAATTGGAGTCTTGGTCGGGATTTCAAGCTGATCTACTAATCTGTGCATTCAGTTTAATATTCAGTCTTCCAGACAATATCTTATGAATACTACTTATGGAGACTGAAACCCAGACAGAAAACCGAATCCTGGGCCATTTTCTTGACAGATACACATACTTCAGCTAGGCCACATTGAAGAAAGTAGAAGCATTTAGGAGATGCAGTGTGCAGGCTAAAACAATTTTAGAAGGTAGTCTGTCTACCAACCATATAATTTTCATTGGAAATCTTTTTCAACCTATGGGTTGTGAGATTATCAGATGAGTACTGACTGCAGAGGAAAAAAATAAGAGTGTCTGTATTATAAACCTTGATGCACCGATGGAAAGATATTGGATAAGCTTTCATAGCGTTCGGTCATTGCCCTTTCCTGTGATGATGATGTTCTGTCATTCAAATATCTATCACATTCTGCTGCTAAGCACAAACTGAAACAGGAACAGACTTCCCGCCTAATAGCCCCGTGGATGTGTGAGGTAATACAAAATACATACTATGAAAGTATGTATTTGTTATTAAATTGAAGCTGAACAGCCATGTGAGAAAGTTTAGGAAGGCCAAATTTCAAGTAATGTTCAATAATTTGCATTAAAAGAAATAAGTTATGTTACATCATCATAGGGCAATTGAGATGGGAATCTTTAAATTACCATAAAAAGTGTACATACATTGATCAATTGCAATTGGTTAGTCCTGTATTTTGAACTGCATTGCTTCAAAGTTATATGCTCTGTTTGCCTGTCTTTAAAGGTTTGGTCTGGAGCATCAAGACTAACAGCCAGGTGAGGGTGCTAATCTTGTATCGAGCTGAGTCAAGCTGCCGCTGCTAGGGGAGGGCTCCCAGAGACCCACGTGCGTGAGCCCGTTTCTTGCTTCGTAACGGTGCGCAGGAAGCCACCCAATTGCCAGCGGATGCTCGATTGATGTCCTTACTAGGCACGATCATTTCCCAGTCCCATTAGCTTGGCTTTCCTCCCGAGCTGTTAGAGCGTGCCATGCAGCGAAGCACTGGCTTGCCCCAGCGTACTTTGCTTGCCAATGGGCTACCCTTAATGTATGTTTGCTGCCTTGGTGATTAGATGTTTGGTTGGGTAGAGAAGATGGGGGGAGCAATGTACCTGGTTATTGAGCTTTTATCAAAGTGGTAGCCCACTTGCCGAGGTACATGTATATCTTCTGATGCTTATGAACATAATATAATAAATATTTATGAAAGGTGTCAACTTTTTTATTCATAGAAAGCTCAGTAATTCTAGATCCTTTACGTATTTGATCCATCTGGGAACCCAGAATAATACTTTTTGAAATAGATCATGTAGATATGCAAGCTGTATTTGTAATATTAAAGACAAGTCAAAAATTGATCCTTCACCCTGTGGTTTTACCTCACCTATGCACTTTTTCCTGTACGCCTCGAAACCCCATCCTGCCCCCACCCCCTTCTCAGGAAAGCACCGTCCCCCTTTCATTCTCATGTCGTCATCCCGTGAATCTGCAGTTTGACGTTGTTTTATCGCTGCAGTCATGTCGTTTGTGTCCTTCCCCTAGGGAATGTCCCGGTTCCACGCTGCTCTCGCAAAATTCTTCATAATAATGAGGCAGCTGAAATTTCTTTTTCGGGGGGAGCTTGCGTAAATGGAACCGTCGTTGGGGTCTCTTTGGTTGGGAGGCCGCGTGGCACACGCCCAACAGGTGGTACGTATTTGTCCCCCCTTCAAGGTCTCCCCAGCCGAGGGGTCACTCATCAGCCCCCGCATCTGTACTCACTAATTTGCTCGCGCTGCGCATGCATGACTCTTGTTGCCTTGAGGGCAAAAGACAGAAACAGTTTTTTGCCTAGCTCAGCAGTTTTTTCTCCCCATCGTCAGTGAGCTTGGCTGCGATCAGATTTTCAGCGCTTTCAAACCAAGCCTGGCTTTCCGGGCATTTGAAGATGATAAGAGCTTCGGCCCGGGTGCTGACAGGGTCACCATGATTCAAATTTTTTGTGAAGAATTTGGAAAAAAAAGAGTTTCCATGAAGTTAGGGAATGATTGTTGTTCGAGTTTGTATCATTAAAAGCGACTCGTGCTACTTGTGATCCTTTAATGGTAGGAAATTAACATGCAAAGCAAGTTATTAAAAGTGGAATAAAAGTACAAAAGTTACCTAAATCACGAGGGATGTTGAGAGGCCAAATAGTGAATTATTCATTCATTAATTTCATTTGTAGAAAAAGAAAAGTAAAATACTGAAAAAAAGTATTGATCGGCACTGTACAGGTTATAGTATATCGATAATAGTGTAATATTCATTGTTTTGGGATATTATTGAATGCAGGTTTTCCTTTAAGAGGTGACGATGGATTTTAAGGATTTGATCGACCATCAAATCATACAAAAACTTTTCAGTTGAAGAATCATCTCATGTATTTGAAATGCGGTCACATGCCTTTTTTTTTTTGTGCACCAATAGAAATGCAATGATAACTTTGTTGAAAAAATCAAATCAATGAATTTGAAAATTTCTACAACTTCTGCTGCTGCCAGAAATGGGCTGAAAACTGCTGATTAACCAAAAGTCTACACATGGTAATTCTAAGAGGAAATGCACTCAATAACATGCAATTTCCTTCGTCTGCTTCACGCAGTAGGGGCAGACTGGCTCTCTGCATCAAGGTACAAGTAGGATTTTGTTCTCACTGGACTTGTGTTCTTTTCTTATTCTCTTTTAACTTCCGAAACAATAGAATTGAAAGTCTGTATTCATTATGTTACGTCATATAGATTGTCCAAACACTTACATGTATTTAAATGAAAAGATTTACAATGTAGGTCGTTGATACTGCTGCGAATATCACATACCATTTGATTACAAATTGTGTACAAAATTAAATGTATGTTTTTAGTCCAGTAAGTTGGGAAGCTATGACTGAATTAGGACTAGGAATAACTGAAGATTAATGCCTTACTGCAGGAGCACTCTTACTCAAGTTTGAACATAGGATCTCCAATTTTTAAGACCACAGCTTTTACCACAGAACCTTTGAGCTGTTCAGTACTCTCTTTCTATTAAAATAACAGTAATAATAATGGTCACCATTTCAAATCTCAAATGAAAAGATATTTTTTAAGCTTATGTATATGTCTCATTGTGAAGTTTGGTCAGTTTTGGGTTAGTAAATTGTTGCAGGAGAATACCTGATTAAAAATATCAATGTTTCTTCATAACCAAGTCTTGAAGTAGTGATTTATTATTTTTATTTGTAACTTGTGGAGGGTGTTATATATGGATGGATGTTGAACAAGCCAAATTAGCCTAATTATCCTTGTTTTGGAGATAGAATAATGCGAGCCCACGCTTCAGCTTCACTTGGCCAAACTTCAGAACACATCTCACATCCTTGATCATGAATGCATCACATGCTGACGTAGATGCTTAATGTTGCGGCCAAGTTTATAACAGTTTACAGACCAGAACTTGAATATCTTTGACACACCTCTTGGTAATTGTGGTGAGAATTCAACCACTCTGAAAATTACTTGTAATCATTTGCCAGACAGAGGCAAGTCCTTGTAAACTGCACTTTTGTCATGGGAGGCCTTTGAATTTTTTTTTTCCTTCTAATCTAAAATTGATCTTGCTCTGAAAGATGAAAAACCTTGAATTATTTACCAACAACAATATACAATGCAATCATTACAATCGAAGCAAGAAATGTTCGACAGGATTCACATGACAGAAACAGTAAAAAATATTTGACGAGAAACCAAGCATGGTAATATGAAACCAGAAAATAACATAAATGCTTGTCAGATATCTCATTCCACAGCTGTGCTCTGCAAATAAAGCCATTTTCTTTTAGTATTATACATGCGCTCGTTATTATTTCTCACTCCCAATTTTCAGAGTGGTTGAATTCTCACCACAATTACCAAGAGATGTGTCAAAGACACTTACATTCTGGTCTGTAAACTGTAATAAACTTGGCCACAACATTAAGCATCTACATCAGTATGTGATGCATTCATGATCAAGGATGTAAGATGTGTTTTTCGGTTTGGACGAGTGAGACTGAAAGTAGGGCTAGTATTATTCGATGTGTAATTATGCAAAATCCAAATTTCTCATAGAGACCGCTTTTCTTGTTTCCCTTGAGTGGTCTTTATAGACAAGTTTAACTGTACTTTCTAGCTGTGCACAATTTATTTTTTCAGGTGACTGGTACACTTCCAAAGCATGTTTAGTTGCATGATTTTGAATCCAGGATTCTATATATTTTTTCCTCTTATAATATACTTTTAGGTACATTACAGTACATATAATTAGGGGGGATAAAGGTAAAGCTTATAAGATTTTTGAAAAGTTAGTCATGAGGGTCTTCTTTTGTTTTGCTCAACTGTGATATACATGTATAATTTTGCTACATAGAATTCAGTCACACAACCACTTTGTTAGTTGATGTTGGTTTGATGTTGTTTTTTTTTTTGGGGGGGGGGGGGGTGATAGGGGGTGCAAAATGCAAGATGAATACCAAATCCATGGATAAAAAATAGCTGAATAACAAGCTTTGGTTAGGTTTTTGAAATTCAGTTTTGCTGTCATGAAATTAAATTTTACTTTAGGGACTGCATGTGTTTTTACATGGCATTTTTAAAATGTGAGTCTTATATATATTTTTTTAGTTTATTTTGTCTACATTGGCCCCCAACATGTGAAAAAAAGAACTGTCTTTATTCATCTTTAATGTGTAGATCATAAAATCAGATAATTATTTAAAACAGTGATGCGTAATACCAGGGCCCTGTTTCATAAAACTTATCAATAACAAGTGCCTCATTTCTATGACAAATTCGCTCTCCGCCAATCAGATTGAAGGATTTCAGTAGCTTATAACAATTATTGTTATTGTTATTGATAAAAAGTTGCATGAAACGGGGCCCATGTTGTATTCCAATTACACTCATGCAGCCAAAATTTGTATATGAACATGACTGGAGGAATTTTTGCTCAAATCTGATAAGCCCGTTAATCTCAGTTCACTCAAATAAGGACAATCATTCTGTGTGAAGCTGGATTAGATGACAGACTAATTTCCTTGGCAGTGATCGAGAGTTTAATTAATCAAATTTTGTTGTAGACGAGCACATGAAGAAAGGGGGTTTAAAGATAGCTGAGATTTTAGGCCATGGATTGAGAGGAGAGAGAGGCAATGGAAGGGAGAGTTTTGATACTCCAGACTTGGGTAAACTTATTTTCATAGGATGCGGGTGTGGGTGGGGAGGGGCTCATTATACCTAGCAGTATAGACAGGCTATGTGAGAGATTATTTTGAAGTTGGAAGGGAGGGGGGCGGGGGGTGGGATTAATGATATTGTACAACTGGAAAGCAAAATGCATTTGCATTTAGGAATAGTGGACAGATGAGCAGTTCAAAGGGAAAGGGTGGCTCTATGACAATTAACCTGGGGATAACTACCGCCCCCCCCCCTCCAGGACAATTACAGATTTTTTTTTTGGGGGGAGGGGGTAATCATCCTGGGGGCAAATGTCCTGGGGGTAATTGTCCTGGGAGTAATTGTCCTGGGAGTAATTGTCCTGGGAGTAATTGTCCTGGGAGTAATCGTCCTAGGGGGGTTATTGTCTGGCGGGGAGGGGGTAATCGTCCAGATAAGGGAAAGGGAAAGTCTTGGGGTTATCAGAAGATGATGATAGTGATACATAACTCTGTCACTGGTGCATAAGGTACATGTAGTCATGTATTGCTTTGGGAGAATGTGATGTGTCACAGGTTACATTATAGCTGTATGTACCGTAATACATCCATCAAGTTCATCGACCAGCCCGTCTCGTCATAGTCCTGTCTGTGTTATTCTTTCAGGGGTAAGGTCTTGAAATTGAAGATAGCAGACAGAGATTGGTCCCTGCTTGAGCAGAGAAGACTGAATATTTTGGTGTACTTGTATCTTCATGATGAGTAAAACAACATCCCCTCAACCCTTTACAACTTGTCCCCCTCCTTTCTGCTTCCCCCTTTCCCACTAGTTACAAGACCACAGCAGTAGTCTCGTACCTCGGAGGTCCTAGATTCAAAACTTAAAATCAAAGTGCTCATGCCCTTTAGTAAGGACTTAAAAGAAGAGTGGGCGTCCAAATTGTCTTTTTGTTGATAAATCTACACATAGTTTTATGAACAGAACTCCAACATGATTATTTCAGTTCTTCTTGTGAATGTCTAATAATGACATAAAACTTTTGCTAATTGTTAATGAAAGACAATATGGAGCAATAATTTTATGTTTCAGTTGTGATTTGATCATTTCGCGGCATGAAACTTTCGCGAATCTCGACCACTCGCGAAATTCACGATAGTTTCATGCACGCAAAAAATTTCTGGTTTTACGGTAGCTGCATTTCATGAAGAAAATGTCAAATGTGCTTTACTTGCACCCATATACCATACTGTAGGGTTGTAAAATTAAGTTCATGCAGTAAATCAAACATTCAAACAGTCTCAAACGTATAACAGCAAACTCAGGCATCAAACATAACAGGAACTCAGGCAACAAACATAACAGGAACTCAGGAGACAAATAAAGAGATGTAAACTTGGTAGCGCTCTCTGTGATCTATCTGTCTGAGCTTTTTCTTTTTAATCATGCTCTTTTATATTACAGGGCTGCCTGGCCCCACATCAACTTGGTAACTAAGACAACATAACATTATAAATATTCAAACATACTTTAATGAACTTAAAGAAAATGGAAGTATCTATTTAAACTAAAATGTATCAACGCAATTCAATACAAGAACCAATCAGAAATAACTAATCAGAAATAACTAAGATGAAGATGGGTCAATGTCTGGGGTGATTATGTAATAAGGAATGTTCAACAAAAGTACCAGATGTGAGGATGGAGGGAATGGGCACATCTGAATAGGAAAGTAATGAAGGTGACAAGAGAAGTAGGACAGTGTCTGATGAGATGCATGACAACAAAACACCTATTGAAAACTGATCTGAACTGAATTCCAATTTAAGAACAGAAAAGCTAGTCAAGCACAATAGGCATCCTACCATAGTTTACCGCAGTCTTAACCCTAAAAAGACTGGGGTATTTTGGAGGCTGGAAAAACTGGGGGGGGGGCCTAAAGGGCCCCCCCCCCCTGAGATCTCGGCCGCTGATTGCGCGATCGTCGCAAAATTTTGCACGTGCGTAAAGCCTCGCGTAAACTACAAAATTGCATACTCAGATTTTCGAAAAATATTCATTAATTATTTTGAATTTAATTATTCTAATTTATGCGTAAAAGCATACTCTTTGCCCTAAATCACTAAATAAAGCTTCTAGGATGCTGATTTTTGGTGTAAATATTCCTTGTTACATTCCAAACAATTGTACATAAAAAAATTTCGGAATCAACAATTTTTTTTGTTTTTTTATTGTTTTATTAATTTTTTATGTATTTCATTGTTTTTTTGACCGTTTGTTTTTTTGTTTTTTTTAGCGAAATTTGTTGCAAACATTTTTAGAAGCATAATTATGCTAAAATCAATTAATTTCAGCCATTGAAATTAAAAGTATGAATTTTTATATGAATTAATTGTAAAAACACAATTTGCATTGACTTTGTACACAAAATCACGTTTCTGAGCAATTTTGGGGTTGACAAACTTTTTTCAAAGGGGCGTGGCTTAAAAACGGCACGCACAAGCGAGACAAATTTGGTCTCAAAAGTTGCGCGAGACTTGAAAGTAAAAAGTCATGGAGCGGCGCGGTGAAAGCTTTTCGCATTCCGGAGTTATCATGCGAAACGTCGAGGGGGGGAATGTAGAGAATAAATACAAAGTCATTCGTGTTCCAAAAAGATTTCATCTGTTCAGTGTTTCACTGCCACGCATATGCCAAGACCAGCACAGTTCTTTCAGCCCAAGGTTTAGGTTAGCAACTGTTATGTAATGAATGAGAGAATTAATATCAAGTCATCCCCGTAGACGTGTCGTGGTCTAGTGGATACGTCACCGGACTGTGGATCACTTGGTTCGCGGTTCGAATCCCGACGCAGCGCTAATGTCCTTTGGCAAGACATTCATCTACATTTGCCACTCTCCACCCAGGTGAAGTAAATGGGTACCCGGTAGGAAGAAATTCCTTGAATGCCTTAGCGCCAATCATGGCAGCTCGGCTATAAAAGCCAGGGTAATAATGTGATACTTTGTATTAAGCGCAGTAGAGTATATTTGTATAGTAGCTGCGCTATATAAATGGACATATTATTATTATTTTCCTGTGAAATTGTGAAATTCAACGATACAGGAAATTAGTAGGCTGTCATTAATTAGATATGAAAGGAAGTTCGTTCTATTTGGAAGGCATTCATTGTCCAGGAAGGGAAGGGAAGAGTTCACTTAAGGCAAGAACAATTAATTAGAGGGCGATCAAGAGTGACCCGTTCTTGGAATCCCGGTGAATCAGTGACTACATATTGTCAGTTGACGGCAAGAAGAGCGTTAGCTGTGTATCAAAGGATAAGTTATTACCCTTCTGGCTCTCAGCATGGCCTCTGCATGTACATGTACATGTAGCTACCACATTGTGATTTGCATTTGATTATAGATGTACGATGCATATATATGCTTGTTTGAGCTGGAGGTTGCTGTTAGTTTCATGGATTTATCTGTATACTCCTAGATCTCCAGTTAGCCCTACAATCCGTTAGTCCTACATCACATTGGTCCTACAACTGACTAGTCCTGTGTCCCACAGGTCCTTCACCCCATTTGTCCTACAGTCCATTGATCCTGCTTTTATTGGGCATGCTCCTATAATTTTGTTCCAATGATCCTTTGTTTCATGGATATCTTTGCAGTTGGTCCCACTTTCCAAATCCCACTTTCCAAATCCCAATAGTATAAAAGAAACTAAAAACATCTTGGTTTGATATAAAATGTTGGACCAGTGGAACATGAGATGAAAGAAGTACCTCCTTCAAGCTTCATGTATGACAAATACAAGTCATATTGTAAAATGGAATGAGGAACAATACGAATTTGACAGTCATATGGCCCGCATTTGCCATACACATGCAAAAAGAACAAACATCCCTTCATATCATAATCACTGAAGCATCCCACAAAATTCCCTTCAGCTATTGTGCAATCATCTGTCATCGTGTTTTCAAAAGTAATGTAAACTTGCAATCAGAAACTTCCCTTGAACTTCACCAAACTCAAACAGAGGACGAAAAGAAAGAAATTTATGACTTGCCTATGTGTGTTTTCAAGACAGGGCAATAAAATAACCCCTTGATTATGATTCATGTTTTTCGTTCTGTTGTAAATCGCATTTACTGACCAGCTTTTATACCTCAATAAACCTTTACAATGAGATACACAATGTAGAAGTAGGAATAAAGATATTCTTCCCCTTAGGCACAACAATTTACTTTTTTCGCTTTCCATGCCTAATTTCATTTTGCTTTTGTGGTGGTGAATGCGCACCAAAGCTAACGTAATAGCTAACGTGATGCAATTATTATGGGTTAAGCAAATGTGGGGCACAGTTTTTGCAACGTGCTGAGGGGTCGTGGGCGGTGGTTGAAAATTTGTGACGGGTTCTGGAGACATTGATATAAAAATTTCACCACCATGACTTGCATAATTTCTTTGTCATATACGTGCAGTGGTTGATAAATTGCTATATTGAAGTTCCAGGGTTTTTTTCTTTTATTGCTTTCATTTACTCTACATGTATTTGTCTGTCTCTCTGGCACTTAATGTATGTCTCTGTTGTGCTCTCCTCTTTCTCTCTATCTCTCTCTTGCAATCTTACAATTTTAGGGTCATCATATATTCAAATTCAAGTCTGATATTATTTGGTGAGCTTGGTGCTTTTAATTGAATTGAGCAAAGTAACTTTAATAGACCAATAAAGCAAGGATGTTTTTTAACTTCAACTTGCACCAAGTTTAAAACCCAGTATTGAGTTTCAAAGAAATTGAGAGCCAATATGTTTAATATGTAAAGGTATTTATATATGAATTTGATAAATAAAAGATATGAATTATTTCACATTATCCCTCCATATGGGGGGGGGGGGTAAAGAACTATTTGCCCTTTAAATTTGCTTAATTGTGTAGGCCTCCAAGTAACCCGTCTTTGCGGGGCCAATTTTTTTTTCTTAGAAGTCATGAAAGAGACCCTGGAGAAAAATAACACGTTAAGGGTTGCATGTACGCACAAAGTTCAACTTCAAAAACACTTGACTCTTCCTCTATCCATTTTGAAATTGTTGTAATCATATTTAATCTCAAATTTCCCTGGTATTTTAAGACAAGGAGGAGGCAGATGTCATGACAAAGGTCAAGATTTTACTGCCCCAAAAATATGGACTTATTCTCGTAAAACATATTTACATAATATTTTGATGACCCTTCCGTCTTAGACAGGCATTTGTTAGTTGGCCATTGTGTTAATACACGGCGCAGCTGTCAGAAATGTAGGACTTGCGTATTTGTTGGGTACACAGGGTGAACAGAATCAACAAATGGCTGTGACGTGATTGAAAAATTCCCGCAAAGTTTGCTGAGTCATTCCTGGATAAGTCATGGGCGGCCACGCTCAAGGTCTGTTTTCCTCTCACTTTCTTTGAATGTAGAAAGCAATCAACAGCTATTGTTGTATTCAAGTTCAAATAAGGAATTGGTAATGAAAATAGGCCTACACAAAATCATCAAATTCCTGTGGTTTTGTTTGGCATATTTTTTCAATGAATTGGTTATGAAATGGGGATGGCTTCCAGTAAGTCTCTAGATATTAAATGTTGGTATTATTAAAAAGAGTGAAAGGCCTGATATATAGGAATTAGTCAAACAAAAAGGGCTCTATTGACTACAGACTGTACACTAAAGAAATTTCAAAATTCAAAATTGAAGAGTTATGGTCACAAAATGAATGAATGTAATAATTATATTTGTAAATATAATACTTTAGATGAGTATTAGTATTTCTATGTCAATTAATGGTCTCATTATTCACCTGTAATGCTACACAAGATGTCTTCCACCTTTGTACATGTATACGTGCATAGCTAATATTGTCCTGTGTTGTCAGCACTAATTGCTAGTGAGCATGTCCGTTGACTATTGACTGTTTACTGCCCTTGATACACATACATGTTGTACTACATGTTTGCTTGATTATAGTGTTCCAAGAATAGCCATTGTAATGTAGAGCAGTGGGACATAATAGGCTGTCAGCTTGCTGAAAGATTTTGTGAGTTAAACTTATAGGCCTATGCAGTTTTTGTTTAGTTGGCTACAACCTGCAAGACTAACACCACAATTGGTTTGGCCTGCCTCCTGGAAAGTTATCTGAGGTTTCACGAGACTGAAGGCCCTCGAAAACAACAGCCAACTGAAACTTTCCTGTAGGTTCATTGTCGGCCTCATATGGACCGTTGGTCCCAGCTCAGTCTGGTGGGAATCCTGGGATGTTGCCATTTTAGTTGTTCTGTTGTTGCTTCTCAGTCAATGATTGTAAAGTTGATGGAGGAAATTGTGAATTTGGTGAAAATATGCCTTCTTAGGTCATCTAGCTGGTCAAGACCATAATGATAATAGCCTTCATAGATGTGATAAGACCTGGTAATTTAGCGTTATTAAACATGTCAGAAAGAGTTACTTTATAATTTTTTTCTTGTCACATTACCAATTCATACTTAAAATTCTTCAGACAAAGATAATTATATTTTCTCTACTGCTTGTAGTATTTTCTTCTATAATACCACAGATAAAACACATACATGTAGTACTCCTGCTTGCAGCAGTACCATAAAAAGTAACAACCTCGGCCATAATAATAGCATTGTAATGTCCAATATCTTGACGACCAATTAATCATGGTGTGTATGGTTTACTATCATTGTTTGCTGCTATATGTATCTTATCGGGTATACCAGGACAATTGCTCTTGTATCAATTTTTTCCCAGGGACTTTACTTTCAGTGGGGAAAAATCATCATGACTTGCAGATTTTTCAGACATTTTCAGGTTAATTTTAGATCAGAATACGTACATGGATGTTTTGTTTACATTTATTACAATGTGTTCTGTGTGAGCTAGTGTACTTTGGAAGCTTTTTTTTTTAATGGAAGATTGGATTTTTAAACTTGAGATATCTGCCAATTCATGCTTAAAATATGTAGCCTGCACATTAATATTGCAATTCATTGGCTTAAATCTTATGAGTTTTTCTTGGGAGAATAGGTACCTGGGAATTTAAAAGACATGTTATATCATCTTCCTGAGAGCTAGAAGGATGTTACTCTGTGTTAAAGTATATGAGTTAATGCCCTTCTGGCTCCAAACAGACGATAGACGATATATTTAATATAAAAAGTTTTTTTGCCGTGGGTGTACATAGCCTATATATGGGGAAAAAAGCATTCAGAATTCAGAATTTACAGTATTTACAGTCATCATTCCATATATTGATGGCAATGATTTATTGATATCAATCATGATCTTTATAAATTATCTTTTCCATAGAAGACAAGGTGCTTCCACTAAATCAATGACTTATATGTTCCAGCTATATAAAAAATATTTTCATGTCACTCTAATAGGAAGATCAATATGCTTGCATTCTTAAAATGTAACTCTTTTGGGCTCTTTTTAAAGGGAAGTTTATATGCTGGGAAATGTGAAGACAAATTGCGAGCTTTCTCATTCTTTTTATGTTCGTTTGGAAGATTATCGTAGTAGAAATGTCCCCTGAAAAGGATTGCTCTTTCAATGCCCTCACATTCAAAATATGACAAGACACAGCTGGAATGTTTGGGACAAACATTTGTATGTAGTCCCATATACACATTTCTGTGTGCAGTACATGTGACTCTCAGCAGGATTGAGTCAATTTCTTATCATTGTGGTAATGCCAAAACCTTACAACATACACCAATTCTTATATATATGCTATATAATCCACCTTTCCTAATTGTTTTGAGACAGAATTTTTCACAATTCAATCTCATGACCAGAACTCAACTTAATCTTTCAACAAGATGAATCATCCTAAAATAGGAAAATACATCTAAATCTCATTTTAATGAGAAGTTTGTTTTGAGCATCAGGTTCTTTCATCATGGGAATAAAGCCTATATTTGTTACCACTTCAGGGTGTTAATAACATTTACTTAGATCATCCCTTGGATCATCCCTTGGATAAAGATTTAACTTGCAAACAATATAGGATACAATCTGTTAGACAAACACATTGTCTGCTGAAGGGTCTTTGTTTGACTGTGAAAGGAACTCAGCTGCATTGTCAAGTTTTTGTGCATTGTCACTGTTTGAAGAGCTTTTTATCAGAGTGGGAATGTCATGTTGTGAAAGGCTTTTTCCTGTGCATTAATTGTTATGCATTTCTTCTTTATATCTCATATCTCTCTATCTCGGTGCCCCCTCTCTTTCTTTCACTTTCTTTCACTTTCTCTCTCATTTTCTCCTCTTTAATCATCAAAATGTATTCTGTGTATTCACATACATGTAGAGTTGTGTCTTTCTTCGTTATTTTCTAGTGCATTAGACTGCTTCACTTTTCAAATATAATGTTATATATTCTGTGCTATATCTATGGTCGGTATAATTTTTTTAGCTTTTCTGTTCTCCTTTCCCCTTTGTATTATAATGTTACTTTTGCGACTCTTGAAATCTGAAAGTTTACTGTTAGCTACAAATCTAGACAAAATGAGCACTCCGCATTGTCTTTACTGTAAAGAGACATATGTGACCCTCCACCACAAAACGACCAATAAGTCGCAATGGGAGTTTTAGAGTAAACAGCTGAAAAAGGTGGTTTGGGTGGAAATTTTAATTTTAAGTTTTTTGTATTTTCTGAAAGTTCATTTATTACTCTACCATCTGACAAAATTTCAGGTTAAAATACCATGTTGAAATATGTTTTTAATCTCATTCAAAATGACCATGTTTTCCTGGAAATTCAAAACTTTGTGTGTCAACTTCCTGGGATTGTACTTCACATCGCTTTTCTAGTATAGCTTAAAAATTATGCACTGTCTGATATTTAAAATCAAAAGAAAGAAAGAAATATATCTACATGTATTCTAAAGGTATGAAAAGTTTCAACCCAATCTAATAAGTACTTCACTGTGTATGCTAGGGAGTTTTGACTCAACCTTTTGTGCGACGAACAATAGGATACAGATTAGGCACTCTTAAATGGTCACTCTTCTTTAGAGCCCCTTTTCTCTATTGTTTTGGTCATTATTAGTCTGTCTGTCAAGTTGTCATTCTCATTGTAAATTACAAGAGTTTGCTTAGTCCATACAAGACAAGTTATATATTATTTTCAAGCTTAGAATCTAAGCTTTCAAACTGTGTTGAAATTTTAAAAACCTAAATTTCCGACTTATTGGTCGTTTTGTGGTGGAGGGTCACATATATTAGCTTGAGGACCATGTTTTATTTGTTACCTAATAGTTCCTGCTTGTTTGTTTCCTATAAATAGAAGGATAACTCATTCCACTATAGACTCTCCTGAACGCAGTATAGTTTATATTGTAGCGAAAAGGCTTTTTGACCAGTACTTGTTTGTTTTAATAGACCTTACTTTCTATAGTCAAGCGGCAAATCCTCATTTTCTCTTTAATCTTCTGACAGTAAGTTGAAAGGGTGCTTCATCATGTGCATAGCCTAGAAATAACATAATCCATTGGGCTCTTCATTGAAAAATACACGAATTACATACACCGCCTTTATGCCCCGCTAGTCTTACATTTGACTGCTGCTGCAATATAAATGAAAGGGGAAGAGAAGAGGTGTACACACCAGGTACACTTGGCAGATATGCTGAGTCACTTACTATTCTTCCATACAGCTCACTCAGGATCTGATAGTAATTCTGCGTGCAACAGTGAGCCTTACCTGCGTGCCTGCATACACAATACACTCATACACACACAGCACACACACACAGAGACACAGAGGAATAAACGCACAGTCATCATGCTATCAAACCACTGATTGTGGATATATACAAGGGCTTCTGCGCACATATGATGCTGGCGATGAATTTGGAGGGGAGAAATGCGTGCAGTTGAATGAGTCGATGGTCTTCCCGTAAAGGTTGGCTCGACGCCGCAGGTTCACAGTGTTTATAAGCAAGATGACTGTGAATTATTTGCCATTATCGTACTTGGACACACTTCAGACCAAACCTGTGTGATATATATTTCATACCTTCAAATTTCAGGATATACATTCATTATCGTCTCTGTTTACATTTGGCTGTTTGACTTTGAGTAGCACTGGAATACATTTTCATCACCAGGATTTGTTTACGTCAGTGTGATTTAATATATAGTCAGTCTATTTCATCCTGTATTGTTTGCAGCGAATTAATTTACATCAGAAATAGATTGGCAGCACATTGGATATTGGCGATTTATCGACTACAGTCGTACAGATTACTTTGGAAATAATCTACTTGATTTGTTGGTCTCTGTGGAATTAAATTCAAGAGTGGTATGTTTTGTTGTTTTTTTTTTCATTTTGTGTTTTGTTTTTTCTTGTATTCAGTCTCATACAGTCTCAGTGGATGGCAGTTATGCCTGTACACATGTGTACTGCATGAACATGATGAACATATTGTTTATCAGGGTCAAAAACTATATGGTGTGAAATTTTATTAAGGTGGCTATTATTTTACATGATATATCAAGCCACATTATCACATATTAAAATCATGTTGAGGTGGACTTTAATGTTACTTTGTGAAAAAACACCAGAAAAACTTTTAAATATGTAATTTGAGACAAATAAATGAGTCATTGATCATATATGAAGACAAGAAGAAAAGCAGAGGAGAGGATGGATCATCGCTATTGGAATTTTAAAATTGGGTAGTGCTAGTAAAAATGCGCTTGAAAATGAACATATATGGGAATGTAATATGATAATTATTAGCCTATGATAGCTGATGTACATGTATGCACATGTGTATGTCTAAAACTTTCATGACTTTGTATAACTTTGACTAATGGTTAGCTTGTAACAGTTCAATGTAATGGCAATATTCCAAGTGATTACCAGTATGGTCTTCCCAGTGATTATACATATATAGTTATGGACAGTCTAGATGGACAATATCACTTTGCTGCATCATTCCCCAAGAACTTCCTTTTCAGTTTCACTATGATCGATGTCATTGAACTGGACACCAAATCTAGAACACAGGGATTAGGTCATGTATATGTATCTACCGTGTATGTACAGTATATTGTCCTTCAGAAATAGCATAATACTCTCACAGTCTCAGGAATCTACATGTAGGAATTGTATTTGTACTTAATGTATTTTAATGGGAAATACTCAAGAAACCATCTTCTACAACTCCTCCCTGAACGGTGTCACTGAACAGCGAGGACGACTCTCTGAATCTAGAACACAGGGAATGGGTAATATGCCGAGTCAGCAGTCTCTAGATGCTGTCTCACATTGACCTGCATGACTCTACAAGATATCTAGCCATGATTCATAGCAGATGAGCTCTGGATCAGACCCGATCCTGTAATTGGGCAAGACGCATAGTGGGCCAGGTGGGCTTGTAGTATTACTTGCTTGATTTGGGCTGTGCAATGTACTGTACATGCACTTTATGAAGAAGATGACGGTTGAACTGCAATCAACCTAACCTTATTTTAACCGCAAAATTGAAAATTTGAAATATATTCTTGTAATTGTGCAGGATTCAGTATTAGGCCTATACATGTATGTGCAGGTCTCCTTTGTTTTTGTTAAATCGGATCTCTTGAATCATATCAGAATATACATCTGTCATCACTAGTACAATGATTACAGTTTTGAAAATAATTAAAAGTAACTAGTGTTTTACTATTAAAAGTAAATACATGTTCTCATTATTCATTTTTCTCTCAAAGGGAATTGCTTGATGAATTCAACAATCTTAGTTCATTGTACATTAAGTTCAAATTTGGAAAGATCTTGCTTATATCTGATATAAACACTCCTTCACGGTCCACTCTCCTTAATAGGGAAAACAGATCCAACAGGTTCATGGCTCAAAATTGAAAGTTGAATGTTATATGAAGTGCCCAGGATCACTGGGAAAATCCCTTTTCTCACCATTGTGCTAGCAAAAATGTGATTCTAGCTGTAACATCCTGAATTAGACACGGATGTCTTCGTGTTCAGTTACTCTACATTCACTACTAATTAGTTGTACATGTACATGTAGTTGTCCCATGAAGTTGCATTCACATTGAAACTTGAGTCAAGTTTGTAGTGATACATCATACATGTAGTTTATATTATGTGAATCCATTGATTGGCAGGGGAAAAGGCAATCGGTGTCGGTTACTATTACAATCTATTCCTGTGACATCTGTGAGAGTGAGAGTCTGTGGGAAGGCCACCAGTAATTAGTTTCTGTTTATTACTTTAATACTACTTGAGGTTTGGAGGTAGACTTTATCCTTGAAAATTAATCATCACTGCCCTTGTGCAGTACAAGCCTCCTATAATTAATCATCGTTTGATATGCAGAGCAGATTGTCAGTATACGGTAGATGTAATGTTGATGACCATTGACGAGCCGTGGAATGTGATAGGTTCTGTTTAGTCTCCCCTCAAAGCTTATGTCAGAGTAGAATAGATTCAAATCATCATCATAATTTTCAACTGTATGCCAGCTCAAAAATCTTTTCAATTTCAAGTTTGACAATGACAGTTCTTATAATTATATGATGCCATATATATTGGCCTGAAAGCCAGGTTTTGCAGGTTTGCTACAGTACAACTTTCATTATTCATGCACAGGTATAGTATATCTGGCCATGCCATTAGCTGTCTCCGGTCAATGACCTTTAGGGCTCCCTTTCAAGTTCACTATTACTAGTCTTGTGTTACGGGATGTTTGCTCCGGAATTTTGACTAACATCGTTAACTGGAAAAGAAGTTTCTTTGCCTGAGGATCTTAAAAGGATTGTTTTGATAATTGTTCAGCCTCGTAACTCCTTACTAGTACATTTGGTATTTAGATCAGGAAAATGAAGACTGCAGAAGGTGTTTTAAAGTAACCTAACATGTTGTAGACTTCAGTTGGCACATTTTCACATGTATTAGGCCTACCATACTTTTTTCTGAACGTCTTTGAAATTTTGATCGTAAAATATTCCTGCGAATACTTTATAGACATCTAACAAACTAGCAAAAGATGCATAATGTGAAGAAATCTGAATACTCTGCCTTGAAACTTGAATACTAGAAAATAGAAAACTTTACTTTTTCGTATTCAAGTTTTCTATTACATATGTATGCTTAAAGTCATTCTACGAATGTATTCATCTCTGAAGTACCCTTTTGCGTTTAGAGTTGTGCAAACGCGGCAATGAGAAAAGGAAGACAAGTGCACCACAGAGCTCTAACTCACTAACCTTTAGATCTAGAATTGCTGGCAGCCTCTCTTTGCTTACGAGAAGAAGGTCCCATGTGCGATGACATTGCATTATAATGAAGACAGCTTGTTTACCCACCGACCTTGTCCTATGCCCAGTGTACATAGTGATCTGGTTTATGTATATTTGATGCCATCTAGCCAAGGCATATGGAGTAAATATGGTGGATCCTGGATAGATAAATGATTATTGGATTGGATACCAAGTAGGCCAACATGTAGATGTATGTTCAACCAAGGAGTTATATCAGTTCTGTGATAACTCCTTTGTTCAACATCAGCTTATTGCCTGTACTGTACATGTAGGTCAAATGTGACGTGGTGCTTTATACATCTAGGCTACATTATGTAGTTGATTTATGAACTATCTCTCTCTCTCTCTGTATACAGAGGCCCGTATTCTGAACTCCGGTTTAACTTAAACTCGGTCGAAAACTGCCCTTTGAACCATAGTTTTGGAAAATTACATTCTGAAATCTGGTTTAACTTAAAGGGAGCGACAAGTCGCAATCTATGGGCGCTTTTACAGTTGGCTGCTCCTTTCTCTGGATCAAAGTTAAAAGCGACTTCAATTTATCGTGCGCAGCTAATAAAAGTTCGCACATTGACCCAAATTTGAGTAAACAAGATCGCGCGTTCTTTATTCCAGTATTTGAATCTCATTGGTCGGTTGCGTATGGAGATTCGAGTTAATGATCGCGCGAGGAATCCGGCAATAACATTACTTCGGTAGCGCACGATTGGACCTGATTGTATCCGAATTTCCCCGAGTCAGGCCAACTGGTCAGGCCCATGGATTACGACTTGCCACTCCCTTTAAACTCCAGTCTAGTATGGCTTAACTTTGTACAGAAATTTAGACTGGACTTACGGTTTTAGTCAGTTTTGATTAAAGCTCTGGTTTAACTTAGACTGGAGTTTATTAAGTTAAACCGGAGTTCAGAATACGGGCCAGAGACTTCCCCCCAAACAAGTGTGATTTAAAAAATGATTGATACAGGTATAATTAAGCCTAAATGTACATCTACAATGTACGTTCAAACATTAATTTGTAAATCTGTAAATCTATACTCTTGGGTATGTTTTATTTAGAGTTATGCTTGAGAAATTTAGTTATTATTGCTCTTGTGTAACCATTGGAAGTCTAGGCCTGGGGAGCGTTTCATCAAGCATTTTGTCAGTGATTTTCACCGACAACTGTTATAAGCTACTGAAATCCTTGCATCTGATTGGTTGAGAGCAAATTTGTCGGTGAAAATCACTGACAAAACGCTTGATGAAATGCTCCCCAGAACTGAACTAAACAGATATTGGCAGCATACTGGTGGCTGAACATAGAGCCCATTCACACTCACTTCGTTAGAGCAGTCTAAACCGTTCCTGAGGAGCGGTTCTGAGGTGAGTGTGAATGTTAAAGGGAAATCCAACCTTAATAGCAAGTTGCTTTGAAAGAAAGAGGAAAAATCAGAGGAGCAGATTGGTGAAAGTGTGAATGAAATCAGACAAGCAATAAGAAAGTTATGAATTTTTGAATGTATACATATGGGAAGCGATCCTAAAGCGTACTTCAACTGGTGCAGGCCATCGCTGCATTTAAAGAAAAAGAAGACGATAGAATGAAAACACAAGGAAAGACGGAAAGAGGAAATGATAGAATGATGAAAAGAAAGAAAAGATAGAAAGGGAAAATGATAGAAAGAATAAAAACAAAGAAAAACATTTAAAGAAAGAGAAGACGATAGAAAGTATAAGGAAAGATAGAAAGAGGAAATGATAGAATGATGAAAAGAAAGAACAGATAGAAAGAGAAAATTATAGAATGATAAAAACAGGAAATCATAAGAAATGTAAAGAAAGAAAAGATGATAATATAAAACGAAAGAAAACAAGGAAAAATAGGAAGAGAAAATGAAGTGATACAATGATAAAACAAGGTATAACATAAGGAAAAAGTAAACAGAGAAGACGATAGAATGCTGAAAACACAAGGAAAGGTGAAAAAAGACAAGATGATACTATGATATGCACACAGAGAAAAAAGGAAAGTGAAAAAAAAAGGAGCCTTGGAAAGATATAAAGATAAATGCATCAGGCAGGCAGACAGTATATGGTTTGAATTCCGCGCGAAAATAAACGTTCTTCAAGAACTGTTCCTCTAGAGCGGTCTAACTTGGAGTGTGAATGGGGTCATAGAGGCTGTAACAAGTCATCAATGGCATTGAATGATGATCAGAGTGAGATTCGAACTTGACTCTTCACACTTCATCGTCATATTTCTACCCTACCCTTGTTCACTAAACCACATTTTATATGCTCGCTGCTTTATGTGCACGAGGAGTGGGAGTATGTGCACATGTAAATGTTTCCATAGCCCATCATACCAGTCTAATGCCACATGAATGTGACATATCTGAGACAATGCAAACGTGGAATGTTTGAGTAATAGAGACCAAGTGGTTGTATTGACATAATTAAATGCTGAGTCAGAGATGGCCCTCCATACGCACTCTGTGCTACGTGCTGGATGTCATCAAGCATTCTGTTGATTTTGGCAATTTCACAACATGCTAAATGAATAATGGAGCATGTACATGTAGGTGGTGTGCAAACATTGCAAAGTTTATTCACTTCATTCTAGGGTTTGCGGATGTTGAGTGGACTACATATTCATATTCATTTTTCATTTCAACCAGGGAAGATTAATGTTATCGTATAATCAAAACGTGGGATTATTTTATTAAATACCATACAGTCAATTTGTTTTTCACTGATGCACATCTTAGTTGATTTGACGGTTTTGCACTTTGTCATACTGCAAGAGCATGTTTATTGGAATTGCACCCTGCTGCATGGTATTAAGGTTACTTATATTTGTCTTTTATTTCCTACAAATATGAATTTCTTTTTATAATTGTGTCACGAAAGCAGTTGACAATGCTGACCTGGTATCAGACAGCATGACAATGCAAATTACTGATGATCCTACCACGATGTGTGTCACATACAACTGGACCACCTAGGTGTTGTTTTCCTCGTGACTAAGTGATCAGCCATCAACAACTTCTGCAAAATACTGCCTGTTCTGTCAGTTAGACAATACTATCAAATACATAGCAAAATAGTTGAAAGTGAATTTGAGAAGTACTGGAGATTCTTTTATAAATGGTTTGCTTCCTTCATTATTTCCTTCAACATTTAAATTGAGGCCAGCTCCATTTATTTTTTTCTTTGTTATTTCCTCCGTTGCCAGTTTTGGTGTCTGTTTTCATATATCCATAGTGCTCTATTTCATGTAGTGCTGATACATGTATTTCCTCTTCTCAGTGTGCAGTATTAGGAAGTAATATCACCCTTACATGTACATTGTATATCCTGGTATGGAGATACTTTATTAATATCATTGAAACCAAAGATTTGTGTAGTGTGCTTAAATTATGTGGTGCCTGTCCTTTTTTTCATATATGTACATGTATATGATTCATACAAATGTTTGAATTGTGTTCTTCTCTATTTTATACTGCAGATAATTATCATCGTCTGTGATTCTGTCATACCTTGAGGAAGTGGAGAGCAGGGACTCGATCATCTCGTCTTTCTCCCTAGTATGATCCAAGCTGGACGTCAACATTGCTCAACAACAGAATTCTTCGCATAATGGCAAAGAGGGAGCCCTTCCCAATAGTAAAAATATGGACCCACCACGAGTACCCCCAAAGCCACCTGCCAATGATCAGGCTAGCAACCCGCCCAGTGAATGGCCACAGAAAGGAATCCGTCACAAGATCAGCTGTGATGGAAGCATCACCTTTACCAGTACCAAACACCCTGCTAACGCATTCAAGGTTGTTAGTGAACTGCGGGAGAACCGCGATTTGTGCGATGTGACGCTTATCGTCGAGACTGTCAAATTCCATGCCCACAAGGTGGTGCTAGCATCATGTAGTCAGTACTTCAAGGCAATGTTCACAAGCGGGTTCCATGAGTGCTCCAAGCAGAGCATCGAGATCAAGGATGTACACCCTTGTGTCTTCTCGCGGATAATGGACTTCATCTATACCTCCGAGATCACAATCACTGAGTGTAGTGTCCTGGAACTTTTACCCAAAGCGATTATGTTCCAGATCACAGACATTGTGGACGCATGCTGTAATTTTCTGGAGCACCAGTTGGACCCAACAAATTGTATAGGAATATCAATGTATGCAGAGGAACACAGTTTACGTAGCCTCTCGGAACAAGCGAGTATGTTTGTTTTCCGTCACTTCTGTGAAGTATCGCAGTCGGAAGAATTCATGAACCTCAACCTGGTGCAGCTTCTAACGGTTATCAAGCATGACAAGCTGAATGTCTGGTGTGAGTCGGAGGTCTATGATGCCTGCCTCAGGTGGGTGCGCCATAAAGAGGACGAGCGTAGGCCTTGTCTAGAGAAACTCTTCAACTGCGGCGCCATACGTGTGGAGCACCTCTCACCAGCATTCCTCAAGAGGCAATTGGACCGTTGCGACATTCTCAGGGACGAGCCAAAGTGCAAAGACTACCTGTCCAAAATCTTCCAAGAACTGCAGCTGCATAAGTCCTTCAAGACGCCCAAACGGAACCCCATTTCAGCATGTGTAATTTACACTGCCGGGGGCTATCTCCGCCAGTCTTTGACGACTGTGGAATGCTATAACCCTGAAGAAGACCGATGGCTCAGGTTAGCTGACCTCCCAGAGCCAAGGAGTGGACTCAGTGCAGCAACCATACATGGTATATTTTATGTGGTAGGAGGCAGGAACAATACAGCAGAGGCTAACACAGACTCCAATCGCCTTGATGCGTACAATCCCCTCAATAACCAATGGAAAACACTCCCTCCCATGAACCATCCTAGGAATAGAGTAGCAGTAGCGGTACTAGATGGACTATTGTATGCTGTAGGAGGTTCACATCAATGCAATCAACACAATAGTGCAGAAAGGTAAATGTTATTCAAAATATTTGTTTAACTTCTGTCTTCTCAAGAAGTCTGGAGGAGTAATTTTTTAATTTTTATGCAATCAAAGCCTAATATAGCACACGACTCCAGCCCTGGGGGACCAGACTGTTGGTCTTGCTCCGGGCTATATTTGTCAAAGACAGGCACAGGGAAAGGTTTGGTATTGGGTTTTATCTAAGGCTTAGGGTTAGGGTTAGGAATAGTGTTTGGTCCAGGGTTGAAGTTAGGAATAAGGTTAACGTAGGAAATTGACCTCAGAGCAATTGTCACTGGAGCAGGTGTCGCAAAACCTGGTTTTGAACTCAAGAAATATGGATAGGTGTTGTTGTTTTGAGGGGTTGGTTCTGTTGAGGTTGACAAGGTCATCACCTGCTACCAGGTGTACATTTAGTCAGAGTCAGGGTTTCATGTTGCTCAAATTCATCAACACCCAAGTGCTATCAGTCAAGGACCAACAGGAAAAATGCGCAATCATGCACATCGCTAGAGTTGCATTGGTCATCTCATTGGAACGAGATTGCTCCAAATCGTCACTTTCTGGCGCCTCAGCATGATAAGCCATTTTTTCTGTGCTGCTGTGGGCCAGGCCTGCCAGGCAATGACTGACAGCTACTGGCCAGTCATTCACAAGGGGGACTTGCCTGACTTGCTCGCCTGCCTGCTTGCTCCTTACTATTCTGCATCGTCATGACCCTTATCTCCCCCCTTCCCACTCCCCCCTCTCTCAAGGGTCATTACCAGGTATCTGACTTTTAAGAATCAAGTTGGGATAATTGTCATTGTCATTGCTTTATTGTTCAGTGTTTCCTTCTCATGACCTCGTCAAACCCGGTCTGGGAGATTCTTAGTTATGGGTGGGTATGAGTGTGTGTAGACATCCATATTTTCAATTGGCAATGTATGACCTAGATGTTTCATGAGATATTCTTTTGGCTAATGTTCTGTTGGTACTGTAGTAAAAAAGTAGCAAATTCATTAAGCGTATTGCTGTAATAGTTATCCCTTCTTCATTGCCATCTTCCCCCCCCCCCCCCCCCGCATGTCCTTTTTGTAGTATTTTCTGCAATTTGATAAGATAAGATAAGATAAGATTTATCGACTGGTATCGACCCCCTCTCAGGGCATGAGAGTACAAACAAAAAACATTTACAAATATTATACATGTACATACATTATAAGTGTGAATATATAGTAGATAAAACATTGTATAAAAACATTTTGATATTAAGTCATCACACTATCCCTCTCTTTCTCCCTCTCATTGATCCTCTCTTTTTCTTTCTCTTTCTGTTTGTCTGTCTTTCTCTGTCTCTCTATCTCGTATCTCTCTCTCTATCTTTCTCTCTGGATATCTTTATTCTATTTTTCATATTTTTACCTGTCCAATACCATGGAGGTAAGAAGAGGTGAATGTCTCCATCATACCACAGAAGCATTTGTCATCTCCATCTCATCACATTCCCCCATATGGCTCCCATCTGGCATCATCCTCCCTCCTCCCTCTCCTCCTCCCACGCCATCATCCCTCATCCTGCCGGGATCGAAACAATAATGTCTCACCCCCTCTTCCCCCCGCCCCGCCAGCATCCTGCCCTCCCTGTTCCCTGTAGACTCTCAGTGGATGTGCCCTCTATAGAGAATGCCAGCTTGTAGTAATACCTTCCATCTGAGACAGTGACATTTGAAAATAATGACTCCACACATTGTGTTTCTCTCTTTGTGTGTTTTTGTCCCTCTCTTTCTCTCTATACCACTGCCTGCCTTTCCCTCTCCTATCCATTTTGCTTTGATCAATATGTCCCTTCATTCCAGTTTCCATTAATGTCAAAATAAGGACACTGTCCTTTGGAAAGGTTAATGTACATTTGAAAATAAATGTAGAAAATATTTTATCTCAAATTCTACAAGACTCGGTACCCATTCATAATACGGATGTCAAAATATGTTACATGATTCCTTTAAATATTGGACTGTTATACTGATATAATATACATCTACATGTAAGTGTACATTCAGGCAGAGACATGGATATATCTTTACATGTATGTAAATAAGGGAGAGTTGGTTCCAGGTTTCTTCAGCTTACACGTATGATACAATGTGCACCTGCTTCCATTATTTTTCTTTTCATTTTCATAATTGCCATGTTTCTCTTTCCATATCATCTCTTTCCATATCATCTCTTTTCTCTCTCTCTTACCCCATCTCATCTTTTCTCTCCCACCACAGTCTTTTTAATACAAAAATATTCAGTCCATCTGCCATTGCTCTCAATCTCATGTTTCATTACTCGCAAAGAATACCAATGACGTACGAAACTGCCATGAGAACACACACCACTTAGAAACGATAATACCTGATTAGATCTCTTTACTTGCTGAATTATATGTGAATTAAACTGACTTTATTGACTTCGAGGTTTTAGGCTTGTACATATAGCTACTCTGGAAATTGTAGGCATGACTTTTGAAGTTGAGAAAGGGACGGGGTTAATTATAAAAGGTGTAAAGGAAGGAGAAAGCAAAGTTATTTTCGGTGTTTTGGAGTTGAGCACCGATCAGCGGGCGAGGCAGCGGTGGCAAGGAGCAATCAAGCGGTAACAGATATTTCAGTGCACAATTGGGTGGCGAGTTTGCGACCAACAGTGCATGAGTCGACATAACGTGCATGCGATGACATGCATGTCTGACAAACTGGCGGTGTTATGTAGAGTCATGACTCCCTGCAAGCAAGCCACTAAGCCAAGGGGAGGGGATAGTCTTGCCCAGATACAGACCCTGTATATAAGACATCTTGAAATATTATATTGAATAGGATTTCAGTGTGATACTTGATAAACTCTGGAATTCAAAATTTAATTTTTGTATTTGTTAGCTTGAGAGTACCCGAAAATGCACAAGATTAAATCTTTTAGCCTGTTGGAAACTTCAAATAAAAATACTGTGTTTAATGGACAATTCATCATCTTTCAAAGAGTGCTAAAAATGCCAATTCATATCCTTCTTTTTTTAATATATTTTTTCCTGTGCAATTCTTGCAGTAATACCTACACATCCATTTTATTGCTGGCCTGGAGAAGAATTTAGGAGTGGGTGCATTGTTTGATGACTTTCGATTTCATTACATTTGAGCTTAAACATTTTATTCAATAATCTTTGAGGCAAACAAACCCAACCCTAACATGAAAGATGCCATACTGTTCCATTCAGTCCTCACCCTCTTGCCTTATCAAGGATGTTATCCTAATAAAAAGACTAATCTTTCCTTTCAGCGTGTGGTTATTTCCTGATGTTCATTTCTGATTTCAAGTGTTTTTCTATTGTACTATAGTTTGCCAATACTGAAAAATAAAGCAACACTTTCCTGTTTGTAATGTTGTTGTTGCCCCTCAAACAACTACTCTGAAAATTGCTCCTTTTCTAATATCTTCCTGGCTTGAAACCAAATTGGAGTTATTCATGACGATGGCCTCACCACAAATGCGCGGCAGGTTCGTTTGTCGAGGCACTCACCCCTGGGTTCAAGCAGGCTTCTCCCACAGACTAACAGGGGGAAAGTCACTTGTTACTCCACACAATTGCATTGTCATTGCGGCCAGGTAATTGAATCATCGGAGTACTACTAATCGGCAAATTGCGCTTTCTGCGTTGACAAATTGCACGTCCTGTTGGCATTTCAGCTGCACATCACAACCCCCCCCCCTCCTTTGAGGATCTAGACGAGAGAGAGAGAAAAGGATTCTGAGAAGAGAGTCGACCCCCTGAAATCTTTATACTTAAATGCCTTTCTTGCATTGCGTATTAATGTAAGAGAGCGTGAGATGCTTAATTGAAAAGATATGCACAATGTGGGATGTCCGATATTAGCATCAGTCTCTGAGGAATGCTTGCCAGCTTTGCCATGATGTTAAAGAAATGATGATGATTGATTTCTTGATTGGAAGCATTTTTTTTTACTCTTTTAGATAACCCTTGTTACTGTATGTCATATTTCTTGTTGTAAATTGCACATTAAAAAATTCAAATAGATATTTGTTTATAGACAAGATGCACAAATGTCACAAAATACAGTGGAGTACATGATAAAATTTGTGTTCAGATGATGGTTGT
>CM046859.1:48413315-48462980 GCA_025617745.1 Heliocidaris erythrogramma | reverse complement strand
ACTATCATCATCGACCAAGAGATGAGCATCCATGTATTATGATACCGTCTGGTGGCGCTATTGTTATACTCTAAGACAACGTGATTATCGACGACTTCATTATGATCCATATCGAGGTCTGGTAGTGAGACTGTCGTTGGTTCCTTGGCTTCAATATCTGCAACAAAATAGAAGAAGAAAATTTTATAACTATTGGGTGACATATTCTAAGGGAAAATAAAAGTGGTATGTTGCTTATATATTTATTGACAACAAATACAGCAATATTCACATGATTTTTCGCTACGTAAGCATCATAAAATCAGTGTGCCTGTTTGTTGAAGGCACGTCGAAATATTGGCATTATTTATTAAAACACCTATTGCTTCGTATTTTGTTCTTTTATAAAGAAATCTTATTGCACTTGGTGTTTATTTGTTGTTGTTTTATCTTGCTGAATTAAAATATTTTGACTGAGATGTGTAATAGTTTAAAGTAAGTCTAATTATAATATTTTGAAACTTGGGAGACGCTAAAGTTGTGATTTCAACGATAATGCTTTTTAGAAGGGTAAAACTAGTTTGAATGGACAAGTCAAAGTTGAGTTTTTTGAGGTCTTTAAATGCACTTAAAAATGTGAAAATAGTATTTTCACCAGTCAATCCCGATTTAGATATCTCACCGAGTATGGTGGTTTTGCATACGCATTACAAAATATACGGTTTACAATCGGATAAAGATGACGACTTGTAATGACGACTTGAAAAGAGGTCACAAACACATTTTTGTCAGACTCTATAATATGTTCATCAGTGGCGTCTCTACAGACCAATCTTGTACAGAGTTGTTGGATTTGGCAATTACCCTGCAGATATAATAGATCCCCCCCCCCCCCCCCCCCGCTCATCCTCATGACGATGCAGAATCTTAGATTTTTTTTTAGTAATAAAAGGGAAAATGACTATATATTTTAGCTTCGATATACTTACCACATCCTGGCATTGGATGAGGTTGACATTTGAGAATGCCAGCCACACAATGACAGCTATTACAGTTCATATAAACCCATCGTCCATGAGGAACACGCCCGCAGCTACTATTAAACCTATAGATCTCACAGTATCTACCCATGTACTTAGAAGGACAGTAACAGAAACTGCCTAGAAGTCTAATACCACCGTTAAGACAGGGCGGTAGAGGGCGACGTGTAGCTGTCAAAGAAAAGATAAGAAATAGATTACTACTAAATGAAGGCTCGAAAATGACAATTTGACGATTAATAGTAAATAGGTAGGGCGTCATACTCGTGTGACTATACGGACTTGCTTTCAGATCTGCATGTGCTATACTACTACTAATAATAATAATGATAACACATGTGATAATAATAATAATAATAATAGTAATGATAATAATAATGATAATAATAATGATAATAATAATAATACTAATAAAAAAAAAAAATAATAATAATAATAATAGTAATAATAATAATGTCAGATTGTGATCACATATCATTGGACAAGATAAAATTAATATCATATCAATAAAAACATTCCTGAATGAAAATGCGTTTGCCATTTCTTCACGTAGTAGTTTCATATCTGATGAAAACAGCACATAACATGCCAGCTCAACAAAGCTACAGTGAATATATAGGGCAGAGGGGTCCCGGTTCAGTGGTTTTAGCACTTGCCTGGATGTTTGTATGCGATAGGCCTATACGAGGCGGGTGGGGCCTGAATCTCCTCTCCCTGACCCCCCCCCCCCCCCGAAAATGTGCGTGTACGCCTAGGTATGTCGGAGGTCGAGGGTTCCAGCCCAGGTACGGCACTAATGTCCTTTGGAAAGACATTAATCTATACAATTACCACTTTTCACCTAAATGTAGCATATAAAGCTGGTTTGGAGAAATTCTTTGATTGATGTGTGCACCGACACTGGAGCGCTTTTAAAGGAGAACTTTAATGATTTTAAACATTGGCTTAATACTTATTATTGCATAGATGGCATAAATTAACAAGGTTATCCAAATTCAACGCTTGGAAACATTTGAAGTAATGATTATCATCAATTATAAAACGGTAAAATACAGTCCCCGATATAGCAGCCGAAGAGCTCCTCGAACGCTGCTGAAATATGTGACGACACACCATGGACCAGTCCTGTCTAAGCAGACGATGTCCCATAACATCTTACACATTTTTCAGAGCCTGTTTTGTCATCTCCTCTTCACTTATTTCTCTTCCTTCACTAGCGTCAGTCTTAATGTTAGTCTGTTGCCTCACTCTTAACTTCGTGAATGGTATTATTTTGATGAAAAATGCAGCGTTAAAAAAATAAAGGAATCAGTCACTTGTAAACAAAATAAGACGCCATTGTATTTTCAGCTGCTTTCACCGGGGCATTTTCGGCGTTTCAAGAGGGAACGAATACCATCCTGCTATTATTCGGAGGGCTTTTCAATTTGAAAATGGGGTTTATTTCATTGATCATTGACCCTTCTCCTGTGTATTTACAATCAAACGGTTTTAGCTATCAGAATCAGTTTCATTTTCCCTTTATAATGGTGTGAAATAAGGTCATGTTTAAATACACCAAACTCTTTATAATTTGATAAATAATTGCATTGCAATTACGTTCATTCATTATAGGACGTCGTCTGCTTAAGCAGGATCGATCCCGAGTGTGACGACATCAAAACATCGCTCTATTTCTGGCGAATCCTCGGATATTCCAGATGCTGAGAAGAGCTTTTATTTGTGTTGTTTTTATAATCATCAGATACGCAGTTGACATAAAACTTATACGATTGCCATCTGTAAGCTTCCCAGTTTCTAGTGATACATTAATTGCCATATTTGTGATTTTCTTTGAATGTCTACTTTAAGCACATTCCTTGGTGGATACGACTGCAGCTATACAAGCCAATATATTTACTATTCACTATGAACATGATGACAAAGAGAGCGGACAAAATATACAGCTCCTCATTGTACCCTCCACAACTGCTCTGGTAGACAAAAGAACATCCCTTCACTGCCATTATGTAAAATATAGAACAGGTGAATATGCACGTGACAACTGTTCTACATATTTTTACATAATATCAATGAAGGGATGTTCTTTTGTCTATCAGCGCAATTGTGGAAGGTTCAATGAGGAGCTGGATATTTTGTCCACTTCTTTGTTTGGCATGTTCATAGTGATTATCGCTATCATTATTATTTTTATTACATGTATTGTTATCATTATCACACGGTTAAAAAATAAGAAGAGTATTGTGACAAAATCGACAATAACTTACAATGAAAAGGTTTTTTACAATATCATGTTCAAATGACAAGGATAGTATTCTGATCATACACGTAGATTTATATCGGCCACTAGGGACCACGTTTCCATTCATATTACGTATATAGGCATCACGTATACAGGAACGCTGAAAAAGCAATGGACTGTAAGAAGAGCTTAAATTCTATCACCCTTTACTATCTCCCCCTCCCTTTCACCAAACAAATCCTTTGATAGTAGTGAAGCCATCCTATTATATCACTGATGTAGATAGTCAATAAACAGATCCTTGTATAGTGTTAGTAAGACCAGTCAGACAATACACTCCACTGTGACTGAACTTGGACAAACGATCACTGAAATTACAGGCTTCTCTTCAACGCCCTACAGTACGCATGCATGGGCGGCATGTATTGTAGGTTGTTAAGGGAGGTATTGTAATCTACAACATGTATAAAAGAGTTTACACTCCGTTAAGCTTTCACTTTGTTCCCAAAAGTTTTCACAATTTGACATCGAGCATCGATAATTTGTGTTTTAGTTGCCATATTACTTATATATATCTATTTATGAAATTTAGATAATGAAAAAAAAATCATAAGATAAAATGAGGGATAAACAAACACTTGACTGGAAACCCATCCCACAAAAAGAAGATGACTAATCTGTTTTATTGACTGTATAACAAGCTTCTATTTTTAAATATAGCTCTTCAAAGTACATTATTATATTCTTGTTTGAATTAGGTCCCCTCGCTTCTGAAATAACTTCCCGCGCTACCGCTACAAAACTACCCCTGAATACTCCATAATTATATTTTCATTTTAACATTCAAGGCGATTTGGGGCTATGAGTTTGATGTGGTATGATTATATTCGTCAAAGCGTGAAAAAAAATATATACCCTTAGAAAATAAGCAGTGAACGCTGCCCATATATTTTATGTTGCACATTCTTATTATGTACGACAACACTAACGTACTCTAAGAACAGATTTGAAATTTGAGCTCCACTTTTCTGAATATGCATATATGTAAATATAAAATCGGGTACACAGAGACAGAGGGGGACGATGATAAACATACATTCTAAGCTGAGATAATTCTTTAATCAAGAAGGCTGACAAGTAGTTGGATTTCCATACAGGTTGATTTCTTTTTCTGTATTGTTTTAGCTGCCACAACCTGTTCTCCACCCTGTATTTATTTCCCCTCTAAATAACGACTGAGAAGAGCCAGCCATCAGAAAAAATTATCTAGTTCAACTTCAGGCTTCGAGGAAATAAACAAGCATTTTGTTGTTTCTATTCCCCGTTTTGTTGTAAATTCTAGTTATCATACCCTGATTAGTTTTTGATGTAGGTGTAGTTGGTTGTTGAGTTCTTTCTCCAGCCACGAGGATCTCCAAACTTGCTAAGGCCATATCACGATGACCAGGCGTTCGGTTATCACCCGGTACACGACGATCGACGACCACCGATAGGTGAGCATTCATGATGTCGAAATCACCGTCCACCTCACCACGACGTCCATTCAGAAATCCAGGCCGTCTGCCGGTGCGACCCGAGTCTTGTGCTAACAATCGAAGCGTGATAAAAATCGAAAAGTCTTTAAGTGAAATATTGGGAGCGTACAATACTGCACTATTTTTACAATATTATTATACTATTATATTCAAATATCTTTTGAACATTAATAATACAGTACAAGCAGCAGTTTTCGATATTCAGATAGAGTACCCCACACACACTCTCTCTCTCTCTCTCTTTCTCTCTCTGTCTCTATGTCTATAAAAAACACTTAATATAATAAATGTAGATGTACATCTTAATTCCTCTAATACCTCGTTCCTCTGTAGTATAGTGCAATCCGGCCCTCATGCCAATACCATACAGTTGGAAAAGGCGCGCTCACATAATACTCATGTGAGACGCAAATTCAGTGAGGTCGAGAAGCTTGCTTAGTCCAATTATTACAAACACAATACTTTGCTTGAAGAAGACACCAATTTTATTAAATTAATCCATGGCATAAATGTTTTAATCAATTGTCATTAATGAAAGAGATTTCAATGTCACCAATTACGGCATTTCTCTCTTTCCCCTGGCGATAGAAATAAAATATCATAATCCATATTGATATGAGTCACAAATCGAAGTATGAAAATATAAAAAAGATAAAATCTTACCTTCAGAAGGAATAGTAAGGAAAACCTTGGTCAAAATGATAAATACTGGCAAAAATAGGGAGAGGTTCATCTTAGCATCTGCTGTTAGTCCTTTGTAGAATACGAGCTTCAAAACAACATCAACACTTCTCAAAAAAATACATCATTTTATCCACCAATACTATGTTCACCATTTCAAACTGCGGTATTCCTGCATTGATCTTGATATTAGATTTGAAGATCTTCAAAACTTTGATTTTAAGTCGAGAAATCCTTCGATGTCCAGTGTTGGTCTTATATGATTTCAAAGTTCATAATACTTCAATCGCTTCCAAGCACGCAAAACAACCCAAGAAAAAAAGTCCCACGATCTCCATAAGGTAAAACAACGAAATGTTGCTCAAGATTATCGCACAAGTAAACACGAAGAGAACTTTTTTTTCATCAGCGTTGATGTAATGTCAGGTAACAGAATGATCGGTGATCTTTTTCTTCAAAACGAATATTGTTGATGAGCTGTGTGTCAGGTTGCAACGTAAATCGACACGTCCTGGTTGTTTGACAGTCCTGTTTGAAATGCCTAATCATTTCACACGTGTGCACCGTGTGTCCCCGCTGCACACAATTACATTGTACATTGTTTAATGTAAGAAGGCCATTGATGGGTAAGCAAACACAACCAGGGTGCTGTTCGAAGAAAGATGCCCTCTTCACACTCAATAATTAAAATGAAACAATTCCATAAACTTGCCGGCACCGGCAACACCTCCTTATTTTGCAAGCAATTTGAATTGTACCCATTTCAAAAATCTTTCTTCTGGATTCCTCTGTTTTTCACATTCATTTATTATTTTTGGATTTCTCATTCTTTCCAACATCTTGTTTTAATATAATGGTTGTGCTTAGAGCATCATCGATCACATTCAATTTACTTCTAACATTCTAGTATACAAGCTCTCACTCTCTGTATTCAGAGCGTTATCCATCACATTATGGCACGAAAAAATGAGACACATGATAACGAAGCTTTTCGACCTGCACTCATCAGGTTATCACGCAGGTATGTAACAAATTACTCGAAATTTGTTACATACCTGCGTGATAACCTGAGGAGTGCAGGTAGAAAAGCTTCGTTGTCATGTCTCTTTTCGTGCCATATTGGAATTTTGTAGTACCAGGAAATTATCTGTGTACTTCTAACATTTCAGTTTATAAGCTGTCACCCTCTATATTTAGCTACTTCGTTAACTGCCCTCGGGACTCCATGAAGAATAAATTTCGATTTTTTTTTTTCTTTCCCCTTTATGTGTTAAATATATTTTATATCTTGCTCTCAGCCTAACTTCAATGTTCATCACACTGGAATAGATCTTCCCTCATCCCTATGAAAGTGCGATATCAGGAAGAGAATGGTATCCCAACACACACGATAGGAATTCATTTTAAAATGTGAAGGAGGGCGCTAGGTGGGAGATGTTGTGTAAATAATCGAACGCGATAAGGTAATCCCCAATCACCTTCCCCTTCCTCCATCCATTCACCACCACACACACTAACATTGTGTGCCTGCACAGATGTAAGGAGGGTAGTCTGTATAGCTACAGACCCATATTGAGAGTTCTCCCATGAGCGTGTTGTCACAATGAGTTTCTTGAGCACATGATACTAATTGGATGATCGTGAAATAGAAAAAAGGAGATAGATAGAGAGAGAGAGGGGGAGCGAAGGGAGGAAAGAGAGAGAGAGTGTGCGTGTGTTTGTGTGAGAGAGAGAGAGGGGGTGAGTGTGTGCGTGTGTGTGGAGAGAGAGAGAGAGAGGGGCGAAGGGAGGAGAGAGAGAGAGAAATATAGAGATGAAAGAGAGAGAGGCAATGGGAGGGAGATGGGAGAGCACGCGCGCGGAAGAGATGATAGACGGAGGAGGAGGGAGTGAAGGGAGGGTAAATTTATATGAGTGAAAAAACGGGGGGAAAACAGAAAGAGGGGATCACTGATCTGGAGTGGATAGGTAAAAAACAGACTGTATGGACGGACGGACGGACCCTGCTATTACAGGGTCCATATTCCTCCATTCCTCTGACTTTGCTTTTCTTCTTTCATTTTATATTGTTAACAGTTTACCGAAAATCAGGCAGGTATTTGAATGAAATCACTACCCTCCAAAGTCAAGACTAAGGTTCACCGATTCAGCTTTCTTACTTAGCCATGATCGTCCCATTGAAACTAGGTCCATCAATTATTCCTTGATTGCCTCATTGTCACATTTTCTAATCTTAATCCTTCAAATTGAATAGAGGATTAATCTTTAGAAATCACATCAATAGAGCCTATTTCAAGCGAAGGACACGCTAACTCATCTCTCATGCCAATAAGCTCTGCAATATACGAATCTGACCAGTAGATTCAGGGAAATGTAGCGAAGACCGTGCCACATGACTAGTAGAACATAGTATCTTTCGGTTGTTCTCAGAACTTCCATAAATTGAGCAAAGTACAAAATTACAAACCATGTGAAGCCTCGTAACTCCTTGGTCGAAAGTATGTGCTGAAAAGCGTTCGATATTTGTGTTTAAAAAATAAATTTTAATATGTTACTTGTACACTGTAAAAACTGAAGTGCTACTTTTTCGGTGCTCGTATAGTGACTGCACCTGAAATACTGCTTTAGCACTTGTAGTGTGCTAATTTACCAGCAAAAAACAATGTGACTGACTTGGCGAGCCTCGAACATGGTTCCGCTGATTGAGAGGCGCTGACCTTACTTCTTGCAATCCAGTTTAGTCATGGGAGTGAAGTAGATAACATGAACTATGTGGTGTCGTAAATTCACTATGTAACAATATGATCTGCTCTAAATCGTACGATGTGAGTTAGTCTAGCGGTAATACCAGCAATTCTCGATCAGCGGATCCTGGTTCGAGGCTCGCCAGAATCACGATTTTTTTTTAATTTTTTTTTAGCAGTTTAAGGAGCCGGTCCAGCTCCCGTGAAAGTGCTGAACTCTGAGTGCAGTCCCTATACAAGCCCTTGCTGGAATACTCCCCAGGGAGCGGAGAATGTGCATACATTGTGTGCGGGCATGCCAGAATCCGATGACCGGGGTAATCTGTAAAGCGCTTAGAGACATCATCGATGTATTAGGGCTATATAAAAACGGAATATTATTATATTATTAAGTGCTAAATTCAGCCGTCCTCGTGCTGAAAACAGTTTAAGTTTTTAGAGTGTAATATATTATTTAAAATGTAACATAGCACGACACATGATAAAAGAAACTGGCGGGATTGGTGGTAAAGATGGATTTCATTCTTAGTATATTACGTCGCTTATGCAAGAAACTGATTAAAGGTATAACGTTCTTTCACAAATGAAGATGAAGAGAAAAGATGAAGACAAAGGAAGTTATTACACGGGTCAGTGTCTTGAAAACCAAATAACGCTACGCACGGTTTCTTTATTAGAACCGCGTGGGATGAGTTTCATAGACATGTTGTAAATAAGAAAAATAATAGCCATTTTGGCTGAGACGGGAGAGTTATACCCATATATTATGTTATTGTGTAGCTAATTGATCACGGATGAAAGATATTGATTGTAATTCCCTTTTATATGATGCGTATGAAATGAATAGACTAATGACAAGACAAACAACTACACGAGTGGTTAAAGAATTTACATACGTAATTATTAAAAGCTTGTAAACTATATCTTGATGAAAACAATGAATGTATTGATGTTGTAGACTTAACTGACAATGAACGGATTGTCTTTCTTGAAGCAAATTTCGTTATGAAGGATATTTTTTTCAAAACCAATTCACCACAGATCTGCACAGTGATGTATAGGGAATAATGGGGAGGGGAACAAACTAAGAACATACAGGAACTGTAAGTCATTATAGGCAGTGTAATACAGCCCATCGGAACTATTATCTTGATATTTTCCTGCATAATTATGGACTGTTACATAATTATGGAGTATATATCAGAAGAAAGAAGATTACAATAGGCCTTTATAATTATAACTAGCATGCAGAAGCAGCCCGTGGACATCCACGGGCGCTAGCTGTGTTTATGGGTGCGTTTATCAACTCTTTCTTTCGGCAGACTGTTTTCCAAAGGGCTTTCAGTGATTTTTTTTTAGAGACGATAAACGCAAAGCTGTTTTGATTATGGGGTTCGGAAAGCCTTTTTGAAAGTCGCAAATTTGTGCTTTCCGAAACAGGTTTCAGAAACAGGTTAATACAACAGGTTACAAAAAGCGAGATAAAACGACTTTATACTTCGGTCACGAACTACGTGTTTCCGGTTTCTGAAAAGACGCGCGACAGGCAAGTACATGTGTACACAGCACAGTACTATATAACGTACGTACGTGGTACCGATATTGTGCTCTGAATAGTTTGTTTAGTTTGTTGGTGAACGGAGAAGCAAGCAAGGGGGCACCAGGCCCCAACGGGATGTTGCTAAGAATTCCGATGAGTGATGTAATTTTTTTGTTTTGGGGTTTTTTTGTGGGTTGTGGGTTGATTTGTGGATATGTACAGTATGTAGGCTTATATGTATATGTATGTAGGTAGATTATGTGCACATGTATGTGTTTATTTGCCAGGTATAAGAGAACTGTTGCTGGGCTAGCGCCATGAGCATCTTTGGACGGTGTGTGCGCTCTATAAATATACACTATTATTATTATTATTATTAGTTATCTTCTGACCCTTGAACTTTGAACTTTGAATTTTATTTCTTTCGACCCCTTCCGGAGTATGAGAAATATAACATATTTACAATATTGTACAACATAGAATGATTATAAAATGGCAGTTTTCATACACATGAGATGTGATAGTATTACATACTTAAGAACAATAATATAAGAACAAGAAACAAAACAAGACAAAACAAAAGTATTTAAAGAGGTAACAGCATATCTTAGAAGATAAATTATCTACTAAACATCTGTAATATCACTTTAACAAACTTGGCAAGTTTAGACAACAATTTCATGTCTTTAGTATTAAATAACTCGTACATTTTCAAAGTATTTGGACGAGTTATGTATTTCTTTGGAACAGAGTCTTTTCGTTCCTCAATAAAGTACTCACACTGAAAAATATAATGAAACTCATCACCTACCAAACCAACACTACACAAGGAGCACAATCTGTTTGACCTTGGTATTCCTTCATACCCCTTCTCCCCGGGTCAAACTGCGCAATGCATCTGCGCAGTGACAACGTCGGTTTTCGACTTGTCGATGAGATGATAAACGCAACTTATTTTCAAAGCCGTTTGCAAAGGCCTTGGGAAAGGGCTTTTGATAGTGGGTATGGAAAGCCGTTTCAAACTGGGGAAATATGATAAACGCGACCTATATGATTAATCATCGTACCGCATATTTGTCACAATAATATATTGAATAAAAAGAAAAGTCGGGTAAACTGGGTTGGTTTTACCAAGAAGTATTTACAACATATTAATATGTGTTATTTATTCAAATCTTAGATAAGTTCTGAAGAAAACACATTTTCATCTTGATGAAGGCTTAAATGACGATAGTTTTACTTTATGAATGACTTAATAATGATTTTATTTACGTCGGCCCTGTGGCCTGTGGACGACACACGGTCTCATTTACACCAGGACGGGATTATCGCACATGGTATAGTATATCCATAGTAGGCCTTTATATCCCTTCTATGAATGTTCATGAGTATTTTAAATATATGATTGGTCAATTGGTGATCACGTGATATAATTTAACTAGGAAAAACAAATCTCTGTCAGAGCTCCGAATATCTTTCACTATTTTTTCCTGGGCAGAACTGCGCATACTCTATTTAATATTTTCTTCCAAGGCGCTACTGCGCATGCTCACTTAGTCACTGTTCATTGAAAAAAAAATTGTGTCAAATTCGAACGCTCAGATGACCCGGCCCGCTAAGCGAGTCCTTGACCTTGTGCGGACTGCTCATAACCTTGCCGCCTGCAGTATTGGCGAAAGTCACCGGTAATTTAGCCCCGGCCTGGATCCGAATCAGCTGTATTATTATTATTATTCGAAGGTCTTCGATCAAACAGCTAAGACAAGTCATGTAGACTCGAGTCTATATGGGGGACCTAAAGCTAAGCTACGCACTTTGTTTTGTATGTGGAGCGCGTATTCTACCATAGACAACGCGTATTAAAAGTGGTGCGTAGCTTTAGGACCCGCGTAGCTTTAGGACCCCTGCCATACAACTACAAGTTACATGTAATTGTACGGTATGATGCCTTTACCTAATACCGACCTCTTAACGATGTTTCCAACGACTACGGCAAAGATTCTTCATGAAACGTAATGAAAATTCATCAGACTATTACCCAAATACTGGGGAACAAGATCCAGGTACTACCGAGCGATAATACTTGCGCGTTCTTTCAGAAATGACGTTGCAATAGAGTCATCTCATTTTACGCATAGAGGGAGAAGTGCGTTTTAATTACCGACCCCTGCACATAGTCAATGGCAATTTATGAAAAGAGATTATTTTAATGAAACTATGAAAAATTAACAAAAAAATGATAATAATTACGTTTTTATTCCTCATCTTGCTCTATTTTGGCTGTTCTCAACGTTGCTAGCCATTCTACGCGTAGTCCCATGGGTTGATTTGCAAGACGCGCGCTAGATGCCATGATACGCTTAATGGTCGGTATTAAGACCACATGGCCGGTATTAGGTGAAGTGATCATACTATTAAGGTTAGTCAAAATATTGTTTTATGTTTTTCTTTTTTTTTAATTAGTTGTAAAGAAGTGATATAAAACAAATATACCAAGCATTTAGTTCGAAATTATAGTGGAAATTATATATCTTCGGAGGGACTGGCATAACTATTTTTTCCTCGGGGCTTTGCCCCTCGGAAAAAATAGTATTATGCCAGTCCCTCCTCAGATAAATAATTTCTACTACACTTTCTCACAGCTTGGTATATTTGTATAATATCCACAGGCGTAGCCAGGATTTTTCAATAGGGGGCAGACGGTCCCCAGGGGGTGGGTGCAGGGAGGGGGAGTTAGTGGTACGTCCCGTGTGAAGGATACAAAAGTGAAAAAAAATGAATTTATTGTCATTTTCTTTTTCAGGTCTTATATGGGTCTTGGGAGGACCGAGGGATTGACTTTTCCCTACTACCCCCCCCCCCTTCTATCGGAAGGAAAATTTTGGTGGGGGTCTCCTTCTTTACACCGTGGCAACCGATATTCCTAGGTGACGTGATCTGCTACACCTCCCCTCCCCGAATAATGTCTAAATAGTTCGGTTTAGTCTGTCATAAGGGAATGAATAATATATTTGAGGCGATAGACAATAACATGTTTCCAACGGTATGAGGACCATTTTCCCTTTCATGTCAAGTTAGTTGTTGATAATAGTAATGATTTATGCGACAGCCGTCCAAATGTGTGGATATGTAAACCCTAAACCCTAAACCCTAACCCCAACCCTAACCATATACATTGTTTTCATGTTGGGTGGCTGTTGCCAAAGAAGTTTACCCAAATATATGCTTCCATCATATAAGTAAAATGTAGAAATATATTTAATCGATTTTAAAGAGTATATGAAGTGGCCGAAACCCCCTCACATTTTTTTTTACATCTAACAGTTAAATGTTCCTGCCTTTCACCCCTTCACCCCCCCCCCCCCCAAAAAAAAAAAAAATAATAAATGAATAAATAAATAAACAAATAAAAATAAATAGATAAAAATAACATTTTAAAAACCTGTTGAGAGTTCAATTTAGAAAGTAATGGAATGCTTACATAAATCAAACTTCCAAAGGAGCCGAATTTTCCCAAATAAAAGGCAGAAAAGTTTACTTTTTTGTTTTTCAGTAATCTTTTATTGATTCCATATGATATCAAAAACAATACATAACAATCAACAATACATAACAATCAACATATATATATATATATATATATATATATCGTAAACAAATCAAGAAGGTTCTGCGTCGGTGTGTTGAAATAGATAGCAAACAATTATGTTGAAATAAAAACACCGCAAGACGTAAAATTTACAGACGTTTCGGTCACAGACCTTTATCAAAGTAAAAGACTGAACACATTCAAAGTAATAATAATCAGATGCGTGAATTATGAAGACGCGGGCAGTTGCTTGGATACAAAAAATTAGGCGCGAGAATTGAGATTTAGGGCGCAAGTGACGCCACAAAGAAAAATTAAAAAAAAAAAAAAAAAAAAATTGTGCGTATTTTGAAAAGAAATTAAAAGCCATGATAAAAGCAGTAAGAATGACGCAACAAAGAGGCAAGACATGAATTGACGCGCAATTTTACAAAAACTATGTCTGCTGCGCAAAAAAGGGGGATATGCGCAAAGCAGTAAGAAAAAGAGAGAGAGAGAGGGAGAAAAAAGGGGGGGGGGGGAGAGAAGAGTAAAGTCCAATAAAGTCCAATCAATAAGAGTTCATACAATTAGAATTCACATTGGCTGATCTTGAATGAACGAAAAGTGGCATTCATGCCAAGCGGCTGGAAAGTTCCCAGTTTGAAGATTATCCTCTCCTCCATGGTCTTCATCTGTCTCTCGTCCGTGCAGGTTCGCAGAACAGAAACTTTGACGTCCTTCGATGAATGATTGGCTAAGTTGAAGTGTCGAGCGACTGGCAACCCAGGAGTGTTGAGGCGTATGGATCGCAAGTGTTCTGTCACTCTATCCGCCAGTCTTCTTTTGGTTTCACCAATGTAGACCATACCGCAGACGGTGCAGGTCAGCCCTTATATGACGTTACTGGTGACGCAGTTGTACTGTCCTCGTGTACTCCAAGCGCCTTTGGGACCCAAAACGTCATCACAGGAAACAAGGGCGCAGGTCTTGCATCTAGGCCGTGAGCATTTCGTGGTCCCGGGAGAGGCGTCGTCATGGCACTCACGATTGCCTGGCAGTTTAGAGCGGACCAGGAAGTTCTTGAGATTCCTATCTCTTCTGTAGGCAGTGATGAAATCTCAACCTTCTGGACTCCGACCCAGCAACGGAAAACATCTTTGGAGCGGACCATTTCAAACCCCAGCAAATATGGCCGACAAGTCTTCATCAGAACTTGAATAATTATTTTCTACTGTTCTTCTTCGTGGCTGAACTATGCATTAATACCAGATAGTTGTTTTCTTCAAAGTTAAATCGATTACTGCTGAATCAACACTCGAAGCTGATTAATTATCTACATGTAGACGATCACCGCTACCCCGGCTGCCAGTCCAGCGACGACCACTCCAGACGCGTTGCGATGACTTCAGCAACCTGGACTCACCTGCTATTCGGACTTTGAATTATCCCAGCCGCGATGGGACATAGTTGATCACCCCTTTAATTTAAATGTTAATGTAAAGTTATTTTTGAGATCTCACGCGCGAGGTTTGCATTGAATACAACAGTACTGTGAGTATGAATAATTTCATGTTCTTTTCCTGATTTGTAACCGAAAGAACTCGATGATAATAATGACGTTAAAATAAAGACACCAGGGATACATAGTTAAACAAATTTATATAACTAACAAAGCATTTATTTGTGATGTAAGTTACACTTTACTCCTTAAGTGAGATACGGGAGGAGAGTGAGAATTGTGAATGGTCTGTGTGGGTACGATAACATACCCGGAGAAAACCCAGTTATCATCTGCCCATCCCATGCCAGGCGTCGCCTTTGAACACTTGGGGTGTGCAGCATATACATAAAATAACAGAAATCAACAATAAGTCATTAATAAATCAAGTATGTGTTATGCTCCAAAACTACTATAACTTCTAAAAAGAAAAGAAAATGAAGCATAACATATTGTACATATATAAACAACATAAAAAGAAAAGGAATATATGCACTTGAGTTCGAACCACTCTAACCTCCCCGGGGATGTTACATCCTCCGCGTAAATCACTTGCTGAATTGAAAAGCAGATTGAAGTAGGGGCAGACCCGTCTATCTCTGATTTTCATACGATTAACGGCGCTCTTATATCTTGCTTGATATTTTACATCCTATTTAGGACTACATCATCACCATAGACTTCTTTTTAGCCCAAAAGGAACCGTAAAAAAAAATTTAACTTGGAACACATTACCGAACTATTCCCCCCCCCCCCCTCCTTCCGCGGATCTTCTTCTTATCAGTCTCTGAATTTCATTGGCGGATCCAGGGTGGGGGGGGGGGGCACTTCCGGCCCGTGCCCCCCCCCCCCCCCTTTGGAAGAGAAGTATGCATTTTGACCATAGACGATCCGCCATTTTCTCGAGTATGCCCCCCCCCCCCCTTTTTTTATAATGAAGACCTTTTTTTTTTTTTTTTGCTTGTCAGGGAATTATGGAGGGAAACTGGACCCACATAACCCCCTACTGAGTTAATTTTGAAGGTTTGGCAAAAGAAAAAAAGAGATTCCCTGATGCGAACGAATAACACGTGTGTTGCGTCGTATACATTGAAGCCATACATGCGGATGTGGCCTTGGAGTATACATGTACACGCTGTTCTTTGGCAATACACACCAATTGAGGTTTCTCCCCTTCACAGGTAAAGGGTATGGGTTGGGCATGAAGCTACAAACCCGCTTCATGGGTAGGCAGAATTATTACTCCCTCCGGAAATTCAATGTTTAAAAATGAATTTATGAAATACGGACGGCGCATCAGCCCTTAAGAAGTGCCTCCCACCACTCTGAGAACTATTCCCCGCCCGTGGGAACCAAAAGGTGGGGACCGAAAGGGCCAGGGGAGGCGCCTATTCAAACCCCCCCCCCCCCCAAAAAAAAGGCCCCAAATCCTTAGCGTAACATTTATAAAGAAGAAAGAAGATTGCGGGACAGCATTGTGGGTCAGTCGTCTTACGGTAGATTGTGGTGCAATGATTCCACTTGTCGAATTAGTTTTAACGAATGATTCGAGATATGGAACCACAAAAATATTACCATGGAGATGGATAGATTTGAAGATTCAAAATATACGGTGCTTATGAGATCTCCACCCTCGGGTGAAATTTTGGGGATCGCGCGATTAGTAGAGTCGCGCTCTGTGTGGGATATGTGTTGAGAGAGCTAGAGAGCAGCGTAGAGGAATAAACCAAATATAAAAAAAACGGATAGAATATAGACTATCCCATCCCCGTGTATAAGATCCATTCTTTTTAACCGAGGGAGAAAAAAATGGGGGGGGGGGGGGGGAAGGGAAAAAGCAAGAGATCTAAGTAAAGAACTGTGAAATCTTCGCCCATTCTGCTCCTCCTCCTCGTCAATCTTCTTCCTTTTTTGCCCTTCTTCTTCCTCTTCTTCTTCTTCCTTTACAACTTATACTCTCTCTTATACTTAACACTTTTAATCCATTAAAAAGTCGTACATTCATGAGCGATTTAGCGATTGCACTCTTTTCTTTTTTTTCTTCTAAAGATGTAAATCATAGTTTGACCTCTCTAATACTTATGTTTGTCTTTGAAATTCACATGTAAATTAGCCTTGCTTCATCCTAAATATACATTGTCAGTTTTCATGTTGAATGTATACTTATTTGCACCCGATATAACAAGTAACAGTGATCGGTTTATGAATTTTCAAACATATCTTTCACATTGATCATTGATCTATCCTATCTTACTTTCTTTCTATCCCATTCCCTCTAACTTTTATCCGCTTATATGTGTTGTTGAATTCTTCCTCTCTTCTTCTTCTTCTTCTTCTCCTCCTCCTCCTCCTCCTCCTTCCCCACCTCCTCCTCCTCCTTCTTCACAATCGGCCGATGCTGTAATTCTCCCCATTTCCCCAAACCCTCCCTATTTAAACGTGTATACTAAACTTCTGGCGTTAACACTGAAGAATTCCTAATTATCTTCACCTTTTGAAAAGTATTCACAATGAAAGTCTTAAAAGATTATGCTTTTATTTGAATTAGGCGCGAATTTGAGAATTGGTCCTAGATCCTCCCATTGAGATGAACAAATCATACATTTGAAGATCGATTGAAAACTAACTTGGTCAATGAAGTATTCTTGAACGGAGCTGTGGGTTCATTACTACACACCTCTTTGTACTCTACACTGATCAATTCGTTTTGAAGTGGTGATATGTATAGAAAACGGTCATAGAAAAATAGAAGATGAGGGTAACATCCGTGAGAACAGAGATAGGAGAGGGTATATCCGGTCATGTTATTATTTACGTAAACAATTACAATGACGATTACAATGTAAATATGCAGCGTGAAAACAAGTGTGAAAACAAGCGCAAAAACCTCTCTCTGGCTGGCATTTCTTTTCCCCGTTTTCCACTGATCCCATCGGCCGGTTTATGCACGCTTGGGCTAAAACCACTTGGTCTAATTTCCAGATGGGCTACCTTCATTCGGGCTAAACCCTTTTGGTCCACTCTTCATTTGGTCTAATTTGCACTTGGTCTAATAACCAGAAGGTCTAATGACCACTTGGGCTAATTATCACTTGGTCTAATTACCATTTGGTCTAATTGCCATTTCGTCTACTTTATTTTGTTGTCACTTGGTCTACTACCAGTTCGTCTAATGTCAGTTTTTCTAATTCCCAGTCAGTCTAAAACTAGTTGGTCTACAGGCATTTCGTCTAAAATCCACTTGGTCTAGTATCCATTTGGTCTACATGGCATTTATATGGTCTAATGTGCACTTGGTCTAACTTTCATTTAGTCCATTTTCCATTTAGTCTAATTGTCAGTTGGTCTAAATGCCAATTTGTCTAAACATCACTTTGTCTAATTATCACTAAGGGTAATTGCCTGTTGGGCTATTCCCTTTTCGTCTACGCACCTACCATAACACTGTGCGTCATTTTGTTGGCCGTCCCTGTAAGAAAAAAAATCAGCTAAATGTAAGTTAATTAGGCCTACCAAGGTTTGAAAAAGTTTTGAAAGCTATCAAAACATATTATGATATGGAAAAGTATATATCAAAGATAAATCTTAAAGACGATAAGTTTGAGGAAAAAATGTTTTCATTTCACCAAATGTTTCTGAGAGTCTACGTTCTCTTTGCCTGTTTTTGTATGTAATATATTATTATACACAACGTGTATTTTGTCAAACTATCCTTACACCGCTGTGCGGCTGCATATTTTGTTATATTATGGTAAGTATTTACATGATAAATCATGGGGGAAAATATATATATAAATATATGTGCGATCATTTGTAAGAATTGTTATATTGATGATGAATAAAAGAACTCTGTAGAAGGGTACAAATATAATTGAATAAAAAAAAATGCTGCTCGGTCGCTTCGCTTCCTCGCATGACATAATTTGACTCGGGGAGGGGGGGACGCGCAAATTCACTCTTTGCCCATGGTGTCATAATACCTATATACGCCACTGCCTTAAAAGAAGGAAAAGAAGGCAGTGAACAAGACTAAAAAGCGGCATTTTTGTGGGCAGCAGGAGACACTTTTTGGGTGCTTGAAAAGGGGGGGGGGTGATTGTGCACTCCGCCAACGAGCGAGTTAATTTACGTTTTAGATGAACAAATAATAATAATGATGAGGATAAGGATAATAATAATAATAATGATAATAATAATAATAATAATAGTTGCATACTCTTCTATCTTTTTCTTTCTTCTTCTCCTTCTTTTGTCGTTTTTCTTCTCTCTCTCTCTCTTAGGTCACTTGAAAATTCATAGGGGGCAACCGCCCCTGAAAATAGTAGTTTGCACAGCTCAAAAGAATCAGAGAAGCTTAATGGGAGAATATTTAGTTCTTGATATGACAAGTGTGACACCTTTGAGCAGGAACTTAGCCAGAGCTGGGGACACAGTGCCCAAAAGTTTAATAATATTGCAGCAATTAATATATCCCCGCCCGAAGATTGCTCGCTACGCTCGCTCGCACTCACTTATTGTAACTAATGGCAGTAACATAAAGTCCTATCTATCTCTTTTATTGAGAGATTATGCTTGAAATTAAACGCTTTTGCGGCATCTTCGTGAGTAAGAAAATAGGAAGATGAGTGAGGAAGATGAAAAAACATTCCCGGGAAAATGTAAATAGGGGTCAATTTTCGCAGACTCTGGTGGTTTCCTCCCCGGGGATAGGGGGGGGGGGGGGGTTGGGGTTAATTTCCTGGATAGGGGGTCCAATATCTCAGAAAATTCCCCGGGATAGGGGGGTAAAACAAATTCCAACTTCTCCGGGATAGGGGGTCACTTTTGAAAAGGAGGTACGAGCATAGGCCTACCCCTTGTATGGGGAGTTGGGGGGCCGAGTACAAACGACCTTTTGATATGCGTTTTGACTTTTGAAAGTGGGTATTGATAGAATGATAGTGGCATTAAAAGGTGTTTCTAACATTGGAAAGATGATAAACACACCTTGGCTTATGTCAGCACATGTCTAACACAATTTCACAATATTTAACAGGTCACTCCAAAAAAATAAAAATAAATAAATAAAAAATCCTAGCTACGTCACTTGCCCTTTAGTCCCCGTGTGTTTTAATGCATAATTATTCAATTCTCCTATTTATTTTGCACAAATAATAATTTCCTTGTCAAAAGCTTTTTTTAGATACTGTTTTATTATATTTTCTACATCTTAGACAAAAGAAAAACGAAAAAACCAGCAAGAGTACATTTTTCAAAAATTTCTAAAACGTCTGTTACAAAAGTTTACTAAGCACACCCATTCGAGGAAACCCCCCGGTTGTCTCGAAGTGGCGCGTTCATTGAACTTCTCGCTGGGAACGCGTCCATTCGAGATAACCGGGGGGGGGGGCTTGTCTCGAAAGGGTGTGCCCGTTCCCGCTCCCATCCCGCTCCCGCAACCCACCCATTCGAGACAAGCCGTTCGAGGCCCCGACTGCTTTTCAGTTATTTGGACGCAGTACTGCACTGTATGTAACAGGGGTGGGTGCAGGGCGGGGGAGCTTCCCCCTTCCCGCGCGAAAGCTCTGACGTTTTAGCAAATTTGAGAGGAAGATAAACGGCTCGTAACACTTTTTTAGGCGGAAAGTTAGTTCGATGCCCCCTGACTGCTTTTCAGTTATTTGGACGCAGTATTGCACTGTATGTAACAGGGGTGGCTGCAGGGCAGGGGAGTTTCCCCTTCCCGCGCGAAAGCTCTGACGTTTTAGCAAATTTGAGAGGAAGATAAACGGCTCGTAAAAAACAATTTTTTTAGGCGGAAATTTATAGTTCGACGCCCTGGCTGCTTTTCAGTTATTTGGACGTAATACTGTACTGTATGTAACAGGGGTGGGTGCAGCGAGCGGGAGTCTCCCCCTTCCTGCGCGAAGCGCGAAAGCTCCGACGTTTTACAGCAAATTTGAGAGAAAGATAACGGCTCGTAACACTTTTTTTTTTTAGGCAGAAAGTTAGTTCGACGCCCTGGCTGCTTTTCAGTTATTTGGACGTAGTACTGCACTGTATGTAACAGGGGTGGATGCAGGCCGGGGGAGTTTCCCCCTTCCCGCGCGAAGCGCGAGAGCTCTGACGTTTTAGCAAATTTGAGAGGAAGATAAACGGCTCGTAACAAACAATTTTTTTAGGCGGAAATTTATAGTTCGACGCCCAGACTGCTTTTCAGTTATTTGGACGTAACGTCAATCTATGGGTGGATGCAGGGCACAGGCGTAGCCAGGGTTTTTCAAATGGGGGGGGGGGGGCAGACGTGAAGCATCCAACCGCATAGCCAGGATTTCATTTTTAGGGGCGGTTGTGAGCACGCGAAGAGTGCGAAATCCCCAGGGGTGGGTGCAGGGAGGGGGAGCGCGAAAGGTCTGACGTTTTAGCAAATTTGAGAGGAAGATAAACGGCTCGTAACAAACAATTTTTTTTAGGCGGAAATTTATAATTCGACGCCCCGGCTGCTTTTCAGTTACTTGGACGCAATATTGCAATGTATGAAACAGGGTTGGTGCAGGGAGGTGGAATTTCCCCCTCCCGCGCAAAGCGCGAAAGTTCTTACGTTTTACAGCAAATTTGAAAGATAACGGCTCGTAACATCTTTTTAGGCGGAAAGTTAGTTCGATGCCCCCTGACTGCTTTTCAGTTACTTGGACGTAATACTGTACTGTATGTAACAGGTGTGGGTGCAGCGAGCGGGAGTCTCCCCCTTCCTGCGCGAAGCGCGAAAGCTCTGACGTTTTACAGCAAATTTGAGAGAAAGATAACGGCTCGTAACACTTTTTTGGGGGGATGAAATTTAGTTCGCTGCTTTTCAGTTATTTGGACGCAGTACTGCACTGTATGTAACAGGGGTGGGTGCAGGGCGGGGGAGTTTCCCCCTTCCCGCGCGAAAGCTCTGACGTTTTAAGCAAATTTGAGAGGAAGATTTAGGCGGAAATTTATAGTTCGATGCCTGACTGCTTTTCAGTTACTTGGACGCAACATTGCAATGTATGCAACAGGTTTGGGTGCAGGGAGGAGGAATTTCCCCCTCCCGCGCAAAGCGCGAAAGCTCTGACGTTTTACAGCAAATTTGAAAGATAACGGCTCGTAAAACTTTTTTTTTGGGGGGGGGGGAGGGGGCTAAAAGTTAGTTTGACGCCCTGGCTGCTTTTCAGTTATTTGGACGCAGTACTGCACTGTATGTAACAGGGGTGGGTGCAGCGAGCGGGAGTCTCCCCCTTCCTGCGCGAAGCGCGAAAGCTCTGACGTTTTACAGCAAATTTGAAAGAAAGATAACGGCTCGTAATCCTTTTTTTTTTAGGCTGAAAGTTAGTTCGACGCCCTGGCTGCTTTTCAGTTATTTGGACGCAGTACTGCACTGTATGTAACAGGGTTGGGTGCAGGGAGGTGGAATTTCCCACCTCCCGCGCGAAAGCTCTTACGTTTTACAGCAAATTTGAGAAAAAGATAACAGCTCGTAATCCTTTTTTTTAGGCTGAAAGTTAGTTTGATGCCCTGACTGCTTTTCAGTTATTTGGACGGAATGCTGTACTGTATGTAACAGGGGTAGGTGCAGGGAGGGGGAGTTTCCCCAAAGCTCTGACGTTTTAGCAAATTTTTTTTAAGGCGGAATGTTAGTTCGACGCCCTGGCTGCTTTTCAGTTATTTTGGACGCAATACTGCACTGTATGTAGCAGGGGTGGGTGCAGGGAGGAGGAGTTTCCCCAAAGCTCTGACGTTTTAGCAAATTTGAATGATAACAGCTTGCACCTTTTTTTAGGCGGAAAGTTATAATTCGACGACCCGACTGCTTTTCAATTACTTGGACGCAATATTGCACTGTATGTAACAGGGGTGGGTGCAGGGACAGGAGAGTTATTTCCCACTTCCCGCGCGAAGCGCAAAAAAATTGTTTTAGCAAATCTTGAAAGATAACGGCTTGTATATAGCACCTTTTTTAGGCCTTTTCTCCCCCCCCCCCCTTTTTTTTTAATGGCTGAATACGGTGCCCCCTGTCTACGCCAATGGTGCAGGGAGAAGGGGAAGCTCCCCCTCCCTGCACCCACCCCCTGGGAAAGTTTGCGTGCAAACATGGTGAGTTCTGGCAAATCAAGGAGTTCTGTGATAACTCCTTGGGCAAATCAAAGGAAGAATGCTGATGCCGGGAGCCGATGAGTATAAAAGATGTTTACTTATTGTTGACTTTCAGGAAATTTCTCTACCAGCAATTCTCCTCTATCCTCTTATCGTAATCTTTGCATATACACTTTTGCTCTTCCATAAACTTGTTCAATACGCCTTCAATCTCTCTCCTAGCTAGCACTAATGCTTTCATTCTGTTTATTCCCAATCCAAAGAACAAAGACATTTGATATTTTGATAATTATCAATCCAATAAAATAGCACCAGAAATCCTATTCAATAGATACATAATGTATCATGCTCATATTTTACATAAATCAATCATCACTAAAACCCTAGACTTTATGGCCCAGCATTCTGAACTCCAGTTTAACTTTAACCGCTGTCTAAGTGTGATTTAAACCCAGTCTAAACCTGCCCTTTAAACTGGAGTTAAAGAGGCCTTTCACACTAACTTCGTTAGAGCGCTCTAACTAAAGAACGGTTCCTCAGGAGCGGTTCCCAGTTGAGTGTGAATGCTCAAGTGGTCCAGGAAGTGGTCCAGGAAGCGTTCTTCTGGAGCGCTCCAGAAGACCACCTCGCGAGGTGGTCTTGAGGAACGGTTCTTAGTTAGACCCTCCAACGTGGCAGTGTAAGAGCAAAGCAATCCTAAAGCATACTTCAACCGGAAGTGAGTGTGTGTACGACAATACGCAGTACGACAATACGCCTGACGGTGGACTGTACTGCAACTGAAGAAGTGTGTTTCGCGGGAAATCAATGGGTGATTTGATACATTGAGCGATTTGATACCTTACGCATTATAATGTTTGAATTCCGCGCGAAAAAATTGACCCGCTGATCTGATCTGATCTGATCTGATCTGAGCTGCCATAGCAACAAGACCACTTTGATCGCTGAGCGATCCGTGACATAAAAAATGCGTGTGAGTGTGAAAGCAAACGAACCGTTCTTCAAGAACCGTTCCTCTGGAGCGGTCTAACTTGGAGCGGTCCAGCAGGGAGTGTGAAAGGCCTCTGAGATAATCACATTCTGTCTGAACTCCTGTTAAACTTAACCTCCAGTGCAGTCAAGACTCTAAGTGTGGTTTAACTCTTACAGAAATGTAGACTGCAGCTAGGGGTAGTCTGGTTTAACTAAGACCGGAGTTTAAGTTAAACCTGGGTTCAGAATACGGGCCTATATTTCCTAAGGAATTAAAATATCACTTAATCTGTGACATTAATCTTATACATCTACAAAATAATGTTTCTTGATCTAGTCTATTTGATGACTTATATACTGATACATGTATTTCATTTTCATGTGATAAAGAATGTTACATTGAACAATCTCTAATCCTTAAACGGAAGGTTGAGTTCTGGGAAAGGTAAAAAATAATTTGTGAGCTTTGAAACAGTTTCTTTCACAAGTCAATCTCATGACCATAACTCAACTTTATTTTTAATCAGAACTCAATAACTCGCACAAATGGAAATATATTTAGATACATGTATGTATCAAGTACTTTTCTTTATTTCTTATTTACTAAATAACTCATCAAAATAATAAAATAAAAAAGTATTACATGAAATTGACATTTAAATCAACTTCCATATTTCTTCTGCTTTTGAAGCGAAGATTTGGGAAGTTAAATTAACCTTTTTACGGAACATGTTTAATTTGTAGCCCCATAGTGATCTTAAAGACCCTTGACTCATTACATGACATAGCACACACTAAAATCAGGTTCTAGCGTAGGGCAGTATGTTACTGCGACCTGGTGTTCCTTACAGATATTTATACTAAGATCACCAGAAATCATTGATGGAATACCACATGATCTCATACAAACCTTTTTTGATACAAAGAGAACAACATGAGACTATTCTGAACACATTTCTTTCAAATTTCCTTTTTGTTACTGAAACTGTCCATGAGATTTAAAAGCCATCAATTTGTATACTAGCATTTTAGGATAGATATTCTACAATAGCATATCACCCATATGACTCTAATAGGAACATGAATGTATACATCTTATATCACAAGAGACATGATTTTATTGCAATGTGGAAAGAAAGAGTACTATATCGATCCTTAGTTCAGTGGCGGATTGGAGGGGGGGGGGGGGGGGGACATCCAGCCCATCCCCCCCCCCCCCCCCCCCCCACCCCGGAAAAGAAAAGTATACATTGCGTGAATCCCCCTATTTTTGTTATTGTGCACCTCCTTTTAGAACTAATAACTTTTTTTAGTTTTTGTTTGTTAGAGAATTGAGAGGAACTGGACCCCATAATCCCTCCCCCCCCCCCCCCCCCCCCCGAGCGACTTTTGGAAAGCTGGCGGGAGCAACAAAATACGGGTCTCCCTCCAAGCATTTGCCAAAAGTGGACAATCCTTTTTTTTATATTGGATCCGCCCCTGCCTTAGTTGATAAGGGTTCTCTATTCATTACAAATGAAAGTCTTTGAACTGTATACACTGTGTGATGCTCTGCTGAAAGTTCATTTTAGATCAAGACTGGGCTACATGTATAGGAGACTTAATGTAAAATTATGATACATTCTCTTAATAAGTTTCACTTTAGCAACTTATAACCTTTTATAATGATGCTCTTCTTGTAAAAGAAAGTCATACATCCTTGAGATTGTCTTTCTCAATTCTGATCAACCTCAGTTCTATCAAATACAGTATTGACTACCTGACCCACCTAGGGCTACTCAATTCTATCAAATACAGTATTGACTACCTGACCCACCTAGGGCTACTCAATTCTATCAAATACAGTATTGACTACCTGACCCACCTAGGGCTACTCAATTCTATCAAATACAGTATTGACTACCTGACCCACCACCTAGGGCTACTCAATTCTATCAAATACAGTATTGACTACCTGACCCACCTAAGGCTACTCAATTCTATGAAATACAGTATTGACTACCTGACCCACCTAGGGCTACTCAATTCTATCAAATACAGTATTGACTACCTGACCCACCTAGGGCTACTCAATTCTATCAAATACAGTATTGACTACCTGACCCACCTAGGGCTACTCAATTCTATCAAATACAGTATTGACTACCTGACCCACGTAAGGCTACTCAATTCTATGAAATACAGTATTGACTACCTGACCCACCTAGGGCTACTCAATTCTATCAAATACAGTATTGACTACCTGACCCACCTAGGGCTACTCAATTCTATGAAATACAGTATTGACTACCTGACCCACCTAGGGCTACTCAATTCTATCAAATACAGTATTGACTACCTGACCCACCTAGGGCTACTCAATTCTATGAAATACAGTATTGACTACCTGACCCACCTAGGGCTACTCAATTCTATCAAATACAGTATTGACTACCTGACCCACCTAGGGCTACTCAATTCTATGAAATACAGTATTGACTACCTGACCCACCTAGGGCTACTCAATTCTATGAAATACAGTATTGACTACCTGACCCACCTAGGGCTACTCAATTCTATCAAATACAGTATTGACTACCTGACCCACCTAAGGCTACTCAATTCTATGAAATACAGTATTGACTACCTGACCCACCTAGGGCTACTCAATTCTATGAAATACAGTATTGACTACCTGACCCACCTAGGGCTACTCAATTCTATCAAATACAGTATTGACTACCTGACCCACCTAGGGCTACTCAATTCTATCAAATACAGTATTGACTACCTGACCCACCTAGGGCTACTCAATTCTATCAAATACAGTATTGACTACCTGACCCACCTAGGGCTACTCAATTCTATCAAATACAGTATTGACTACCTGACCCACCTAGGGCTACTCAATTCTATCAAATACAGTATTGACTACCTGACCCACCTAGGGCTACTCAATTCTATCAAATACAGTATTGACTACCTGACGCACCTAGGGCTACTCAATTCTATCAAATACAGTATTGACTACCTGACCCACCTAAGGCTACTCAATTCTATGAAATACAGTATTGACTACCTGACCCACCTAGGGCTACTCAATTCTATCAAATACAGTATTGACTACCTGACCCACCTATGGCTACTCAATTCTATGAAATACAGTATTGACTACCTGACCCACCTAGGGCTACTCAATTCTATCAAATACAGTATTGACTACCTGACCCACCTAGGGCTACTCAATTCTATCAAATACAGTATTGACTACCTGACCCACCTAGGGCTACTCAATTCTATCAAATACAGTATTGACTACCTGACCCACCTAGGGCTACTCAATTCTATGAAATACAGTATTGACTACCTGACCCACCTAAGGCTACTCAATTCTATGAAATACAGTATTGACTACCTGACCCACCTAGGGCTACTCAATTCTATCAAATACAGTATTGACTACCTGACCCACCTAGGGCTACTCAATTCTATGAAATACAGTATTGACTACCTGACCCACCTAGGGCTACTCAATTCTATCAAATACAGTATTGACTACCTGACCCACCTAGGGCTACTCAATTCTATCAAATACAGTATTGACTACCTGACCCACCTAGGGCTACTCAATTCTATGAAATACAGTATTGACTACCTGACCCACCTAGGGCTACTCAATTCTATCAAATACAGTATTGACTACCTGACCCACCTAGGGCTACTTGCAAAAAAGTACAATATCAAATACATTGAGCTTGATTCATAAAGTTGCCTTAGATTGCAACATCTCACACCAGGGCCCTATTTCATAAAACTTAATAACAAGTTTCAATAACTGATATAAGCTACTAATATATGTGCATCTGATTGACAGAGAGCAATTTTTTAAAAGAAATTTGGCAGTTGTTATTGATAACAGGTTTTATAAAACAGGGCCCAGAGGCTTTTGCAACACAACAATTTGAGAGTATTGAGAACTGTTTTATCATAACTGCACTAAAACTAACTGTTATCTGAAACCACTTTCTAGGGGCTGCATTGTACATTATATGATTTTCAGCTATAATAGTAAGATGATCATCATCCCAGAATAACTGTCAAACAGTGTACATCTGAAATGTGCTTGCTCCATGGACGGCAGGCAGGCAGGCAGGCAGGCACACTACAAGGTACTACCCCTTCACCACCTCACTTGTTATCCTGGTAAATCAGGTCAAGCTACGACCCATCAACTATAGTTTCCTCTTTGTCAAAATACTTCACAGTTGACAGAATTTCTTTCCCAATAAACTATGATGGTGTATTTCATTAATCATTTCTAAATCTCACTAACATCAAATCAATATTGCCAATAGGTACATGGCACAACTCAATATCAAATATTCTTGGTTTTAAATACATGTATCGAAAAATAAATAAATGTATACAATTAACCAACAAATCTTGCAGCCCAACCCCTAACTCTGATTTTTTCAAAGTTCAAAAGAACATTTATTTACCATAAGCAGAATATAGTCAATTGAAGTGTATAAAAACTTAGCTTGACTAGTACATACACTAGTACATACACTTGTTATACAAATCCTTGCAAATTTAGAGCAAGAGTACCATTATCTTTTTTGTAGTATGAGAGTAAATAACAAAACATCTTTTTTTTCACGAAAAACTTGTGCAGCTCCTCTTTCGCTCAAAACATGCTAACATTTCTATCATTCTTGTGATTCTACCCACCACTAAATACCACACAAGTTACATAATAAGACTTCTAGCTTAGTACACTCTCATACGTCATACGGTGCATTTTTCTGCTTCAAGTCAATGAACATAGACATGAACATTAAACTTACTCGAAAAACAAATTAAAACAAACTCACGCCAAATGCAGCATAGCCATAAACGAAACTAAGGGTAGACATCAAGTGATTTGTTTGTTATGTATACCTGTACCAATACATTCTATTATATTAATTCCTTCTCCTGATCCATCTCTTACTGGTGATATGTTGAACTTTGCCTAAAATGAGAGATAAGTGAATGGGGGAGAGAAAGAGAGTAAAACATATATATATGCTAATCAACTTGATGACCCCACACATACCATAAAGGTGATTTCTTAGCTAATAGTGTATGTTGGTGAATTCATCTGACTTCCATCCATACATGTAGATGTACATGTATTGTTCATCAGGTTAGTCTATCTACAATTCTAGGTTTGATTCAATGCTAGTAGGAAGGATAGTTGTCTCAATAATGACAGGAACTGTTCACACTCTAGATTGATAAGGTATTAACTTAATCCAAACCCAATTCATATGCAGAAAAAGATTACCTCTATGAGTAGCGGTGCTATGTGGATAGCTGTCATATTGTGGAGTGATATGGGAACTGTTCACACTTTAGATTGACAAAGTAATAACTTTAATCCAAATACACTTTATATGAAGAAAAAGATTACCCCTATGGATAGCTGTTGTATTGTGGAGTGATATGGGAACTGTTCACACTTTAGATTGACAAAGTAATAACCTTAATCCAAATACAATTCATAGGAAGATAATACGACATCCGTGAATAGCTGTATTATGTGGATAGCTCTCTGTATAATGAGATGTGACCTGTTCACACTGTAGTCTGACAAGGTATTACCTTTAAACCAAATCTAATTCATATTGTACCTCAGTGAGAAGGTGTGCTATATGGATAACGGTCTATGTGAATAATATAATGGACCTGTTCACTCCGTAGATTGACATGGTATTAACTTTAATCCAAATCTAATTCATGTTACCTCAGTGAGAAGCTGTACTACAGTATATGGATAACGGTCTCTGTGATTAAAGTAGAACTTTAATGATTTTAAATATTGGCTTAATACTTATTATTGCATAGATGGCATGTATTAAACAAGGTTATCCAAATTCAACGCTTGGAAACATTTGAAGTAATGATTATTATCAATTATAAAACAGTAAAATACAGCCCCCGATATAGCAGCTGAAGAGCTCCTCGAACGCTGCTGAGATATGTGACGACACAACCTGGACCAGTCCTGTCTAAGCAGACGATGTCCCATAACATCTTACACATTTTTCAGAGCCTATTTTGTCATCTCCTCTTCACTTATTTCTCTTCCTTCACTAGCGTCAGTCTTAATGTCGGTCTGTTGCCTCACTCTTAACTTCGTGTATGGTATTATTTTCATTGATGAAAAATGCAGTGTTAAAAAAATAAAGGAATCAGTCACTTGTAAACAAAATAAGACGCCATTGTATTTTCAGCCGCTTGCACCGGGGCATGTTCAGCGTTTCAAGAGGGAACGAATACCATCCTGCTATTATTCGGAGGGCTTTTCAATTTGAAAGTGGGGTTTATTTCATTGATCATTGACCCTTCTCCTGTGTATTTACAATCAAACGGTTTTAGCTATCAGAATCAGTTTCACTTTCCCTTTATAATGGTGTGAAATAAGGTCATGTTTAAATACACGAAACTCTTTATAATTTGATAAATAATTGCATTGCAATTACGTTCATTTATTATAGGACGTCGTCTGCTTAAGCAGGATCGATCCCGAGTGTGACGACATCAAAACATCGCTATATTTCTGGCGAATCCTTGGATATTCCAGATGCTGAGAAGAGCTTTTATTTGTGTTGTTTTTATAATCATCAGATACGCAGTTGACATAAAACTTATACGATTGCCATCTGTAAGCTTCCCAGTTTCTAGTGATACATTAATTGCCATATTTGTGATTTTCTTTGAATACCTACTTTAATATAATGGGACCTGTTCACACTGTGGTCTGACAAGGTATTACCTTTTATCCAAATATAATTCATATTGTACCTCAGTGAGAAGGTGTGCTATATGGATAACGCTCTCTGTGAATAATATAATGGACCTGTTCGCAGCGTAGATTGACATGGTATTAATTTTAATCCAAATCTAATTCATGTTAACTCACTGAGAATCTGTGCGTTATAGATAACAGTCTCTGTGAATAATATAATGGGACCTGTTCACACTGCATTTGACAAGTTATTAACTTTAATCCAAATCTAATTCATGTTTTTACCTCAGTGAGAATCTGTGCGTTATAGATAACAGTCTCTGTATATAATATAATATGACCTGTTCACACTGTAAATTGACATGGTATTAACTTTAATCCAAATCTAATTCATGTTTTTACCTCAGTGAGAAGCTGTGCGTTATGGATAATGGTCTCTGGGAATAATATATTGGGACCTGTTCACACCGTAGATAAAGTTATCATCTTTAATGCAAATCTAATTCTTGTTACCTCAGTGAGAAGCTGTGCAATATGGATTGCTGTCTCTGTGTGTAGTGTGATGGGACCTGTTCGTACTCTGGATTGACCTTTTGCTAATGCCATGAAAATGATGAGCTGAAAGAAATATGAAGCAACCCTCAATGATAAGGATATCCTTTATTCAAATTTGTGGTATGGAACCTTTTTCTTCAACACACAAAATAATTTAAACAGAACTCTCAATGTACGTTATTGCTTAATCATACAAACAAGAACCACTATCATTTTTATTTCATTCAAACAGCTACCTATTACAATAGCCAAATGTAACCTACTGTATTTAGAAATAACAACATCAAAATATGTACATTATGTCACTCAGCTCACTTCATCATATTAAACTTAATTGCCCTGAACACTTACCTCAACTGAAATTTTATCATCCTGGACTTATAGAGACATTTTTACAAAATAAATAATTATGTTGATAGTGAATGCTTTGATCCAGAAAGAAATGTTCATATTGTATATTGTTTAATGCAGAATCACTGAAGATTCTTTACCTGTAATAAGTGTGAATGTAGAAAAGAGACGATGCATTGTAGTGTGCGCTCATCTCAATAAAGGGTGACTAAAATAGAAAATTAATTGCCCATTTTTCGTAAAAAGGAGTCATCAGGAGCCAAAAAATATCTATCACACACTTTTTTATGCATTTTTGCTGATTTACAGTCATAAGCACCGCCCCTAAAAAAAACCCCATCGAAGCGACATGGTGATCACGTGATCTGTGACGTACGAAAAGTAAAGGAAAATATTCCACCCACCTGTATACCGTGCACGCCCGCAGGCCTGGCAGGCCCAGCCCGCCCAGCCCGGTACATGTAGGTGCCGAGCGCGAGCATGATATTCACCGCATCGACCATTTGCATTGCATAGTTTCGTGTTTAATTCCTCACAATAACGTTGATTTGGGGACACAGTTTCATCAATAATCAGTGTATATTTGCGAGCTGTAGCAAGACCCCTAAAGATTAGTAAGCCTATATCTTTTTCCTAAATATGAAAATCTACAGAAATTGTGGGTCGCAAAGGTAAAGCTCATGCGGGCAGAGTGGCAAGGGCCGGCCAAGTGAGTGGAGTACAATCTGCAGTGATCACTTTGCCGAAGATGATTTTGAGGATCCTGGCCTGTATTCCGAATTTGGCATGAAGAAAAGGAGAGGCAAGCTAAAAGATTCAGCTATTCCAACGATCAGACTTGGAGTCAAGTCTTCCAATCTTTTTTCAACGACATCATCTCTAGCAGCTGCAGCAGCTTCACCCGTAGACCGAAAATTCTGTCTCTCCTTCGTTAGCTATTAAAGTGAAGAGCTAACAAACGAGAGACAGAATTTTCGGTCTACTTCACCCGCGGCCCCTTCACCAGGCCCCGGCGCGTCTTCTGTGAGGGGTTCAAACATATAATATGGTCGAATCCCCCTTGCCACTTGAGCTTCTTTGCCTTCGGGATCTGATAAATCATCTGATAAATCAGAGTTTGTATCTGGCTCAAAAAAAGTCCTCCAACTCCGAATCACATTTCATCTCCCTATATAAGTTACTCGAATTCAGCCAAAATCGAAGTCAGTACTACCGTAATATGTAAAGCGAAGTAAAAAACAAGATGAACGCGACTGCGTCTCCTATATGCCTCCGCCTAAATTCAGTTGATGGCTCAAACTGTTCTAGAAATATTTGATAACGAGGCTAAAAACCAGTAATTTCATGCAAATTGACCTCTGTGACCTCTGACCTTTGACCTACTTACCCCAAAATCTAATCAGTTCATCTTTCTATGGGGATACATACTGGTACCAAGTTTGAAGTTCTCACCTCAAACTGTTCTTGAGATATCGCGGTAACGGTGCTAAAATTGTAAAATCAGCACTGATTTTCTTATTTACTATATAAATCTATATACCTACCTATTATGCCAGTAGTCTTGACTACGGGACCCCTTCGAGAATTTAACACAAATGAGTCACAATATTGTGCGCACCCCCCGTAATCCTATTGTCCCCTTCGCCACTCACGCGCGTCAAGACGCTACGGCCATCTTCCTCTTTTGCGAGCAATCCCAAGTAGAAACATGTTGCTTGCAAGGTGAGGGGAAGGAGGGAGGGTCATAGGTAGGTATATAGATATAGATAGTAAATAAGAAAATCAGTGCTGATTTTACAAATTTACTGCAATAAATCATATATACCTACCTATTATGCCAGACCAGCGCCAACTCAAATACCGGGAGGCATGTTTCAAGCAGAAGGGAATAGGATTACAGCGAAGAATACAAAGACACAGCGGCCTTCAAGGTGGCTGACGCAAACATAGCCTCACCTGCGGGAACATCCCTAAGGTAGCAAGAAATGAAGGAATTGGGCGAACGCCAATAAGCAGCCTTCAAAATATCATCAAGCGCCACACCTTGAAACAGAGCCCAAGAAGTGCTGACACTACGAGTGTCATGAGCACGAGGCTTACTGTCAGAAAAAAGATCCCCTGTGCCAGCAGCCCTAAAAGCCTCGACAATCCATCTAGAAATGGAATCAAGAGAAGCAGGAGAAAAAGGCTCTCTAGTGATCAGGAACAACTGATCATCCTTACGATAAGACTTAGTCTTATCAATATAACAATTGAGAGCCCTAACAGGACACCAAACTTTGTCCTCGCGCACTGACGAAAACCCAGAAAGCAGACAAAGAAAAATCTCAACAGGGCCAGAGGCAGCTGTCTGATTCTCGGCAATAAAAGAAGCCTTAGGAATCAATCTAACGCCTTTTCTCTCCCAGCGAACATGACCAGGAGTAAGGCAGAGAGCATGAAGAGTACTGCGCCTCTGCCCAGAGGCAAAAGCTACCACAAAGAGCGTCTTAACCGTAAGATGATGAAGCGAGCTTCACCTAACGGTTCGAAAAGAGGTTTCGCCAAGGCCTCCAGGACCTTAGGCAGACTCCAAGACGGCACTAACCTAGAACAAGGAGGTCGCTTCAAAAAGAACGACCGAATCACACCACTTAACAGCGGGGAATTGGAAATCCCCAAACCATCTGAGAAACCCGAATGAATGGCCCCGATCGTTCCGAACGGTAGCCTCGGATAGTAGAGATGCATCTCCCTTTGTCAAATAGCGAGATTAGAAAATCCGTAATTGAACCAATAGGAGCCGATAAGGGGTTTGATTTTGCTCTTTACGCCAAAGGAAAAAGACCGAAAGACGGGAATTATAAATCTCCCTAGTAGAAACTCTACGACTGGACAATAAAAATTCCGCGGCTCTATCACAGAGACCCGACTGTCTTGCAGATTCCCCGACAAGGGCCAAGCAGTCAAAAGAAGGGACTCTGGATTGTGGTGAAGAATCCCCGAGAGGGGCTGCAACACCAGATCCACTCTTAACGGAAGAAGGAACGGTTGAGCCGCCAGAAGGCTCATTAGCTCCGGAACCAACTCCTCCTGGGCCAAAAGGGAGCTATCACAAGCACCCGAGCCCGATCTTCCCTGATCTTCCACAAGACTCGCGGAATCAGCTGGAAGGAAGGAAAGGCAAATCCTCGAAGATTCTCCCAACTGAGAGAGAAAGCATTGAGAGCCCAAGCTCCCCAATCGCGCGCACAGGAGCAATATATCGGAAGTAGGTGGTTTAGAACCGATGCAAAAAGATCCACTTCCAGTGGATCCAGGTAACTGCAAATGCGGCGAAAGACCTCTGGATGGAGCATCCATTCTGATAGAAGACACCTGCCCCGAGACAGAAAATCCGCAATGAGGTTTTCCAGACCGGGGATGAAAGAGGCCACGGGTGTGATCGCCATGCGACAACACCACCTCCACAGCTGTGCTGCTAGGGCATTCAGGATAGCAGAACGAGTGCTTCCCTGCAGATTGACATAAGCCGCCACAGTGACATTGTCCGTGAGGATCAGAACTGAACGACTGAAAAGTCGACTTCTGAAATGAAGCAGGGTTAAAAGAACTGCCATAAACTCCAGGACATTAAATATGGGGAAGAGTCCCAAGATGAGACCAATCCCCCGCGACCGCGCTGCCATTGCAATGTCCTCCCCACCCCAACCGAGAGGCGTCCGTCGAAACCGAGATCAACGGAGAACCTTTCTGGCCAGCATGAGCTTGCGAGCTGCCGAGACAATGGTGAGAAACCTGTCTCGACTGGGCCGAGCCAACTGATTCCAAATGTCCAACACAGCCCCCAGAAAAACTGGGCTGCAAGTAGGAACTAACTCTGACTTTTCCCAAAATATTAGGAAACCCAAGTCTTGAGTAAGATTGACGAGCAAACGAGAAGAATCCGTCTCATCCGTCAAAGAGAACAAAAGCGTCCCCGGAGATGGCCTCCCAAGCGGGGAGAAAGGAACGAAGACAGCCACCAACCAAGACGCGGACAGAGGCTCGCATCGACTTAGGATGAGCATGTAAACAAGACAGAGACCTGTTATCGTGCATCGCCAAAAACAAAGGACCCGAGACGGAACATCCGAGAGAAGCAGTGCGATGTCCGACTCCTTAACCCATAGGGCCGTAAGAACCAAGACTCTGCGACGGTACATGACTGAGGCAGCTGCAGTGGAAAACTATGACTACTGCAAACCAAACATGACGCTTAAAAGAAGCGCCGCTTCAATGCGTCCATAATCCAGCTTGAAATCCTCCGCAAGAGAAATACCCTCGGAGGAATCCCGCTGCCTGAACCCAAGCAAAGTCGAACCCTGCGCGCGGGCTGACTGAAAGTCAGGGAAAGTTTAGAACAAAGCAATCGCTTCTACCCCACAAAGGGAGAGCGACTAAGGCTCTGCCTGCCCCAAGGATCACGAACAAAGGCCGAAACAGTCGGATTCACGCATGAACCACCATAAGCCTCCTCACCCGACGGAGCCCCGAGGCTGCGAGAATAGGAGGCGCATGTGATCCCGTCACAGACAAAGAAGAATAAACCATAAAAGGCTAATAAGTCTCGATGTCCGACCCAAAAAAGGGACAAAAGCAGGGGATGTGATGCCTGGTACAAGGGACCAACCCTGAGTCTGGGCAAAGCCCATCTCACACCGAACATCTCAGCTTGAGAGACCGGAGGGTTAGCTAAACCCGATGGGCAAGAGGCAGGCAAAGCCTTGCCTCTTTTAGCCCCTTCCCTAGGCTTCTGATTGGCCCAAAAAGAGCGAAACCCGCTTTTCAGAGCGTTTATTCGGTTTCGTTCGGATCCCCGAAGCCCTTCGGGAACACGAACCGAACCCTCCGCTGAGGGACGCTCACCTCCCTTTATGGGAGAAGTGCGCTGAGGGTATTGAACCCAAAGACGCGTACCAATTACCCATATCGGCTGAGCAAGAAGATGTAACAGCCATGGGCCGGGCGCCAAGGCGCCCAGTGCAAGGGCGGACCGGGATGACCCGGCAAAGGAACGCCAACAAAGGACTCAGCAGGCAGAGCCCCGCATGGTTCAACAAAAGTCTCCTCGCCCGGCGGCGCCCCAAGGGCCGCGTGAATAGGAGGCACATGCGAATCCGAATCAGACAAAGACGAATCAATCACAAAAGGCTGATTAGTCCCAAAGTCAGACCCCTGAATAGGGACAGAAGTCAGGGTTGAAGTAGCCGGTACAAAGGACCAACCCTGATTCTGAGCAAAAGCCTGCATCATGCTGAACATGTCAGCTTGAGAGGAGCTAGCTGGGTTAGCCAGGCCAGACGGGCAAGAGGCCGGCAAAGCCTTGCCACTTTTTGCATTCTTCTTGGCCTTTTTCTTGGCTGGCTCGACAAGAGTCGTAGCCGAAACCCTTTTCTTAGAACGCTTAATCGGATTCGTTCGGATCTCCGAAGCCGCTTCGGAAACACGAACCGAACCCTCCGCGGAGGGACGTTCACTTCCCTTAAAGGGATTAGAGCGCTCATGGCGTAAGCCCAAAAAATCGCCCAAATCACCCATATTGGCTAAGCAAAAAGATGCAGTAGCCATGGGTTGGGAGCTAAAAGCACCCAGTGCGGGGGCAGACCGAGATGACTCGGTATGTGCCCAATGACTACTAAAGGCGTGTGAACCCGCTATTGGACCGCTAGAGAGCGGCAATAGGGGAGCACTAGTAGTCACGCACTCAGGTGAAAACACCTGTTGCTCCGAAGAGCGTCCATAATTGTTAGCTCGAGCATTCCCATTAGCTGGCAATGTAGACAGCCCAGGAAGTACACGTTCCCCCATTGGCGTTTGCCGGGGGCTAGGGTTTGAGAACCCAGACCAACATGGACAAAGCCCGTGGGTTGCCCTGCAGTAGTGGGGCGCGTCTCCCCTAACGGATCATAGCGAGTGAACGCTACCGTACAGGAAACAACCGCCCCCCTCTGGTCTTGACGACCGGGGGATTGGATTCGAGATATCCAAACCACTAGAATCTGACGCCACCCACCCCGAAACCACGGGCTTCGGAGTTGACAATACAGACTCAGTTAACGCCACCCGTCCCGAAGCCGCAAGCTCCGAGACTGGCAAACTCTGCAAGGAAACACCACTAGGCAACTTACTCTTAGCCCTCCTCCCTCCCCCATGTACCGAAGTACTCGGGAGAGTTCTGGAAGGCCGAGTCGTCTTGCTAGACGACTCTTCGGAAGAAGCAGGTCTCCGTGACCTAGCTGCTTCTTCTTCCGAATTCATACCACTGCAATAAAACAGACAATAAAGTATACTTTTCGAAATAAGAAATACTTCAACTAAATGCAGAAAAATTAGAGTAAAATTTATTTGGGAGATACGCACAAAAGATTTTCACAGCCAAAAAACCGTAAGAACAAACACCGAACCCAAAGGCTCGGTGACAAACGGAAACACCCGCAAACACACAGAAATATCTACGTGGGGCTGACCGTGAAAGGGAAAAATAAATGCCAAGAAAAGGATATCAAAAATCCCTTGCAATCGACAAAAGTGACTACTAAAACACACAGTACTATAATCTAAGCGAATATAGGTACCTAAAAGTGCTTTAAATGTGCGAAAAAGCGCACCTAAAAGATACTATACGACCTGATTTCAGGAGCGCTGTGACTATACGTCCTATCTCGTCGGGGGCGAGCAAGAAAGAGGAAGATGATTTCGCAGTCTTTATGCATTAAGAATACGGACAGCTTCATTTTAACCTGCAACCCTGTTTTGTGATAATCTGATTATAATAAAGCTTGATGTTGATGTGTGTACCGATATGTCACTCATTTTGACACATGTTATAATATATGTTGTCATGACAACCATTGTTATAACTGGTAAACTCACCCCCCCCCCCCTTTGTTTGCGATTAGAATTACCAAGAAGGACGTATTACGGTATCTAAGAGGGGTATCCGTGCACCCCCATGACTAAACGAAGCCGACTGTTTTAACTTCTTCATAGTATGTTTAAAACATTCAAGATGTTAACAAGAAAAAAAAGTGGTCCCTTTGGGAAAAATCAAGGGGACGTCAAGGTGGTCAAAAATGCCCTTTTCAAATTTTGTTGAGAGGTCCTTTTGTACTTCCGTCACATTTTGACCTGTAACTTTCTGTGTGGTCATCAGATTGGTATGAAAATTGGTAGCGTTCTTGCCAGTACTGTTCTACACATTTTGATATAAAAAATATATCCATATCAAAACTAGAATAGAAGAATTTCATATTTTTTCAAAGAAAATTGCTTAGACATGAAAACAATCACTTCAGTATGAGTTTGATGCAATATTCATGGTGTTTAATGACATTTCCTATCACTTTGAAACATATGCAAAATTTATTGATAAAATTGCATTTTGGCATAGTAATATGTTATGCGTATTACAAACCTACTGTTTTCGCGTATTTTTCAAGATTTCGCAGTCTTTATGCATTAAGAATACGGACAGCTTCATTTTAACCCGCAACCCTGTTTTGTGATAATCTGATTATAATATAGCTTGATGTTGATGTGTGTACCGATATGTCACTCATTTTGACACATGTTATACACTCCAAATTTTATTAACCAAAATGGAAATTCTTTTTGCCCAATTGATCGTGGGCCCGGCAGCCACTCTGCAGGGCCAGATCGACGTTGCTCTATCCTTTCAATAGTTGAACGCCAAACAAGGTAGCAGCAACTCCAATCTTTTAACGTCTTTTTGGTTTGACGCGGCCGAGGTTCATAGTTCTAGGGTAGTATTAGTAGGGTATATAAGAGGGGTATCCGAGGTTCGAACCCACGACCTCCCGATTGTAAGGCGGACGCTCTACTGACTGAGCCAACACATCGGTATTAAAATAGAAAATGAACTGCACTGGCCGGGAAACGAACCCGGGCCACCAGCGTGGCAGGCGAGAATCCTACCACTGAACCACCAGTGCTCCACTAGTTATAAACAAGTTATAATATCTGTTGTCATGACAACCATTGTTATAACTGGTAAACTCACCCCCCCCCCCTTTTTTGCATTTAGAATTACCAAGGACGTATTACGGTATCTAAGAGGGGTATCCGTGCACCCCCCATGACTAAACGAAACCGACTGTTTTAACTTCTTCATAGTATGCTTAAAACATCAAGACGTTAACAAGAAAAAAAGTGGCCCCTCTTACCATAGTGGCATGTTATGCGTATTACAAACCTCTTGTTTTCGCATATTTTTTTTCCAGATTTCTCAAATTTACACAGTAAGCATAATGAACTTCCTAATTTTAACCTGCAATTCTATGATAATCGACTATAAGAAAAAAAAAGATGACGATGTTTGCATCACTATGTCACACAATTTGATATGAGAATTTCTGTTGCCATGGCAACTGCTGGTAATACAATACAATACCAGACCATACCAGACCATGCAAACATATTCGTTTTCTAACATATTTTAAGGAACCCGGCGTGCTAAATGTTTTAGCACTAATTTTGTCTAGCTGATGTGTGATACATGGAGGTATAAGTGACAACACATCTGTTATTTTAAATTTTTTTTCTCTTTTAAAGAAACACACTCACACACGTGCTATATGCCCAAATACCACTTATCTAATGTACGATATAAAAGAGCAATTAATTTTTTTTTTTTCCTTTCTCCCTCTCTCTCTCTCTCTTTTATAATTCTTTGCTTGTCATAAATCAGTGTTCCCTAACTTTTGAAAAGATGTACCATCACCCCATCCTGACTCCCAGTCAGGATGGGGTGATGGGATATGTTGTAGGGGAGGTGAGATACATGTAGGTTAGGACTTTGTTGGGTGGATGGGATAATTAAGGGTAAAGAGGACATTACCCCCTCCCCTCTCTCTCCCCCTCTCTCTCTCTCTCTCTCGCTTCATATGACAATTCATACGCATTGGTCTCTACATTGGTCTCTACCAATGTAGTAAAAAAAATATACTTTTTTATTATACAGACTAATAAGAAGATTACATGAAAATGAGGAGATAGATTTTGTATCATCCTGGCTAACATGTATTGAAAACATATTGAATAATGCAGGATTCACTAATGTGTGGCTTTCTCAGGGCAATGGATTTAATACCGATTGGATTTTAGGTGCATTACGTTTGAGACTAGCTGATATGTTTAAACAGGAATGGCGAGCAGCAACCTGGTCGAATCGGGTGTGCCTTAATTATAGGATTTTTAAACTTGAGCTAGAGTTTGAAAAATATTTGTGTCTCTTGAATAGCGCAGATGCAACACTATTATGTAAATTTAGATGTTGAACACATAGATTACCAGTTAATAACAGTCGTTTCAACTCTGATTTGTTAAATGAAAGTCTATGCACACTCTGTACATCATTAGATATTGGTGATGAATATCACTATTTGCTTGTTTGCCCATTTTTATTAATGAGAGAAAACTGTACTTGTCTGATTTTAATATACATAGACCAAATACAACAGTAATGGCGGAAATTCTTCTTACAAAAAAAGCTTGCCATCTTAAAAAGCTTGTTAAATTTGTTAAAATTATTATGCAGCAATTTACATGTAAATCAAAAGAGGATGGAGATGTTGATGTTGTAAGTGACAATCAAAGTCAGGTAGTTACACGTAGTGGTAGAATAGTAAACAACCCTATACGTCTAGTACTTTAGTTGTATTTACACTGTATATATATATATATATATATATATATATATATATGTGAAAGAAATTGCGAGAATAACGTTGCGTAGCTCAATCAAAGTTCCCCAGAGCTGTCCTCCCTTTTTGAAATATTTGCAAAGGCTGAAAAAATGTCTCCGCCGGGAATCGAACCCGGGTCGTTGGCTTAGAACGCCAATGCCTTAACCACTAGACCACGGAGACGGGTTAGTGGTTTCGGCGACACCAGATTCAGTTGACCGACAGATTGACAAATCCTCAACCTTATTAATTAATTCCTTTGTCGGGGGCAGGTGAGTTTTGAACAAAGACAATTAATAAGGTTGAGGATTTGTCAATCTGTCGGTCAACTGAATCTGGTGTCGCCGAAACCACTAACCCGTCTCCGTGGTCTAGTGGTTAAGGCATTGGCGTTCTAAGCCATCCTGACTGGGAGTCAGGATGGGTTGATGGTACATGTTAATAAATCTCTTTTCAAAAGTTAGAGGACACTGATTTATGACAAGCAAAGAATTATAAAAGAGAGGGAAAAAGAAGAAAAAAAGATACTTAATTGCTCTTTTATATCGTACATTAGATAAATGGTGTGGCTTAACTATAGAATACCCTACCACATAGACTTATGTGCATAAACGACCAACACATAGGGTTTATAGGGTTAGGGTTGTGGTTAGGGTTATGTTTAAACTTAAAGTTAGGATTATGGTTAGAATTACTATTTACGGTAGCTAAAAAACTTAAGTCTTTGGATTCAGCTTCATTAGAGAAGCGTTGGTCAACTAATGGACATGTGGTCAACTTTTGTGGTGAGGTATTCTATAGTTGTTCCAATGGTGTTTGGGCATATAACACGGGTGTGAGTGTGTTTCTTTAAAAGAAAAAAAAAAAATTAAAAAATAACAGATGTGTTGTCACTTATACCTCCATGTATCACACATCAGCTAGACAAAATTAGTGCTAAAACATTTAGCACGGGTTCCTTAAAATATGTTAGAAAACGAATATGTTTGCAATCCATGGTGTGGTATGGTCTGGTATTGTATTGTATTACCAGCAGTTGCCATGGCAACAGAAATTCTAATATGTATCAAATTGTGTGACATAGTGATGCAAACATCGTCATCTTTTTTTTTTCTTATAGTCGATTATCATGGAATTGCAGGTTAAAATTAGGAAGTTCATTATGCTTACTGTGTAGAACTGAGAAATCTGGAATTAAAACAAGAGGTTTCTAATGCGCATAACATGCTACTATGGCAACAGATAATTGAGTTCCTCTTAATACGTTGTGTATGCTTCAGAATGATAGGAATGTCATTAAACACGAATATTGTATCAAACTCATACTGAAGTGATTGTTTTCATGTCTACGCAATTTTCTTTGAAAAAAATATGAAATTCTTCTATTCTAGTTAGATTTTCATTCATGATAACCGTTGCCATGGCAACACACATTTTGACATGGATATATTTTTTTATATCAAAATGTGTAGAACAGTACTGGCAAGAACGCTACCAATTTTCATACCAATCTGATGACCATACAGAAAGTTACAGGTCAAAATGTGACGGTAGTACAAAAGGACCTCTCAACAAAATTTGAAAAGGGCATTTTTTGACCATCTTGATGCCCCCTTGATTTTCCCTAAGAGGGGCCACTTTTTTTTTCTTGTTAACATCTTGATGTTTTAAGCATACTATGAAGAAGTTAAAACAGTCAGTTTTGTTTAGTCATGGGGGTGCACGGATACCCCTCTTAGATACCGTAATACGTCCTTCTTGGTAATTCTAAACGCAAAAAGGGGGTGAGTTTACCAGTTATAACCATGGTTGTCATGACAACAGATATTATAACATGTGTCAAAATGAGTGAAATATCGGTACACACATCAACATCAAGCTTTATTATAATCAGATTATCACAAAACAGGGTTGCAGGTTGAAATTAAGCTGTCCGTATTCTTAATGCATAAAGACTGCGAAATCTTGAAAAATACGCGAACACAATAGGTTTGTAATACGCATAACATATCACTATACCAATATGCAATTGAGTTCCTTTTATCAATATATGTTGTATATGTTTCAAAGTGATAGGAAATGTCATTGAACACAGTGAATATTGCATCAAACTCATACTGAAGTGATTGTTTTCATGTCTAAGCAATTTTCTTTGAAAACAATATGAAATTCTTCTATTCTAGTTAGATTTTCATTCATGATAACCGTTGCCATGGCAACATACATTTTGATATGGATATATTTTTTATATCAAAATGTGTAGAATAGTACTGGCAAGAACGCTACCAATTTTCATACTAATCTGATGACCATACAGAAAGTTACAGGTCAAAATGTGACGGAAGTACAAAAGGACCTCTCAACAAAATTTGAAAAGGGCATTTTTTGACCACCTTGACGCCCCCTTGATTTTCCATATTCGGGGCCACTTTTTTTTCTTGTTAACATCTTGAATGTTTTTAAGTATATTATGAAGAAGTTAAAAAAGTTGGTTTTGTTTAGTCCTGTGGGGGGTGCGCGGATACCCCTCTTAGATACCCTACTATTAGGACCAATGCAAAACTTTCATTCTGCAAGCTCAGATGGATGAGAACATTGTTCAAAAAAAAGTATTAAAACAAAACAAGAGCTGTATATTTGGGCAAAAGTGTTCGCTGATCTTGTAGAAAAAATATTGATAATGATTATTCACTCCTAAGACTATATTGATTAATTTCCTTTTTAGCTCACCTGAGCCTAAGGCTCGAGTGAGCTATTGCGATGGAAATTTGTCCGTCGTCCGTTAACTTTTTACATTTTCATCTTCTTCTCCAAAACCCATGATCGGAATTCAACCAAACTTGGTAGGAATCATCCTTAGGGGTAGGGGACCCGAAGTTGCTAAAATGGTACATGTGGCCCCCAGGGGGGCCCAGGGGGAGGGCCCCCAATTGTAAAAGCTATGTAAATTTCAAACATCTTCTTCTCCAGAACCAGGCAAAGGTCAGACTTGGTATTGTGTATGGAGATACCTCTATAGATGAAGAATGAATGTTGTTCATGAAATTTCTCTGAGTGGCCCTATAGGGGGTCTGTGGGGGTAACATACTGGAGGGGGGTGGGCCAAGTTGTCTGCCATCCAAACTTTTTAAATTTTCAGCTTCTTCTCCAAAACCCATGATTGGAATTTAACCAAACTTGGTAGGAAGCTCAGACTTGGTATTGTGTCTAGAGATACCTCTATAGTTGAAGAATGAAAGTTGTTCATGAAATTTTTCTGGGTGGCCTTATAGGGGCCCTGCACCAGGTGTGAATTGATCCACCTCAGGTGAGCGTCGTGCCCCCTGGGGCTCGTTTTATAAATTGTCCGTTGAACAGAGGGGTCAAATACCGCATTCTGTGTACAATGTTATATGCTGCAGCCTGCAGATCTTGTGCCTCTTACTCTTCATACGTCACTTGGGGGTGTGACGTCAAATCGTCAATTAGCTCACATTAGTTTTAAGGAACGGTCCCAAAACCTTTGCTTTTCCCGCTTTTTCGCCAAAACGAGACATAATTTGGACAATTGATTGCCAGATTCGTGATTAGAAGGCAAAAATACATAGAAACAGCTGCATCATTTTCTCTATAATTTAGTCAACCATAGAAACATGACATTCACACACACAATAAAAACAATCACTGCACCTTTGTTTCCTTGTCAAGAAATTAACAAAACATAATCAGACTGAAAATAATTACTTTTCCTTCCCATTTGGAATTATTTTCTCCTGTAATCATTATAAACAAGATAGTATTTCATAATTAATGAGATTTTGTGAAGAATGTTACTATTCATTGATAAAAAATATTTGTGTTGTCAGTTTCAAGATTCATGCAGAGATTTTTCCCCACCTGATCCTGTAGGTATTCATCGACACATCCTCCATGTTGGAGATTGTTGAGTAATTCATCCGCTGCCTCACGTCCAACATCTTCAGCTTGTTTACCTGATTTCAACAAAATATTTAATACATTGTTTCATTCTTTATAACCCTTTACAGCCTGAGCTTTAAGAGAGTAAGTATTCGGGGGGGGGGGGGGGGGGGGGGGGGGGGATATTCTCCAAAAGTTCTATGACACATGGTTTGGCGACAATTGCTGATGGATCTACCTCCTATGTCCACCCAATTTCCAATTTCAACCCTGCAACAAACATGATACCAAATTTAACCCTATATCTTTGACAAAAAAAAAAAAAGGAAATATTGTGGAAAAATGTACATACATGTAAACCAAACCATGTTCGAAGGAAATATTGTGGAAACATGTACATACATGTAAACCAAACCATGGCCGAAGGAAATATCGTGGAAACATGTACATACATGTAAACCAAACCATGGCCGGGCTACTCATCTGGACATAGTAATTTTCAGTGCAAATATGATTTCAGAAAGGTTCTGTGATTGCTTCATGACCTACCAGCTACATTCAAACTCATAAGCTACTCACAGAAGAAGATTCATGTGATTGGCATCCCTCTACCTTTACTAGTAACGGGATGTCAATCAGATGAATGTCCAGTCTTCTCTTTTCTCCCTTTCAGGGGAGCGTTTCATCAAGTGTTTTGTCAGTGATTTTTACCGACAACTGTTATAAGCTACTGAAATCCTTGCATCTGATTGGCTGAGAGCAACTTTGTCCGTAAAAATCACTGACAAAATGCTTGATGAAATGCTCCCCAGATCTCACCTCTCTTCCCAAGTCTGGATCCAGCTAGTCTGCATCCTGTACTCGTCTCTGCTACCAGTCTATCATAAATAAGATAACAATAATGGCATTCTTTATACAGTGCAATTCAAGTATAATAATAATAATAATGATGATAATAATTATAATAATAATAATAATAAACCGTTCTTGTATAAGTATTAGGTATATACAGGAAATTAGTCAAAAGAATGTTACAAGGTAAAAATTCTACCAAGGTATCAATTTAATGCACCTTGATTGAAAGACACTTTGTAGACTTAACATAAGGGCATTAACAAGGGATCATAATTCTCTCATGATTGAACTTCAAGGGAATGTTCTCAACCTCCTCAAATAAAAAGATGAAAATGATTGATTAGCTATCAAAACTTGCAGATTTATATTTACATACTACATCAAGAAGCCTATCTACTTTAAATGTATGCTTCATGTATTCATTTCTTCCATAAAATATGAAAATGATGATATAACATAACAATCATATCCGTACAGAAATTCATGTAGTTATAGACTATTGTCACTGTTGCTGAAACTTGACCCCTTGCTTGCAGATATGAAAAGTAGAGGATTTGTTGATAAAGAGACTTACATAATACCAGATCCATTGCCAACTGCTGTACCATGGGGTTCTTGTACCGATTCAATCTTAACATCTATACTAGGGTAAGCTGTCTTGATCGCACTGCTTGCTGTATTACACATGATCTGGGCTAGCTACATTACATAAACAACATATACAGAAAAGCAGGGGAGAGAGAGAGATAAGGGCAAGATAAAGGGGGATGAAGGGCAAGAGAAAGGAGAGAGAGAGTTGAATAAATTATATGACCTATCACTCAAAATAACCATGATGCATAATTCAGTCTTTTACTGATACAATACAGTATTGGATTTTATTAGTATACCCAATATTCATCAGCTACAGTAGTATACATTAGGCAGGAGGGCTGTCACTCAGCTTTCACATATTGTGCATCAGCAACAGTTTGTAATTTGCCTACCAGTCATTTGCATTTAAGATTTTATGTTTGTAATACCTTCCGAGGCAAGGTTCCAGCTACAAAAGCTCTTCCTGTTACCCTGGTCACTGATCCGACCTCTGTCAGGGTTATGGGTGAAAGGTCATGTACTGGTCTGGCTATTACTTGGATCTCACCACCTCCCTTTGGATAATAACCTCTGGAAATGCAACAATACAATCAAAGAGATTAAAACACTTCACGTTGAAAATGAATAAAACTTGTGATGACATACTAAATCCATCTCTACTCTTTGTCACTCCTGTCTCTCTCTCTCTCTCTCTACCTTCTTCCCTCTCTCTTTCTCTGAGATTTCAATAGCATCACATGCTGAAAACTAGATGAAATGTATGCCTCCGCCACGTATGCACACCGCTCCGAAAACGCACATACTTTGTGGCATTAGCAGCGCGTCGCTATTTTGTGACCCAATTTTCACTTTTTTGTGCATGGGTACGTTCTTCCTGTCTTCTCATCTTATGCATATTCATTTTCTCCCTGTCCAGCTGTCGCATGAAAAATTGGGGTTTTCAATTGTACTTCTAGATTCAGTAAATCAAGCTCGTTCTAAACATGTATAATTTTCCCCCTTAATGTCATTAAAACAACAAACATGGCTTCAAAATGACCTTGTTTGTCATATAATCGATTCATAAAATCATGGTTTAATATTTGTTGCCATGGTGATTTTTCAACGGTTTTCCAGGTATCAACATACATTGATTTTGATTGTTTATCAACCACTCACTCTTCAAATCATTCATTTGGGGGGGTTACAAGTCTCATTTGCTACTTTTTTTTTTATTAGCCCCCAAAGTCAAGGTAGTTTCACCAAATTTCCTCTTTATTTTGACCTTGATCCAGAAATTCGTCGGGAATTAAATTATGCCATACAGATCCAAATTGCAGTGTGTGAGGTGATATTTCATGTTTTAGGATATTGTTAAAGATTTAATAGCAATGTCATGTCGATTTGAATTTATTTCGGTAGATTTTGAAGAGTTTGAAATCACAGCAAAAGCAGCAATCCCCCCATTTCTATCGAGACATGGGTTATCCGTACGTCGCCTGCATTGGGGTAGCAAAAGTCCAATTTCCCTTAGCGAGCGCTGCGTTTCATGCAGGATTCAGCGTCATGGACAAGAATAAACAAGAATCAACCTCGGATATAATCTATACTAAAATTCCATTTAAATGAGTTACATCATGATTCCTCCATATTCAGATTCTGTAAAATGTTATAATTAGATTTTGTATGTTTCAGGTGATGCAATGGTTTGATTTTGAGAAAAAAGGAATTTCAAGCTACTTGTACCCAAAGAAATGCTACGTCCCACTGCCACATACATAATGCACTGCTCTGACAAAAACACGGTCAAAATCTTCCGAGGTTGCTCAAAATTACCTTATTTCTCATAATTTTAGGAGTTTTCAGATCGAAAACATTTCAAAAATCAAATCATTACATTTCAATGACATGAAAATTGGATAAATAACGTCATAACTAATTCAAATGGGATTTTAGTGTGTGAATTTATATCCGAGGTTGATTCTTGTTTATTCTCGTCCATGACGCTGAATCCTGCATGAAACGCAGCGCTCGCTAAGGGAAATTGGACTTTTGCTACCCCAATGCAGGCGGCGTAAGGCCAATCCATGTCTCGATAGAAATGGGGGATTGCTGCTTTTGCTGTGATTTCAAACTCTTCAAAATCACCGAATTAAAGTCAAATCGACGTAACATTGTTATTAAATCGTTAACTATATCCGTAAACATATTACCTCACACACTCCAATTTGGTTCAGTATGGCATAATTTCCGAATTTCTGGATGAAGGTCAATATAAAGACAAAAGTTGGTGAAACTAGCTCGACTTGGATGCTAATAACAAAAAAAGTAGCAAATGAGACTTGTACCACCAATGAACAATTTGAAGAGTGGATAATAAACAATCAAAATATTGTATTTGACACTGGGAAAACCGTTGAAAATTCACCATGGCAACAAATATTAAACCATGATTTTATGAACAAGGTCATTTTGAAGCCAATTTTGCTGTATTTCAATGTCTTTGATAGTCTTAGTGGCAAATTATATATGTGTGAAATGAGCTTGATTTACTGGATCTAGAAGTACGATTGAAAACCCCAAATTTTCATTCACACGTGGCCAGGGAGAAAATGAATATGCACAAAATTAAGATAGGAAGAACGTACCCCACGGCGAAAAGGTGAAAGTTAGGTGGAGAGAATTTAGGTCACAAAATGCCACGCGCTGCTAATGCCAGCAGTGCGCAATACGTACCGCCGGTGCCAGATCAGACGGAGACCCGAAAAATAATGCGTGGCACTAACCTTGGGTGGCGGAGGCATAAAAAGTCCACAATTGTTATCAATCACTAGGCCTGTGCCGATATAACTATCGGCTATCGGAGACCGCCGATATTGGCTTTTATATTGCTTATCAACATTGGCCAATCTTCCTTTATTAACAACCGATACCGATATGAAACGCAAGATAAAACTAGAAATATCCATTGCCGCCGCGATGCGAATGTATCCCCGGCACTGCAGCGATCCGAAGGAGGGACAAAGTACCTCCCCCCT